>JBBPBQ010020323.1:9793981-9810025 GCA_037974755.1 Cicer yamashitae
TTACTGAAATTAATGAGGATGACTTGTGAACCTACTTTATATATGTTCTCATAAAAATCTTGATTAAACAATACAAGTATTTGCCTATCTTTGAAAAAATATTACTTTTATGGTCACTAATTAATTTGGTTTTAGTGACTACAAGTGTAATTCGATATCACCTTATTAAAGTTAGTTTATTATATTTATATGATTTTGGTGCATTGAAAATGCACCACGACACTTTAAAAACAATACTTTTTTTTTTTGTAAAAAAAAATTTGTTAACAAAAAGACATAATTTTTAAAGAATGCATGATTAGTTTGACTATAACCTACACGTAAAGGCTATAGATCCACATAATTATGTGGACCAAACAAGTGAATTTTATTTATATTTGCCAATTGAAGACGTAATCGGTGATCTCATTGAGAAAGCTATTTGGAATATGCTTATTTATATTTGGAATTTATTTTCTCATCTTATATTCACTTAAAAAATATACATTAAAAAAAAAACACAATATTTTTAACTCCAAATATATATGTTCTTTTGTATATCATGTATTTTCATACTAGACGGTAGTTTTTTTTATAAATATTGAGTGATTAATAAGAGGATGTGAATTCTCCCCACCAAAATTCCTCTATAGTCTCTCTACCTCTTTATCTATCACTAATTCTTTTTTCTCTTTTTCTTCCATATTTAAGAAAAAAAATTATGAGAGAAATATGAAGTATCCTACACAAAATTAAAGTGGAGTGGATAGTAAGGTGATTGGCCATGTCAAACAAATTAAGAAACCAGTAATCTCAATCAACAGTTAGAACCATGCATGTACATATATAAACATGAAGGGTCCATGCTTTCAATGAAATTAAATCATTGTTCCTTTATGGGACCACCATAATATGCATGCGCGGGAATATATTAAGGTGCTTGTGGAATATCCATTTCCCACTAATTTAACGAATTACAACATTTTTTCAGTGGAAATTACCAAAGAAAATGTTCTCCATGGGACATCCTAATTGCAATTGCTATATATTTGACATTTCGGAAATTTATTTTTATACTTTAAGTTAAACTTAATTCTTTTATTAAATTTGGGTATATTATATAATAAGATTTATAATTTATAGCAGTAAAAAAAGATTGGTAATTTATTTGGACTCATTAAAAAATTCTATTAATATATTTTAATTCATTTTGATGAACTTGTCTTCCGTGTATTTTAATAAATTAATTTACAGTTATATTCAAGGTGGCTTAAGGAAATTAATTTATAACATTAATTCAGTGAATTTGATTAATGCTTGCACACAAAAATTATGGTAATTTTTAAATTAGAATTATTTCTAAAACAATCCGATCAAATTTAGGGTTTGTTTAATTTAATTTAACACAAATACAAAATTAACTAATATAAAAGAATACCTTATTGGTAAAAACAAAAGAAGACAACGGTTGAATTAACTATTAATTTTTTACTTAAAACTTAATTTATCTTATTGAAGAATACCTAATTTTTATATGCATTAAAAATTCCCGTATGAAAATAAAAATAAAAACAACGTTTACTTATAAACAGCTCAACCAGTGAACTAATAGACATCAAATGAGTTTTAAGAAGAAGTTTGCAGTGCGTTAAAAAATAAAAATAAAAAAATTCATGAGTTTGACTATAAAAAAATTAAAGAAATAAAGACAATAATTAGAATTAGTATATCTAAATTCAATTTCATCAACACTCCATAATTTATCGATATAATTGAAAACATATGAATTTGGATAATTTATAACTAGTGTATGATTTCTGTCCATACAATTGTTGTACTATATACTACAGTTATAGAGGATCTAGTTAATTTTTTTAGAGTTTACAGTTTGTGCATCAGAATCTTTTAATCTGAACTAAGCACATATATAATTGTCTCTAATCATGAAATGTTGATCAGATGCCTGGAAACATATGATCGATATGTGAAGACCAATATGCTAATTTATTTATTTTTTGCTGAATAATATGGTAATATTAATTTCCTATAGATTTATGCTTTGTATATGCATTCAACTATATTATCTATGACTACAAGTTGATAATTTACTAGTGACAAAAAAAACAATGATAAAAAAGTTTTTGCTAAATTACCTGATGGGCAACAAAAGATTGATTGTAGTTTCCTTTTCTTCCCCAATCTCCAACGACCAAAAAATTAAGAGATTGTTGTTTTGGTTTTAGATGGTGTTTGAATCTTGGAAGTTCCTCAGCAATGGAATGATTTGCCAATAAGCATAAGACACTAACGACAAAGATAATTGGGGATAACGTGTGTTGGTTTAAACACAAAGCCATGACTTGAAACTTGAAAGCTTCCTCCCACTTTTTTTAACTTTATTCGTATAAATGTAAAAGAGAAGTATGTTTTTTTTTTATGAGACCTTACAAGAGAAGATGGTATATATAGTGAGAGTTTAGAATATAAACTTTTTTTTTACGGAAGAATATAGTTTTTTTTTTTATTCTTATAATTAAATTAGTAAATTGTTTAACTGCGGGTGTGTATATAGTATATATTTATATGGAATTATTTTAAAAATACAATTAATAATTATTATATAAAAAATAAAATTGATTTTTTTTACTAAAAAACACAAATATGATATTTTACTATGTTTCTTACTAATTTATTTTTTTAATTCAACTCTCATAAATAAAAAGTAATTATGTCCAAAAGTTAAGCAAATTTGCCGTACTTTGTTTCTGCCACAGGAATAGAATTACGTGCACGATTAGTTAGCGTAGAAGCTTTGGACATGATTTTTCCATGCCAGCCGTACAACTTATATTCTATGTCAATTTAGTGGTTGAGATTATAGGGGTTTAAAATTTACAAAGTTATAAAACAATTTATAAAATTGAAAATATAATTACAAGTATGTTTGTAGCGCGCATATCAAACCAAGAGTTTAAATATTTACTACACAATTATATATGATTAAGTAATTTTTTTAAGTGATAATTTGATATGCTCTTTATGTGTGTACATACATTTCGTTTTTAAAATGAAATCTTAAAAATTAAATATACTAAATTATTATCCTAAATAATTGTTAAAAAAATACATTTTCTTATATATAATTTGTATATTTTGAGTCATATACATGTGACATTGTATTGGAAATATCAAGTTTAAACTTAAAAAACTAATCTATCAACTAATTTACATAGCGGTGTGTTGGTGAAAAAATTATTCCCTAAGTTGGCATGATAGGCTGTGATAATTAAGGCTGACCATTATTTTGGATATGAGTTGGTTTGAGTCGGGTTTAATTTTTCAAATCATTCAAAATAGAGTTTGCAATTTACATATTCAAATTCGACCGATTTTGGCATCAGTTTAAGTGAGTTTCAATTAGTGCGGATTTGAGGGTTATGTAGGTAAGTTAGTTCGGATGATGAGCTTTTTATTTCTTACTGAGGTGTTCTTTTTCTTTAACTTTTTGTTCATTTTATTTTCAAATTCATTATTTAAAAAAAAAATATTGGCATTTCAATATTTTTGTTAATGATCGAGTAAGTTTTTATTGAAAAATCCATTTATCATACAAGTAGTGTGAAAATTAAATAAGTAGAGATCAAATTTCAAAAAATTAACCTAAAATTTCAAATTTTCCAGGAACTTCAAGAACATCAAAAACTTATAAACATACATTAAGAACATCATCACTTGGTGATGATCCTCTTTGTCATGAATCACTTTAAGGATTGTTCTAGGTTGAAAACCTTTAAATTGGAGTCAAAAGCATTTTATTGGAGAACGCAATAACCGAAGCTACCAGTGGCGGATCTAGAACGAAAACATTGGGGTGACCGAAATTTTAAAATTTTAATATATAAATAAAAAGTATAATATTGTATTGCATATAAGAGTTTTATGTTATAAATTTACAAAAATATATCGGAGAGATGTAGTAGATCAAATTTTAGTTTATATTTTTAATAATTAAAATTTAGTTGGAATTTAAGTTGAAAAATTTATTTTATTTTATAATTATAGTAGTTGTTTTTAATAATTAAAATATCTTTTGCTTTTCTTGAAAATTTCTAAATAATAATCACTAAGTTTTTAGATGCTAAAATCATACACTAATTTATCCTTTGAAAGATATATGTTCCTTTTGTTAGAGAAATATGTTTTCTAGAGAAAGAAGCCTAAATGAATTGAGAGAGTTTAGTAATAACTACAGATAGCATCGTAATTACATCAACCAATCTATAAATATTAGTAGTGTGTCATACATATGCATTTGAACTCTGATAATGCACAACTACGTCACTTCAAGTAAAGACTGGAGGATACGACTAGTCCAGTTTGTTATCCATTACTGCCCTTGTCCCTCTAAACACTTGCAGAATTGTGCTGCCTTAGATTGTTTTCCACAGGCTAAAATAGTTCATACCTTGCTCTCTTATCAACTTTTTTTATTTTTTATTTATTTCAATGCAAACTAGGGAGAGGGAAATTCTTTCCTTTAATCGTGGTTGAAATTTGTTGATTTCTAATTTTTTGAATGCAAAAGGTAAAGTTAAACAAGGGTGACAACCCTCTCATAATATTAGTGCTTTATGGTCTAGGAATGTTAACCTGGTCTCATAAAGGCCATTTTAGGATACATACTCTATGCGATCTTAAATATAAACAAAACAGTCCATGTATTTAGTTGCAGTTAACATTCCTAGTTAATTTGGTCCATACTTTCAGAACTTCCAGAAAGCAAAGCCATTTCTATAATTTAGTCCATACTTCAGAACTTTCAAAATGGAAACCAATCTCTAAATGCTCATGGCTGATTCTATAGAACTGCGGTTTCCTTTTCTAAACCAGTATAAGCTCTGTAGGCTATCTATGAACTGCAATAATCGATTCTTAAGGATTCAAATTAATCGAAGAACTATACGTGGTTATATTTCTAAAATCCATCATCCACTGGCTTCATCAACACTGAAACTTCTATCAATAGCATAATTCACAAAACTGTAGAGAGGCAACACTCTGTCTCCATACTTCTCAAATCCATCCAATTCCTCCATAGCCTTTGCTCTAAGTTCTTCAGCCACCTCTGCTGCTTTTTCAACACCATAAACCCCTACATAACTCTTCCCTCTGTTTTTCTTGTCTTCATCTCCCTTAGGTTTCAATCTCTCTTCCAAAATGTCATCAACAACTGCATACAATACTCCAACAGCTCTACCATACCTCCTTAGTCTCTCTATGTCATCATCTTCAGCACCGGCCAACAATCCTCCGCACACTGCAGAACACTCCCCCATTTCACCAAACTTTTTATCTTGTATAAATCCAACCGCATTTGGGCCACCTTCAAGGTCCAAGAACTGTCCTGCAGCCATTCCGGTGGAGCCCACACAGCGGGCTATTTCAGCTATTACACGAAGTAGACGGGGCTCAGGTACAAGGTCAGAGGGAGTATGTGAAACAATGTGTTGAAATCCAAGGGGAAACAGTGCATCACCCGCCAGAATTGCCATATCAACACCATAGATGGTGTGGTTTGAGGGCTGGCCACGGCGTGACGGGGAGTCATCCATGCAGGGAAGATCATCATGGATCAATGACGCGGCATGGACCTGCTTGCAACTAGAATATAAGTTCCAAAATTCATACAGTTTATCATCATCATCATTTATTTATTTACTAATGTAAGGTGTATATAAACACATCATAAATCTTATTTTGTGTCCATTAGGACTTGCAAATACATATTCACAGAAATGATTAAGGTATTGTTACAATCATTCCTACCAGATCATCTAAATGTCAACTTAGGTACTATTTTAAGCAGATATGGCTAGCTAAAGATAGAATTCAAAACAGTTACTTACAAGAGCATGAGCAACACATCATTACTGCAACTAAACATGCAACTAATGTTATTATTCTAATAAATTAAAAAATGGAAATAGAGGAACAGATTTATTTGATAGATAAAAGTAAAACTCTAGCAGCTCAACCATTGTGGCAATGATAGACCAATCACACGATATATAGAAAGAGTACAAAATAATCAAAATGAAATGGCAGAGTATAGAAAGAATATTACCATTTCAAGTGCACAGGCAGTAGGGAAGGCAGCAATGCGGCTGCCCCCAAAAAGTTCACAAGCAGAGATGCACATAACAGGGGGGGCTCGCTTGGCACCTTTGGCAAGGGAAGAATACCTCATAGCTTCATATATCTGTTGAGGGAACTGAATTGGAATAGCTTCGTCGAGCTTCTGATTGATCTGCACCATTAGGGAAGTCCAATATGCCTTCAAATCAAAGTGAACAGCTTTTGATCGGATTGAAGCCAAAGAAGGAGATGGAGCAGCTGTGGAGCAGCGAATTGGAAGGACAAGATTAGGAGACTTTCGGAAATGGCCGATGTGTAAAGAGGGCAATGTCGCAATTGTAAAAGGAGCCATCTTTATCTCTATAAAATAAAAAAGAAATAAACATGTTATCAAAAGCATTCAGATTGCATAGTAAATCACTTAACACCATCTAATATCATCCCTACCAATCTGTTCTATATAACTGTACTCACCTAAAAGGAAAAACAAAGTATAGTTGGGCATTTCAAACTAGCAAATC
Source organism: Cicer yamashitae (assembly GCA_037974755.1). Lineage (NCBI taxonomy): Eukaryota > Viridiplantae > Streptophyta > Magnoliopsida > Fabales > Fabaceae > Cicer > Cicer yamashitae. The sequence continues at coordinate 9,800,617 of JBBPBQ010020323.1, forward strand.
AAAAGATGCTATTTGTAACTTCAATACTCATTCAAACCAAATATAAGCATTTCATCAGGCAATTGGTGGGGATGAAAAAAAATTCATATCTAACATTAGGTATTGGGTGATTCTAAATTTAGACACAGAAAAGGACCAAGATCTGCCCCAATAAATAAAACATGCAGTTTCTTTATCTCAGCCATTAATATGAGATTTGACTGTTCAAATTACACACTGATAAATCAGCTAAAATCGATCTCGGACAATAATTTAACATTGGAGATCGAAAACTGCGTGACACAGTTACTGCACCAATTTACTAGGAATTGCAAGCTGCAAAACAACTGAAACTCACAGAGCCTAGATCCAACGATCAATGATTACCAAATTTAACACCAGAATAAAATAAAGGAACAACCATTTCCATCTAGAGTAAAATAAAATACCCATAAACCAAAAATAATAAATTGAAGAAATTTAGTGTTGATTGAAGTTGTAAGAATAAAAGGGTGAAAAACAATAATAATAGAAATCACAGACCGGCAGCAGAAAATAGAAAGAGTTGAGACCTAAAAGGTAGAGAAGGCGCGGTACGAATAAGAAAGTAGAATTTGATTACCGATATAAAAATGGAGGAAAGTGGTGAAGTGTAGTGATAAGGTAGTAGTGTGAAATGGCGTGAGTGCACAAATCTAAGCATATGTGCTTTTTCTGATCAGGTGATAATAATATAAATAACAGATAAGGTTATATTATATTAGATCCGTTTATAAGTAAACCATTTTCTTCCCCTTTCTTTGTAGTGTAGAGGTTACTTATGTGTTTTTTTTCCTCCAAATTATTTAGTACAATTAATAGGTGATTCAAATTTTTTCAAGTCAAAAATTAAGTTTTAAATTTTTTAAAAATGATTTTGTAAAATATCATTTTTTGGACTAAAAATGAAAAGTTAGAAATAGTAGCTTCTAGCATTTAACTTTTGCAATAGATGAGAGAAAAAAACTAAACATAATTAAAAAACACGGAACCTGCCTTATTTTGAAAATCCCAAATTGTTTCACGTGACCATTTTTTCTCTTTGCACGACGTTGGTTTTCATCCAATAAGTTTTGTTCTTTTTTGGATTTTTCTAGATAGTTGTTTTTTGGGTGTGTGTTTATTTATTGGTATTTTAGGAGTACTCAATTACATTAATCAAATTTTAAAATGTTTCTGTGTAAAATGGTCATTGTAGTTACAAAAAATCATTTTTACAAAATTGTACACAAACAGGTTAAAAATTATTTTTATAATAGTAAACAACAGGAGTTAAAAAAATCATTTTTTTAAAAATCTCTAAAATATAATCTCTAAATTATTTAAAATAAAAATCATTTTTATTTAAGCTCAAACAAACACATCCAATATTGTTATTGTTGAAGTGAGGATAGAAACTCTTCTATCCCAATCACTTAATACAATCTTAATTAATCTCTCCATATAAGACACCAGGGAGATTAATTGATCTTAGGAATAAGCATTATTTAAGTTTCTCTATTTAATAATTTTTTATAGACATTAAATTTTATCAATACAACTCTTCAATATTTTTATATATGTAGGGTTTTTTGGTTAATATTTAAATTTTATTTGCATTTTAAAATATCAAATATTATTAAAACCTTATAAAAAATTTACACATTTAATCTGATTGATAAGAAATATTAAATAATTAAATTGATGAAATTTAATGTTAACAAAAAAATTATTAAACGAAATAATTTAATTAAGAGTTATTTTAGAAGTCAACTGATTTCTACATTATATATGTAAATATTAGAAAGTTTTAAAATTCAAGATACAAAACGATGTTAATAAAATTTATATAAATTAAAATAATTGTAAAGGAACTAATATTATTAATTTTTAACTATAGTGATTATAATTTACAAAAAAATACTTGCGATAAAAATAAAAATTTGTAGAATCCTCGTATAAATAAAAATATATTTTAACATCGTTATTGACGCATAAATTGTAATGAGAAAGATAAAAACGATAGTTAGTTGAGGCTTCTCTTCCTTTTTATGTATTTAATTTATAAAAAAACATGTTTGCATTTAATTCATAAAAGGGTTTTAAAAATGCACTCTTTTCAGTGCGGCATGTATGTATTGCACTCCAAATGATAACGTATTCATAAAGCATCTCAAATCTATCCCATAACACATTTTTAAAATGACAATAAAAAATATATTGTTTTTTTCCACCTTCAAATACATAAAAATACAAATACACATTTGAATTGATCAATCAAAAAGTATAAAATATACATTTAAATTAGTTAATTCAGATAAAATTTAAGGGCTTTTGAAAATATTTAGAGATACAGAAAGAAGCTTTTTACAAAAAGTCATGCTAACAAGCGTTATAAAACTCTTGTTTTCATTTCCCAAAAAAAAACCAAATTATTTTTTGTCATATGTATCTTGAAGTATTTCAAAAGTATTCATTAACATAATTTTTCTAAATTAAAAATTTTCAAATACTTATGTAACCTAAAATATCTTAGAAGTATCGATATCCAATATAGACACTTTTTTCCATTTTTTAGTGTATGAGTTTCATAACAACCGAAGTTTGATGACAGAACTTTTGAACACTCATGAATACAAATTATATTTATTATAGATAAAAATATGAGAAAATTGCATTTACCTTATTCAAGATCTTCTTAAATGACACTCACACCCTCTAATTTTTAAAATACGTTTAGCTCTTACGCATTTACTAACAAAATTATGCATAACAACACTAGTGTAAAAATAGCTTTTTAAGTCACTTAAAAATGACTTGTTAAGTTGGTACCGCACCAGACTTAAAAACAAACGACTTAAAAAATTATTCATTGTTAAGTTGGTTAAACTTCGACCGACATAAAAAGTCAATTTTTTTATAAAAAATATTTACTTTTCCAACCTATATATATACATAACTAAAATTTACTATCAACCAAAATTTCATAAACAATCATAATTTTGTACAAAACTCATTTAAAACATAGAGTATACAAACCCATATACATATAGAAACTAGAGTAAATAAACTCAAAATATACCACTTAAAAATATATACTATATATCTACTAAATTTTACAGTAGAACCTAATAATACCAACTCTGTTTATATCACCAAAAATCAACATTCACCACTTTTAAGGTTGAAAAAACTCTTACACCTCAAATTATGTTGGGCTAGTGCTTTATAACTTCTTATCTCTTTTCTTTTTGTCATCACACCTATTCAAAGTCTACAACACGTTTGAAAACCAGATAACCAAACAAACACACATAGCATTACACAATTAAAGGTATCATGATCAACTCCATATTCTAAAAACTTCAAGATATAGAACTAGACTAAAATAAATGAAAACATCATTGTTTTTAGGATAGATAAGCTATTAAAATAGCATGACAACGTTGTATATTTAATATTATCAACTACAAAATGCATAAGAAGATAGATAAATTACTAAAAACACGTAATTGTAGTCAAATGGCAAAGAATTTAAATAAGGAAATGATGTATGTTTAGTTAGAGTAATAATTAAATTGTTAATAAGTACTATATATATATATATATATATTATATATCACCTCAACATGGTGAACACTCACAGTTGACTATAACAATAACATCCTTCTCGTCATCCTATGTCAAAAAAAAATTTCAAAATAACATTGTCGATATGGAATCGTAAATACATTTCAGAATTCTAAATAAAACTCCAAAAGTTGAAAAAAAGAAAGAAACTGATTTGATTATAATTCAAAAGAAAAATACCCATATTATTTTCTCCATTTAATTGGTCAATTCACTAATAAAATTTACCTTTTTCCTCGTACAACTTATTATTGCAATATAGAAAAACAAAAAATCTACTTACCCGTATGAAATTACTTCTAAATTTTCATCTCTTTCTACTTCAACTTTATAAATTGTATTCTTATCCCACACCTATCAACTTTGATAGGGTAATGTCATATAAGTTATAAAAATAGATTGCAAGTTAAATACAAAATATTGTATCAACTCCAACAACAATGTAAAACACACTAACATAATTCACTACTAGAAAAACTGCTTTTAGCGTCGGCCAAAAACCGACGCTAACATTGATTTAGCGTCGGTGTCGGGCCTAGGCTAAAACGGTCGAAGCTAATACAGCGTCGACCAAATGCCATCCGACGCTATATTAGCGTCGGCAAGACCTACGATAAACCGACGCTATCAACAAAATAGAAACGGCCGACACTAGTTATGTCTGTTGACACTTTAAAAAACTATTTGCGTCGGATGGTCGACGCTACAAGCCAACTTTATTTATAATGCAGCGTCGGTCTGGCCGACGCTAATTGTCAACATTGGATTAGAAAATGATTTACTAATCTACCCCTATTATAAATATCATCTCCACACAAAACCCAAAAATTAATTTAAGGAACAAGCCACAAATGCAAAAAAAATTACACACAAATATACAAACAACACCTACATTGTATTCTATGTCATCCGTACATTATTAGGTGAACACTTGAATCAAACCATGAAGTTTATGCATGTAAATCTACAAATATATCTACGATTTCCTAGATGTATTTGAATGAAAAGAATAAAGGAAAAATATGCTTGCTTGAAATAATGTCAAAAGCAAGACCTTACCTGCTCAGAAAGAAAGTGTGCTCACACAGAATTCAATGAATACAAACTTAGCTTGTAGTCTCTTTGCATAACCTGCAAATGAAAACATAACAAATAAACTTATTCAGCAATAAATCTGAATCGTTCAAGTACAAGGTAATCAAAGTAAAACAAAATCTTCCACTTATTTATAAAACAGATCTTGTCAAATATTAACTCTAAGAGTACTGTTAAATATAAAAGCTAAATGAACACCTCAATAAGATACGGAAAGTCAAATTTGCAGATGTTATATTCAATAATAATATTAGGGTCTACTTCACGGATGAAATCCTGCAAAGAGGAAAAAAAAAGACTTCACCAAATTAGCCTTATATTAAAACAAGTGCGAATACACTCAGATACCTAACAATATTTTATCATGAACAATCTATGGAACTAATTAACATGAGACAGAGAAAACAAGTTAAAGCGTAATTTAATTTAGCTTATAGCTTTCCGAAAAGCATGAAATCCCAAGTATGCAGTATAATATGCTGACAGTTGAGAGTCAAATTAAGTCGAAAATGATGAAGACTCGTGTTGCACAGCATGACTAGGACAGGGCATTGAAATTAAAATGTTCGTCAACTAACTCTCTTTATTCTTTAATCCTTTATCGACAATCTATTTTCATGTATGTATCAACTTAATCAAATAAACTGAATCAATAAAAAATTACAAACCTGCACCATTATAGGATTTGGCCCTGATGGAGAAATATAAACTGCTGGTCCAGCATTAACAACAGATTATGACTTAATGAAAAGGAAATTTGTCAGGACTGAGTTAAAGAAACTGACCTAAAGTTGGAGGCGACATCAACAAACATTGTAACTGAACGACATACACATCAACGAGGACGGCAATAATGGTGACAAAATAATGGTGATAACAACGAACGCACAGACAAATGGTGCAACAAGAACTAACCATGAAAAATACGGAAGAACTTCGATGAAGGTGAAGAACACAGAGGACATGGCGAGGAAATAGATGAATTGAGAAAAAGAAAGATGAGGCAGAAGGATTAGAGAAGGAGGAACGAACGTGAGTGAAACAACTTTTATTATCAATCTTAGGTCGGTTATTGTTACAACCGCATTAAACAACTTTTATATATTTACAAAATTGTCACAACCGTCTTTTTTTAACTAGTTTATTTAAAAAACTAACTTAAACATGTACCAAACAATTTTCACATATTTACATCACCGCCTCGTCTTTTTAACTCGTTTATTTAAGAAAACCGACTTAAACATATACTAAATATGCCTCCTCCTCGTTTGTTAACTACTCGGGTGGTCGACTTAACACTCCTTATTAAAAACTCTATTTTGTACTGGTGCAAATTTTCCCTTCACACTTTCAACTCTATTTGTCGTTTATCAAAAAAGACACTAGAATACACATTTTAGTTGTGCCACTAAAAACATAATCATACATTTCAAAATTGCAAATACTAGATGTATGGTCTACATTTACAAATTAAAGCAAAACTCTAATTGTGTCATATAGTAAATGATATGAAATATATAAAAGTGTGGCAAAAAATGTTTAATGTAATTTGTTAATGAGTATAAAGGAAATGAATGTTTTTTCAAAACTAAAAACAGTATAAGTGTGCCATTTAAAGATAACTAATAAAAGGTCAACGCAATTTTCTCTAAAAGTATTCATATGGTACTTTAGTTTAGTCCAATTCCCACTAGATTATATAAGTTTTTCCCCAACTTATTTCCTTTTAAGTTTTTAACAAAAGTCATCAATTATATAATTTGTACCATGAGTTGTATTTTGTAATACTATTATAAGAGAGAGAAAAAACACATGGAGAATGATCAAAAACTAGCCGCCACATTTTTCTTTTTTCTCTATTTCTTCTTTCATCTTGGTCATAGAAGAAGGGCGATTTTAAATTATATTTTAGTTTGAAATCACTCATTTGCATCATTTTTCTTCTATAATTTTACATATATAAGTGATTTTCACCATAATCTATTTTCCTATGTCTTTTCGCTATCTCGTCAATTAAGTGTGACGTTGTTTTGTTTTCTCGTCTCGATGCAGTGTTCATTTTATTCAGAATAACTTTGACTTAAAATAGAAAGATTCAATCAATTATTTTTGCGTCATCAACATTGAATATCCGGAAACATATGTATTTCAGTCACTTTAATTTTGTCAAATTTGTAGGTCATTTTTCGTTTTATATTTTTAAGTTAAGTGTTGTAAATTTATTTACAAGTTTATCATTTTTTTTAATTTTTAATAAAATGAATATTGTTTTTAAATAAAAATAATAATATAGTAAGATTTGTACTCGTGTTTACAATATAATTTATGCTAATCTGATTTGGTGATTTATTTTTATAAAATAATGAATGAATTGGAAACACTTTTTTGAAAAAGCATCTAGCATGGACCACATGCATTTCTCTTTTCTAGCTGTACAATTGATGATGGGGCCTATCTCCACTTCATGTTTGTTTGATCCTACAACCATCTTCCTCTTGAAGATTCAATAAAAAGATCACTATAGTGTTCTCTCAAAATCATCCCAAAGCTTAATTTCTTTCTCCATAGTATATACATTACTCACTCCAATCGTCCTCACCATGCCCCTTCAGCTTGTATTCATAGGTACCATAATCCAATGTTTAATGTATTCCTCGGCGGTGCTTCAGGTGTTTGAACATGCACCTAAATCAGATGGCTCTCTAAGCTTCTTGGTGCTTGGAGATTGGGGAAGAAGAGGAGCTTATAACCAATCTCAAGTTGCATTTCAGGTAATGTGTATATATATATATATATATATGGATTTGGTGAGCTTAATTAATTATATATACATCATCTTGATCATTATGTAGTGAATTTTGAAATCATTATAAAGAGCTGACTGATAATTAAAATGGCCACCACTTTCTCTATAGGAACTCCAAACTTCAGCAGAAATGAGAGTGCAGATCAAGTTACTCTAGAAAGTAGAAATAACTCTAAATTGATTATTGATTATTATCATGTTATATTAAAGATATAGAGACACATAAAGTTTTATAATGTCCGGCTTATTTATGTTTTTAAAAGGCTCAATATATACATTCATTTAAGAAAATGAAACTTTATAGTTGAAACACATAATCTTACTTATCTTACTTATGATTGTGTAAATCAATTTTACACTTAACGGTTAATAAAAAACTATTGACTTTTCTATCTTAAGATATCACTATAACCATCAAAATAAAATAACCACATAATCTATGCTTTATGTGATTATCAGTGTAAAATTATTTTATATATCGATTCAGTGCATGTCTACTAAACCATTCATTTAAAATTATTTAATTAATGAAATGTTAAATATAAAATTTTATGATAAATCTATAGAGATGATTTAATAAAAAAAAATTTAATTTAATGATTGCATTAGTTAAATAATTAGATTAATAAATTTCAATATATATAATAATTAAATAGAAGATAATATTTACTCAAAGAAAGAGTAAAGGATTTTTTTACATAAAAAATGACATTCATATATTCAAATTAAAATAGTACATCGATTGAAAACAATACAAATAAAAATTTACTACAATCGAAAATACAAAATTTGCGGATAAATTCACAACCCCCAAGGTTAATAACATAAAATAGTTAAACACCTACAAATTTGACAAAATTAATGTGATCGAAATACCTATGTCTTCGAATCTGCAATGTTGATTATCCTAAAATCATTGATTGAATCTGTTTGTATTGCATTAAAGTAAATCTGTAAATTTACTTAGTTGTTAAGATTAGAAAAATACGAAGAAAAATTTAATATATTTAAAAGTTAAATTATTTAAATAAAATGATAGAAAAGAAAAACATAAATATGTGATTTCAAATAAAAAATGGTCTGAAATCATTATTTTTTACATTAAAAAAGATGAAGATAAAAGAGAGTTGGAAAGGAAATGAAGCCTAAATGTAAGTTTTGCTGAGGGGTTGATGTTGAAAGACTGATAAAATAAAATAAAAAAGTAAAGTATAATGTATTATTATATTATATTATGCAAGATTATGCGAATATAATAATGCTGCGGCCTATGCTTAAGTGGTTCAGTTCTTATTTGGATCGAAACATAGGTCATCATGATTATTTAATATTGTATTGGAAAGGTATGGGCAATGGGGCCTAATATATGTTTTTGGCTAGTATATCTGTTTTATTGTCTGCTTAATTAATTAAACATCTAAAAGAATGTGGAGATTATTATTCAGATTTAAGAAACCAAAAGCACTTCAAGATTCCTTTCATGTTGCCTTTAGAAAATTTGGTTGTCTTTTAATTTATTAAATATGTAACTTTGAATTTTGGTTTATGTATTTAACATTGTTGATATTTCGTTTCCCTTCTAAATATAAATATTGATTTATCAATGTGACAATCATTTTAGTAATATATTCGTGATGATGTGGGAAATTATAGTATTATGAAATTTAAATTTAATTTTAAATTAAATAATACAACTTTAATAATTTAAAAAATAAAATAAATAAATATTTGTTTAAATTTCATTTGTTTTTTCTTTAAAAAATTTCTAAATTTGAAAAACAAAATTATAAAATGATTTTTTTTTTGTTTTTAAAAACTTCAAAAAACGGTTACAAAATATTCTTTATAAGAATATTTGGTGTTTTTTCTTTTGCAATTTTT
>JBBPBQ010020323.1:9815359-9871692 GCA_037974755.1 Cicer yamashitae
TTTTTATAGATTAAATATATTTTTTATACATTATATCTTTTTTTGAAGAGACTATTTTTTACATTATTAAAATATATAATTTTGGCATTTTGTAACAAAAAATAAAAAATAAAACTTATCTCTCAGAATAAACAAAGAGAAACTTTAATCCACAATCCATTTATGTTTTGCATTAACAACATCAAAATGTATTATTATTTAAACAAAAAACCACTACAATTTTGTATTTATCACAATTATCTTTTATATTAATGTTTATTTCGTTACAAGTATTTTACATTTATATAATTGTTTATTAAATTTATTAATATATCTAAGTTATATCGTATTTTAAATTTAAATTTTCTTTTCTGTATATGTATATCATATTGTATTGTATTTGTATTTATATTATATATCTAAATTTGTAGACTTGTAGAGTCTTCTGCCAATATATTGAAACATGATGTGGTTGATAAACATTCAGATAAATATATAGTTAGGAGTTTCAACTCTAATTTGTGAATATACAAATGAAATTTTATTTAAAGTGATAATTTTTTAAATCAATTTCTGTATATTAATTTTTAATTTTTCAACTGAGAGATACCTTAAGCAATTTGAAATATAAAATACCGCCACTTTTAATACAGTAGTATATTACTAGAAAGGACATATCGCCACGAATAAAATACCGCCACGAAAGGACATATCGCCTCAATGTGGTCCATTTTTCTTGTTTTTGTCATATGTCAAACACAAAATTTAATCTTATCGTCCCATCTTTCGGGGTTGCACCTTAAATATATCAGGAAAAAGTCATTCTTCAAAAGGTTTCTTTTAATAAAAACAGAGCCAGTTAATTTGTAGGGAAAAAAACAGTTAGTCGGTTGTTTTGTTGCTCTTACGTGAAAAGAACATGAAATTAAATGGTCCATGCACTCAGGAAAAAAACAAATAACTAATTACTACTATATAAATCATGAAGTCCTCGCTGATTCCAAAAAAAAAAAAAAGAATATGAAGTCGTCGTACTGTCGTGTATTATACAAATATTTTTAAATTTGAATTAAATATAAAGTAAAATGAAATATAAAATCAAAAAAATATTTAAAATTATATATAAATGAACTTGGAGGGATAGTAGATTCTATTCAAGTTGTATTTAAATCTCGCATCGTTAAAGTTATTGGATTGTATAATGTATAAGTGTTTAAACACCCTCATCTTTTGGGTTGGATTTTAGAACTAAATTCTAAATTCATTTGATATATAGTATTAAAGTTGGATTTTGTATAATATTTATATGTGTGAAATGAATATTAATTGAAGTTTTATTCATCGTATTGGTGTATGTGACGTTGTTTTCGTCTTTTTAATCTGGAGACTGCTATATGTATTCATCTCATTTTTTACTTTTTTTATATTATATATATTTGTGTCGTTTTATTCTATTAACTTAAATATTTTGAATTGTTTGGTGCATATTCATTAATTCTTTATAATTTTAGTAATATTAAATTTGTGGTGTTTTCAATGTAATTCACCAATTTGAATGCATATTTTTAATATTACATTAAAAATTAGAAGATTAATTCATTTTAAAATGATATTTTTTTAAAATATGTCGCTCATTATGGAATAGAAAGGATATTCTTTTTAACTAAAATTTGTAGAAGAATTATTTTGCAACCTTCCATAAACAAATGTGAAAGATGTGTACGGGTACTCATAAGATAGAATTCATCCATTATTTAAAAGTAATTACATATAAAAAATAAAAATGATTGATCGTGGTGTATAGTACTCGATAATATAAATGTTGTTACCAAATTTATATTATATTATTCCTGTCAAATACTAAATACTAAAAGGAGTTGAATTTAGTAGAAGAGTCTAAATTCTCATAATATAATAAATCTGAATTTAAATTTTTTCTAAAAAAATATTATTATTTAATGTCCAATAGATCTTAAGAAGCTTCTGAGAGAAAAAAATTAAAGCACAGATTAAATCCCGTAAAAAAAACCGTGGATTAAAGAACCAATTTTTTTTGTTAACAAAAAACGTAGATTAAAGAATCAACTAAAAGTGTACGTAGAAATGTCGCCAAATATTATCAGCAAAAAATAAACGTAGCCAAATAGATAGGTAATATTAAAAACAAGTACGTGACCTACAAATATTATCTAATATGCCTCCGATCTGTCTGCATATTATTGGTTGCTTAATTTTAATAATCTGATTTTAAGTTCAAGCTTTTTTTTCACAAAAACAAGTCTAAGTCCAAGATGAAAAAATAACAAAAATGATATTTGTACATAAAAATTTATACGGTGAATAATATTTTTTTTCAATTTTTTATTTATTACTGAAAAACCTTTATTATTAAAAAATCTTTATGTTTTTTTCATTTTATATTTTAAAAAAACTATAAGCGCAAATTAATTAAAATGTCGTAAATTTGAAAATGATTTTTAAAATAAAGGTCCGTGGGATGGGAAAGATATATTAGGAAGCATGCATGTACTTTAGTTAATTATAACGAGAAGTAGTTTTTCATTTTAATATTTCCCACACCTGAACTTCAAATATATAATAAATCGCACTAATGTGTCGATGTACAATCGAAATCTTATGTATATCTCGTTTTGTTGGGCATAATCATTCAAAAGCATTTTTAATGGAACAGTTCATACAAACATTAATTATAAGTTTTTTTTTTTTTAAGGCCAAAATGCAAAGCTTCATTATAAAATAAAATTATTTGTAAGAATAGCATGGAAAATTTTCTTGGGAAGAAAGTTCTGTTTCTTAAATTTGTCCGTCTTTCTTATCATGTTCCACTTTGCGTTACACATTTTATTTTTAATGAAAATGCATTGAATTCCTTATTTAAATATATGATTTGTTAGAAAAATTTTCCAAAGAAATATAACCAAACATTAAATCAAATAACAATATAAAATTTCAACGTAAGTTAGTCCAATTAATAAAGCATCAATTCATCTTTTAAGGATTTGATTTCGATTCGCACAATCGATGAAAAGACCTCGTTGACACATAACATGTAAATATGTAAGACTTAACCTCAACATTGATAAAGAATATAGAGAAAATGAGAGAAAATTATTGTGGGGATTTCATCTTAACATTGATTAATTTGAATTGAATTACAAGTTATAATTTTTATACATCAGCACATACTAACAAACATAACCAATTCTATTATTAGCTATTACATAATTGTCTAGTAGGAATAACCAACTCCCTAAGAAAGACTTAAGCTATCACTAACAATTCTCCACATTGGCTTATCTTTACACGTGTACTACTTTTAAACAGTTCTAACAATGCTTGAATTTTGACCTAGACAATGCCTTTGTAAGCCTATCAATGGGGTTATCTTCAGTTTCTATTTTTTCCAAGCATACATCTCCTTTTTCAACGACTTCCCTTACAAAATAAAATTTGACATCTATGTGTTTTGTTCTTTCATAATACACTTGGTTTTTAGCTAAGTGTATGCCACTTTGATTATCACAAAACACCATTGACACACCAAGTTCTGCCTCCAAACTTCTTGCCATTCCCTTCATCCAAATAGCCTTTTTTATTGCCTCTGTTACTACAATAAACTCGACTTCAGTTGTGGATAAAGACACCACATGCTGAAGATTACACTTCCGACTTACTGTATTACCATAATATTTGAAAACTTAACCAATCAATGATCTCCTAGTGTCAAAGTAACCAACATAATCAGAGTCAACAAAACCACTTACCTCAAATCGAGTGCTAGGAGACCTTGAAAACATTAGCCCAATGTCTGAAGTCCCTTCAAGAATCTTAAGACCCATTTCAATGCTTCGAGTGCAGTCTTCTTGGTTTACTCATATACCTATTGACCGAGCTCACATCATAAGCAAGGTCTGGTATGGTGTGTATCATCATATACATGAGGTTACCAACTGCATTTGCATATTGGACCTTTTCCTTATGTGACAACTTATCTGCAGTCTTTGGTGAATACTAATGAGAGAGCTTGAAATGTCAAGCCATTGGAATCTTGACAACTTTGTCTTGATCCGTGCTAAATTTTCTTCAACACCTTTTCTGCATTTTGTCTTTGAGATATGAATAACTTTCCTTCTAATTTGCCCCTCATAATGCAAATTCCCAAAATCTTACTAGCAACCCCTATACCCTTCATTTCAAACTCAGATTTAAGAAATTCCTCCACCTTCTTAATTTTTGACTTGTTTTTACATGCTACAAGCATGTCATCTACATAGAGGAGTAAGTACACCATGCCATCAGTTTCAGTCCTCCTCCAGTAAACACAGTTGTCATACTTGTTTTCTATTTAAACCATGTTTTATCGTGAAACTTACCATTGTCGAGGTGATTGTGTCAACCCATAATAGATCTTTTCAGCAAGCATACGTCACTTTCCTTACTCTTTTTCACAAAAACCTGTAGGATGTGTCATGTAAATCTGATCATCCAACTTGCCATGACGAAATGCAGTTGTTACATCAAGTGGTTCTTTCTCCAAGTCTTCTTGTACCACCAAAGCTAACACCATTTTGATTGAGGTATGTTTAACAATAAGGGATAACACTTCATTGTAGTTAATTCCCTCCCTTTGAGTAAATTCCTTAGCTACCAATCTAGCTTTAAACTTGGTTTTCTCAACTCCTGGAATTCCATGTTTGATCCTGTATAGCCATCTACAACTATCAAGCTTTTTCCTTCTTGGTTTGTCAACCAATACCCAAGTGTCATTCTTATGTAAGGAATTCATTTCCTCATGCATGATAGATATACAATTATGAGATTCCTTGTAATTCACTACTTCAGAATAGGTTTTTGGCTCCTCATCATCAACTTCTTCAGTTGTTGTGAGAGCAAATGCCTCCATATTAGCATAACCAAACCATTTGGTGTTTTAATGCATTTTCTCTCTCTGTCTCTTGCTAGGAAATACTATTCATGGATATCATCTTCACTCAGTGTTGCACTATCTTAATGAGTCTCAACATTCATATTAGGTTTTATACATTTCCTTTCTATTGATTGCCTTGATGACTCCACCTTAAGCTGAATTCTTCCAATCTCATTCTATTTTTCAGGTTGTTTGTTTGAGTCTTGTCTTTGGAAATACATTTCAATTTCCCTAAACACCACATCCTTTTACGCCTATAGGATATCCTATGAACATGCACTTTATCTCCCTTGGATGAAGCTTTTCTTGTTTTGAATGTGCTTATGCTACACATCAAAAAATTCTTAGATTTTCTAGGATGGGAGGATGGCTAGACTAGAATTCTTCAGGGGTCTTTTTATCTATGGCTTTTAAGGGACCATTGTTTATCACATAAGCAGCAGTAAACACTACTTCAGCTCATAAACTATGAGATACATTTGCACTAGTCAAGAGACATCTAACTCTTTTCATATTTGTTTTATTCATCCTCTCACAAAGACCAATTTGTTGATGGGTTTCTCTCACAATTTTGTGTCTAACAATGCCCTTATTTCTACAAAACTCATTAAATTCCTTATAGCAAAACTCTAGCCCATTATCAGTTCTTAACCTCTTAACTTTGTTTTCAGTTTGAGTTTCAATTAAGGTATTCCATATTTTAAACCTCACAAAAGTCTCTTCCTTATTTTTAAAACATAAACCTATACCTTTCTTGAGAAATCATCTATGAGTGTGATGGAGTATCAAGCTCCACCATGTGAATTCACCTTTACTAACCCCTAAAAGTCACTATGGACATAACCCAAAATCGTTTTAGTTCTTTTCACTGCTATGTTGAACTTCAACATCTTTGCCTTGCCAAAGATGCAATGTTCACAAAACTCGAATGCCTTAATGTTGTCCTTCTCTAACAACTTATGATTACTCAACTCCTTGAGCTATCCTTCACTGATATGTGTAAGCCTCATATGCCACAAATTTTCCCTTGATTTCTCATCCTTAGAAACAACATTGACACTGTCCATGAGGACTTTCCCTTGCAACCCATACATACCAACTTCTAGTTTTCCCCTCATCATATCTAGGGAACCCTTCATGATCTTCAAGACTTCGCCTTCAGTTTTGCACACAAAACCTTGTGCATCAACCATTCCAAGGGAAATCAGATTTCTCTTTACTTTTGGAACATGCCTCGCCCCTTATAGGATCCTGACTGATCCATCCACAAGCTTCAGTTTTATGGCTCCAATTCGAGTCACATCAAAAGCTTTATTATTCCCAAGCAATCATTTCCTCCATGGCTTGCTTTGTAAGAAAAAAAAACCACTTCTAATATGGGCACATATGGAAAATGCAACTTGAATCAAGCACCCATTCATCTTGGATATTGTCATCATTAACACATATCAACTCAACACTTTCATAGCCATCAGAGATAAGATCAACATCACAATTGTGATCATGTTACTCATTTTTCTTCCTTTTCTTGTTTTGACAATCTTTCTTCAGATGATCCTCACTCCCACACACAAAACTCTGTCTCTTCTTTCCATCTTTGGATTTGGATCTTGATACTTTCTTGTTTTTGAAGTCTCTCTTCCTAGATCTACCTCTAACTTTCAAGGCCTCAATATTTGGATATCCTTTGGAATGTGACTTTCTTGTCAATTCCTTTGACACCAAGGCATTTTGAACCTCTTCTGATGTCACTGAATCTCTCCCATAAATAAGGGTATCTGCAAGAAGGCCATACTCACTTGGCAACGATTTGAGTAGCAATAAAGCTTGATCTTCATCATCCACTTTGACTTCAATGTTCTTCAGGTCAAGAATGCTCTTATTAAAATCATCTAAATGATCCTCCAATGCCATTCCTTATTGCATCTTCATGGTGAACAATTTTTGCTTCAAATATAACCTGTTTGCCAATAATATAGTCATGTACAAGTGCTCCAATTTGAGTTATAAGTCTACTGCAGTCTTCTCCTTTGAAACTTTTATAAGAACCTTATCTCCCAATGAAAGAATCAGTGTGATGTGCGCTTTCTCAAGCATTTCTTTCTTCTCCATCTTTGATGGTGTGCTCATCAATTTCGCTTCACCGGCTAACGCATTTTCAATTCGTTGTTGAACCAAGAGAGCTTGTATCTTCAACCTCCACAAGTTGAAGACATTCTTTCCCATGAAATTTCCAATATCAAATTTTGTGAAACCACCCATGTTGACTTGATCCTCTTCAAAGATTGAATCATTACCTAGATCGAAACCTTGCTTTGATCCCAGTTGTAAGACTTAGCCTCCGCAAAGTCAGTTATACTATTGATATTGAACTCAAGAATTATTGATAAAGAATATAAAGAAAATGAGAGAAATTTATCGTGGGAATATCATCTATTAGCATTGATTAATTTGAACTGAATTACAGGTTATAGTTTTTATACATCAACACATACTAACTAACATAACCAATTATGTTATTAGCTATAACAGAATTGTCTAATAGAAATAACCAACTCCCTAACACAAACCTAAGTCATCATTAACAAATTACCTCTTTAAGTGTTCTTTGAGCGTTGAGACTTTATCCTAGTATATGCTTTGAGAACCAACCACCTAAACTTGTTTTATATATAAACAAAATATAATAATAACAATAGAAATTTTCGATGTTATAATTGACCTATAATTATAACATGCTCGTTGTCATAGAAATCTAGACATGAATCCTCTAGGACTATAGTATGGTGCAACAGCGACAGATGATCAATCCATATTTCATCCCAAAATAGAGTTTCATAATTTTTTACAACAAATATTAACAAAATATTCACTGATAAACTCTTTTAACAAAATACTCACTAGTACACTTTTTTAAACATTCTATATCTTCTATTGATTAAAATTATGTTTGAGAGTGTGACGTTACCATAACTTTTTTATATATATCACTCACATTCAATTATATAACTTTTCCTATATATATAGTCAAAAAAGGTTATCACTTTTCCAATATACTTGTCTAGCTAGCTAGTTAATTTGCCATGGACCACACTATAGCTAGCTCCCACTTGCATCCATCTTCAACGAATTAAATTAATATGTGATATCCTTTAATTATCAACTCAACAAACAGAAAAATTCAAATCAGCAAAGAAGTGTAGACCCATGTTTTGTGTTATTGATGAAACCTTCTTCCACTAGGACAAAGTTCCTATATTGAAAATATAATTTAATGTGCATCATCTTTTACGTCACATGATAAAGCCTTCCTCTCTCCCCCTTCAAAATAAAGCCTCTCTCTTCCCAAGAATGATCTCTTCAATTGCTATATAATCTTTTCTGTTGCAAAGCATGCATAAGTGAGCTAGCACTTCTACCCTCTCACCTACTCTTTAATCAAATTATATATTATATATATGCCATTTCTATATGACATGTGGCCTACATTAGTGGCTAATAAGATACTCAAGAAGAGACTTGGAAGCACCAACTTTATAGCAGATTATCCTAGTAGTTATGAACAACCCTTGTTGGATTTTGCAGACATTGATCATCATAGTCATGAAACAATTCCTAATCATCTCAAGGAAAAACACAAATACAAGTAAGAACATAATTAAATATCATTTACATCTTTATATAGTACTTTTATATCTACATGCATCACATATCTAAAAGCTGCTGATTGATTTTTGCTGCAGTAATATGTGTCCTGTTTTACTTGATTCTGATGTTGTGGAATTCTGTTTTTTTTTCCTTTCTTTTTCTAAATAAATTTTTCTAATGTTTTTTATTTTTATTTTTATGTAAAGGGTTTTTATTAGTACATGGAACGTAGGAGGGATTGCACCAGAAGAAGATTTAAATATAGATGACTTGTTGGCGACAAACAACAACAACTCCTGTGACATTTATGTACTTGGGTAATGTTTGAACATGATTCATGTTTTCTAGCTACCATAGAAAATTAAACATGTTTATAATTGTATTTTTTTCAAGAGAAATTATTTTGATAAGATTCGGAAGCCAATGTTAGCAACAATAAAAGAACATATCAAGCACATTACAAACACTACATTTAAGCTTTTAATTATCTGATCATAGTAATTTATTGATTTGTTCTGTTTTACAATTCAGGTTTCAAGAAATAGTGCCTCTAAAAGCTTCAAATGTATTGGGATCAGAAAACAATGAGATTTCCAAGAAATGGAATTCCATAATCAGAAAATCTTTGAATAAAGATCAAAGAGACAAAGTTCATTGTAAAACTCCACATGATGATTTTCAATGTATAATTAGCAAGCAAATGGTTGGAATATTCATATCTGTGTGGACAAGGAGAAATATTTGTCCATTTATTCAACATCCAAGTGTGTCATGCATAGGTTGTGGCATAATGGGATGTTTAGGAAACAAGGTGAGTCCTATAGGCTTTAACTATAACAAACTCCACTCAATTTTTTTTATAGTATTGATTAGTTTTGCACCTCAACATTTACATGTATAGCTGTCAAATTGGACCACCTGACTTGGTATAATCATGTGGAGTTAATTGAAAATATGGGTAAATTGGGTTATTTTATATTCAATTTAAAATATACGGAGTTGTGTTAAGTCTAAAATTTTAACAGTGAAATGTTTTATTTAAAAAAAATTTGCATAAAAAAGGGTATGTCTAACTTACTGTCCAAATGAGTCGGGCCAAAATGATTCATTTGTTTTAACATGCAATTAAGGAGATCAATCTTATCTAAAATAGAAACTTATTAGGCTAGCTCCAACTCTTGTTCTTGAGCGATTTTTCAAATGATAAAATCAATTTTGTCAAGTTCAATAAGTAAAGTCTACCAAGTGTATATCATCGTTGCTCCATTAAGCAACATTCATTAGCTTACTTTTTAGACATAGATTAAATTAAAATATCTAAAATAAAATTTTGAGCTTTAATAAAATTAGATACAGATAAAATACTAATAAAAAAATTAAAATTGTGAGATTTAATATGAATTTTTAAAGGTTCTGTTGATATAAAAAATTAGTGAATCACTTCAAGATTAATGTGACACCATAGACTTTCACTTAAGGTATCAATGTTTGGTTGTACCATTGGACACCATGCCAAAATTGAAGGCTCTATTTGTTTTGTATCATAAACAAGCTCATCATATACGTCATCTATTAGTGTCAACATCAACCCTTTTAAAACAACCAATAGTCTAAATGCTTGCATTTCATTGGTTATCTAAAAATATTTTTTGTAAACCAAATAATTTGCAGGGTTCTGTGACAGTGAGATTTCAATTGCATGAAACAAGCTTCTGCTTTGTGTGCAGCCATCTAGCTTCAGGGGGCAGAGAAGGGGATGAGAAATGTAGAAACTCTAATGTTGCTGAAATATTTTCTAGGACTAGCTTTCCTAAAGGTCCTTTACTTGATTTGCCAAGAACTATTCTAGACCATGAGTAAGTAACAATAGTTTAAAACCGTCCAAATTGATTTCTAGTTATAATTATTTTTACCCCTCTTGCTTTTCTTTAATAATTATGTTCCTTTCACAATAAATCATCAAAATATTTTTTCTTATCCTTTGATTTTTAGAGAAATAAGACTCCTAGTAATTTAAAATTCGGTCGAAAGGTAAGTGAACTCTGACAAAGTGTACTAATCAGAATTTGAACTCGAATTTTCCCGAATAATTCTTCATTAACTATTTAAATTCAAATAATCAATGCAAATATTTATTTCGATTAAATATGATAAATTTCTTATATATAAAGAACCATGATTAATGATACAAACCTTGGTCCCCATAGAAAAAAATGCCTCCATTTGTAAAAAAATAAATTAAATGATTATTATATTAATATTTCCTCTGATGGTTACGTTTTGAACAAGATTTCACAAAGTTTGATTAGCTTTGAAGGTTATCATTAAATATAACGCGTTGCATTGCATGCATTTATAGAAATATATTCATTATAACGGTAAACCACATATTAATTGATCACTGAGTGAACCATCTAATTGATTGATTAATGAAAAGTATATACTCTCTCAACTTGTACTTAATTATAAGTATATTCTTGTATTATTTTAGCCACCTAATTAATCACATATTATTTAATTTGTGCAGTCATGTAATATTGCTTGGAGATTTAAATTATAGGATTTCTCTTCCAGAAGAAACGACACGCTTACTTGTTGAGAAAAAGGACTGGGATTCTTTATTAGAAAATGACCAGGTTTGTTGAAAACTCATTAATCTCCAATTCCATTAAATAAATTATCTTTAAACAAATTAATCTCCAATTTAATTGCATCCAATGTGAATGAAGCTAATTATGGAGCTAATGAATGGCAACATTTTAAGAGGATGGCATGAAGGACCAATCAAATTTGCTCCTACCTACAAATATTGTCCTAACTCGGACATATACTATGGAAATAAGACAGAAAAGAAACGAGCACCGGCATGGTAATTAACAAATTAACAATATTTAATTCATAATTATATATGGTCACATAAAAGTAAAATCAACTTCAAAATAATGGTCATCCATATTTCTCGAATTTTAAAAAAAAAAAATTAAAAAAAAAGAAATTATTATTAATAATGATGATACTAATGACCATTTTACAACCAACTTATTTAATTATTGTTTGTTAATGTTAAATTTTAGGTGTGATCGAATAGTATGGTATGGAAAAGGTTTGAAGCAACATGAGTACAGTAGGAGTGAATCAAGATTATCAGATCATAGGCCTGTTAAAGCAATGTTTACTGCAATAGTAAAGGTTTTATCAGAGTTCAAAAGCTTAGAGAACATGTCTCTATCAGAAAGATTTGATCAAATTAATACTCCTTTTGAGGTTTCTGCCACTGATGAACTTGTATGTAGAACACAATCAAGCTTCAGGTTGTGAACCGTGAGTGTAATTATGTACATTAATTAATGTTAAATTTTAAATTTGAAAATCCAAGAAAAGAAAATAGAATTTCAGAGGAAGCAGAGTGTGAAACTTGTTGTAGAGTACATAAAGTTTTTGTTGCTGATGAGTATACAGTAAAGTTGGTTGTTGTTGAGTTATTTAGTAATATTCATGCTATAATGTGAAAGATGTTGCAACTTGAAACACTACAATTTCCAAATAATTTGCTATATTTTGAATCTAAAAATTAAACTAGAATGTGGTGCCCACTCAAAATCAATTGATTAATTAGTTAAACTTTTCTTGTATATATATTGCAACCTGAGAATCAAATAAGTTGGAGGACTAACTAAACTCATTTATTAATGATGATATATAAGAAAAAGTAAAACTACTCTTTCAAAAAGACACATTAATTATAAATTATAAGCCAATTATTGAGCAAGTTGGAAGAGCATTAATTGGCATAAGAACATGGATTGTTGTTATCTTTGATAAATAGGAAGTGGGAACATCACCCTATCCTCTCTATGCATGAAACTTGCACAGTTAACATTTTGTTTTCAAGGATAAATAAAGCCAATTACTCCTATTATTTATATATATAAGTAAGAAGATATTGTTTTTTATTTATTTATAAATAAATGCAACTTGTGACTTGTGAGAAGGAAATAAGCTAATATATGTTTTCTGGCTAGTGGTACTTTTTAATTAGAGTTATGTGATCTAACTCTATCCGTGTGAATCCAATTCATCAATTGCAACCTGCTTGTTAAAAATCAGTAATGTAGCACTTAAAAATTATGATTCCCCATTTCATGTTCTATTAAAAATTCAAATTCAAATTCTAATTTCTAACCTTATATTTTAACAAATTTAAACTTAATCGCATTAGCAATTGTGACCTAAGGTTGATAGAGAACTACTCCATGGTTGTTAGAGTGTTTGAGAATTGGAATGACTCACGTATTTGAAAGTAGAGATGACAACACAATCCGTATCTGTAAATATCTATTCGAATTTGTCTCGATTAGGGTGAGAAAAATCCACTTTGGTTGGGTGTGGATTTTTCCCGAAATTAAAATTCGGAAGAGGGGGCAAAGAGACAGGTTTGGGGTATTGATATTCCCGCTCTGTTAGTAATATTATTGTCATTTTTAAATTTTATATACATGTACATATTTAATATTAAAAATTATAATATTTTCTCTATAGAAAATATTTTTTTAATATTTTTTAATTTTATTATTGTATGATAATAATATAATTTTTAAATTATTATTTTATATATAAGAAGGTGTTGGTGCGGTCGGAAAAATCCGAACTCCATCGTGACAAAGATAGAGACTTAAATTTCTCACCTGATAAAAAGCGAGGGTGCACGCGAGTTTTCTCCAACTATTCGGATGCAGGATGGAGAGGCAACACATGCCCTCGCCCCATGCCATGCCTACGTGAAAGTTCATTAAAAATATTATTTTAAAAGATTTTATAGATATAAACCCTCTACGCTTGATACTTTTACTTCACATATTTTAAAAGATTAATAAGTTTTTATTCTTTATATAATTTAAAATTTTCATTTTTATTTCATTAATTTGTTTTTCCTTCATTTTTTAGTATTTACAAAATTATCTTGTAAATGATTTTAGGAAATGGAATATTTTTTTATTGTTTTTTTTAGCATGCATGTTGATTTATAAACATTACGAGACAATGTCCTTATACTATGTACTCCAAGAGAGTGTATTGGTAATAATTTACTATTTGAGGGGTCCAACTTAGTTATTTTTGGCTTGGTATATAATTTTATTGATATTGATATACTTCTTGTAATATTATGGTAAGAACTGTTAGCTCCCTTAACTATTATTTTTGTGTTATAAAAGTGATAGTCATGCCCTTATATATCGGGTAATAATTGGCTCTAAAAAGGCAATGAAAGTTTGAGACAAGAAATGAACATGGTCACAAAAATTCCTGCTAATAATAAATATACTAAAATAAAATTGACTAAAGAAAGTGTTACATGCTCTAAAACTCGACAGGTGATCCGATTATTTAGCAACAATTAGACCGATTCTTTGGTGCCTAACACCCTTTGTTTTCCACTTCTTAAACATCTCACTCAAAATAATTCACATCCAATTCCTCTTGTTAATTTCATCAACAACATTTTAAGTAGTTAACTAAAGATTATTATGGCTACAAGAGAAGAGTGTGAGCGCATTTTCAAGCGCTTTGATGTGAATGGCGATGGCAAGATCTCGTTGGCTGAATTTGCTGATGCTCTCAAAGTGTTAGGCTTAACTTCCCAAGATGAAGTTCAGCGTCGAATGGCTGAGATTGATAAAGACGGTGATGGATTTATCACTATTGAAGAGTTAATTGAATTTCAAAATGGCCATCCTAACTTGATGAACGAAATTATGAAGAAACTCTAAGTTTTCTTCACTATTCTTATTACATTTTCACTTTTATAAACTATCCTTCTTTATTTTCATGTTTAAGGTCATAAATAGTAACCCTTTAAATGGGAGTAAGTTAAAAATGTTTGGTCTTATCTTGTTGGTTGTTCCGGTTACTTTCAGTTATTTACAACTTTTGTTGTATCCCATTTAATATTATAATATATGTACTTTTCAAATTTGGAATTTAGTGTTCTTTATAACTGTTATACATAGATGATATAGATTCTTGTTTTTTATAGTTTCCTTTTTTTCAATAGGTTCTCTAAGATAATTTCATCAGAGTGTTATTGTTATTTTTTGAAACAAAATAGTGTTGTTATATGTACACATGTAATACATCATTTATTTTGTGAAAAACAACTATATTTTTTTTTTTTAAATTTATGTTAATTTTATTTATTAATAAAAAGGTTACAGACTTTCTAAAATGAATAATTATCTATATTTTATTATTTTGATAAATATATTTTTATTAATTAGATTTTAATTTTTTCTCTATAATAATGTTTACTCTAAAAGTCACTAAAATAAACATATATTTAAAATAAAATATATAAAAAAAAAAAACTCAACATATTTTTCACAGAGTAAAAAGATGTTTTATATTTCTTTCTTGGGTTGCACATGGTTAAGAAGGAGGGCTAAGGGCCCAAAAGAAAAGCAATCACAGCTATACTCTATGGGCCTATGAGGTACTATATGTGGTAGAGCAACACCACACCAGCTAAACTTGTAGTATGTTGTTTTCTAGTTCCACCACTATCACGAATTGATGCAGTATATGGAAAAGATGTTAAGCTCCGGTGGTTTTGTCTGTAAGTTTAGATGTAAGGGGGGAAATTTTGGAGGAAGGGGATGAGAGAAAAATATAAAGAAATTTTTTATTGCATTTGAGAGAATAATTTTATAGAAAATTATAAGCTAATATATATACGGAATATATTTTACTTTTTGGAGTATTATAAAAATATGAAAATTAATTGAATAATTTATTTAAATTCTCTAAAACTCGCAAAAACTTTCATCTAATACATTATTTTTCCTCTAAATTAGACAAAATTTGTATAATAGAGAAAAATAGACTTCTCAAAATCATCTATTCCTTTGACTTTTTTCTTCTTTTTTCTCAAAATCCTCTTCTTGCCTCTCAAACTTTCCAACAAAGTCTAAAAAATAAAAATATGTTCTAATTATATTTTTTAATTTATAAATAAAATGGTAAAAAAATTTCCATCATCCAAGTGCGAGTCCTTACATATATCTTCCAATCATTCTATTATCGAGCTTTATCATGATTTTCATTCATACGTCATTTCCAATGTACACATCAAATGTATCGTCAGTTGCCCCCACTTTCATCTTTTAGCAGTGTGTTTGCCATTTACATAAATAACATACCACGTTAACTAAAGTTTTGGACTACCAGTACTTCTTACTTTAATTCGTGCCCAATTAAAGGTTGTGCACCTGCATGCTCTTTTATAAACTTTTGGAGATTTTGATTGATGCACTTTCTTCTATATACTTCTATCTTTGCTTTAAAATAATAATTAAAGAAAATATGTGATAAACTATATAAAAAGGAGAAAACAATAGTTTTATCAAATTTTAATCATCATAAATGTAAAATAGAGAAATAATAAATAGAAAATAATGTATATAATATTAATTAAAGAGTAAATTTGATGAAAAAAATAAAATTGTATTAAAAACTAAAAACGAAAATTATTTTTTTTAAAAAAATTCTTTAAAATATAATGATTATTATATGACAGAACAAATATAATATAAAGAAAGATTTTTATTTTAATATTACAATTCTAATTAGAAAAAAAAACAAATAAACTAATATATCAAGCACACTGACTATATACAATGCATTTATAATAAAATTAATTATCTATTATTATTATCATTACAAGTTACGAGAACTTGTATCATTTATTTTTCTAGAAAGTAAGATAGAATAACTTCAGGCAAAAAATTAAGTAAAATACGAGGAAGGTGGTATTTAAAATAGAAATGTTAGAGAATCTACGCCAATACTATACGCCCATATGAGAACGCACATTTTATTTACAGTGCTGGCCTATGGGATCTCCAACTCCAAGCTCTCGTGGTACACAACCAAAGCTTGCTCCTCCTGACTGCATGTTGATGTTGATATTGATGTTGTCGTGGCCTTGCTACTACTACTACTAGACTCCTCCTTCCCTCTCCCTAAATTCTCACCCTCCATTTTTTTGGTAAACCTCATTTCTTTCTCCCCATTCTTTCCAACTTTACCCTTTCCCTCCCCATGGACCCCACCTTGTTGTAGATTCCTTGCACACTCCAATCCCGTGACAACCTCTCTCATCAGAGGCCGTTGTTTCCCGTGATCATGCAAACAACTCAACGCAACTTCAACATATTTCTTCAAACACTTATTCTTAATGCTTCCCTTTAAAGCAGGATCCACCGTCCGATCAACTTTTCCTTCGTCAAAACACTTCTTGAACCACTTAACCAATAATTCCTGCTGCTTGTCCACCGTACTCTTGATAGGTGGCCTCCCACACAATACCTCCAACAAAACAACACCAAAAGAGTACACGTCAGATTTTTGAGTCAACCAAAGACTCATATAATACTCCGGATCTAAATACCCGATACTACCCTTCACATCAGTTGTAACATGGGTCGACCCATTCGGCCCAATCTTCGATAACCCAAAATCCGAAACCTTCGCAACCCAATTCTCATCCAAAAGAATGTTCGTAGTCTTCACATCACGGTGAATGACGTTATTAACCCCATCATGAAGAAAGTGAATCCCACGCGCCGCAGCGATACAAATTTCAAGCCGTCGATTCCACGAAAGCGCGTTACTATTACCGTTAAGATGATCGCGTAGGGTGCCACGCGCCATGAAATCGTAGACGAGAATCATTTCTCCACCGTCGTTACAGTAACCAATGAGAGAAACCAAGTGAGGGTGACGAAACTGTGAGAGCATTTCGATTTCGGTTTGGAACTCGTGTGCACCTTGTTCTGAACCCGGTTTGAGCCGCTTAACGGCAACGGGCGTTTGACACCTGTCAATGTGTCCTTTGTAAACATTTCCGAAACCTCCTTTACCGACGATTAAACCATCGTCGAAGTTTTTTGTGGCGGCTCTTATCTCTTCGATGGAAAAGTGACGACACGTGTTTTCGTTTTCGGGTTCTAGGTTTTTGTTTCTGGCATTAGGTTTAGGTTTTCTTAGACAACGGAAGATTAAGAATCCGATGATGGATAGTAGAACGAGTGATGTTGTGGCTGCGACAGAAACTAGAATGGTGTTTTTGTTTGATGTTTTGGATGGTGAAGGATTATTGGAACCAGTGATAGTACAAGTAACGTGTAGAGGGAAGAAATGTTGGAGTGATAACAGAATCAAAATAGTTAGAGAGTTTGTTTCGAGATTCGCCATATTAGGTGATTTTTGCTGCTGTTGCACGAAACATATAAGGATAAGTATTATCGGGATTAGAATATGCTTTTCATTTATTGTTTGTTGCTTTTCTTGGATAGTAACTTTTATTACTTGATTCAGTGTTTCAATATTACTGTTTTCTTTATAGATTGTTTATCGTATCTTTATACTTTTTTCTTTTCATTTCCTATTTCTTTTTATTTTCTTTTCGATTATTCTTGAATTAATGTTCGCAGCACCACGTCGAGAATCTTGACTTATTTGTCTCTTGAGAAAATGCATTAATAGTTTGACGATTGTAAAAATACTTTATAAATTATCAATAATTTTGATTATTAAGTGATATTGGATTTTTTTAATGTAATCGGAATACTTATTTTTTCTAGTTCATTAAGATCTTATCACTTTTAAATTTTCAACAATATTAACATTTTTTTATCAATATAATTTTAAAATCTCAAAGTCTCTTTTATTAAACTCCTTACTAAACTCTAAATTTTAAATCTATGTTAATGAGTTTTTATTTTACTCTAGTCAAAGGGCTTCATTACCCATTTCATTTCGGGTTTTTTTTATAATTTTGGGTACAAAAAGACTTTACACATGGAACCTAGCGGCGCGCGATTTTCAATTGTTCTTAGTTCTTTTGGTTTTAACCGGTCGATTTTCCAACCTTTGTTACTATTGTTTTTTTCATGTCTTCACTATTCGCTTTCGTGTTCATAGTTTTTCACGTTCATTGGCTCGGCCTTCTTTTGTCTTCGTTGTTCACCTATGTTTTATTTTGTTGAGGTATCCTTCTTCCTTATATTTTTGAATTCTACAATTTTGTTATTGAAATTCAATTTGTTTAGATGACATTGTTATTGAGATTTCCTTATGTAGTATTTGTTACTCTAGGATTTCACTCTGTTAAATGTTTTATTTTTTGGTTTCAAGCATTTTAGTTTATAGTGAAATTTATTGATTGCTATATCTATTATAAAAAATGAAATACCAAGATTGATTAGTTAATAAAATCTATTAGTCTGTTTTTCAAATCATGTCGTGCGTTATGCTTTCATTTTTTATTAGTTATAGTATTATTGTATGGATGCATCCTATATTATCATTTAGAATAAGTGTATATCCTCATGCATTTTAAATCAGATGGCACTTTTTGAGGGTTAATATATAATATTCGCCATTTTATTTCAATCTAAATACACCCATTTCTTTATGAACCATTAAATTCTGAAGTTGTAGTAGACAAAACACTTAGTCAATCTTCTTCTTAATATATATTAGAAAGAACTAGTCAAATTTTATGCTTTAGATCAAAATATTGTATTTGCTTAATACCTACAACACCACTATTTCATATTTTGCTTTATTCATAATATTGTATTTGCTTAAATGTTAAGATAGAATGCCTATAAAAAGCTACTTTGTTATTGTGTATCAAAGTATCAATTGTGCCAATGAAAATGATAATATTGTGTGTAAATTCACTTCCCCAGTTTTCTCTGTTTTGTTTGTGTAAGTTTTAGTTTGGGGGTTTGATGGGGGTTGCTTTGATTTTGGGTGAGGTTAATCAAAAACTAGTCATACATTGGCCTCTTTTTTCTTTGCCAGCTTCACATTCCTATAAAGATGCAATATTGTTGAGTTGATGAAATCAATTGAACCATCATCTAGATGTCTCGATTGTTCGATCTCCTCATAAATTTTAGATTTAATTTTGTAAAAGTTGTTTTTATTCTTAGTTTAAATTTATACAATTATATAATCAGTTGATCGATCACTAGTAATATAGTTTTTCAAACATAAATTAAAACAATAAACTCAATTTATTTCCATTATCAAAACTATAGAGGATCAAATTACAAAAACAACACAACAAATGATGTTCTAGTCTACAACCTTCAATTGCAAAAGATGGAATGGAAAAGAAAAATCAACCCATAGTTTCTATAACCGACTTTACAGTACAGTTGGTTGTAAACTAACCTTGCAGTCCACAGTCAACTGCACCGTAAAATCCGCTATAATAGCTACATGTTGCATGCTTAATGTCTTGTTAAATGCTAGTTAGAATCTCAAGTTGTTCTATAATTAATTGTATGCTATTTGTTTAAATGCATAGTAACTTCCTTTTTAGATTATAGTATGGAGTTTATGGGTATGAATATGAATGTAGAAGATGAAGTGGTTGATGAAGCTCCTTTTGTAGCATTTAGAAATATCAATACACGTAAGAAAACAATGTCTATTGTTTGGATTTTTTTTTACAAAAATTGGTAAAGATGAAGATGAGATTGAAAAGGTTGCATGCAATTTTTGTAGCGATGAATTTAGTATTGGAAAAACCCTAATTTCAAACACAATTATGGGACTTCACATGTAATTTGTCATGTTTCTCTTTGTAAGAGTATCTTGTTGAACCTTTTTAATCAAGATGAACCGTCTAACATGATTAGAATCAACCAAAAAAACCCATTGTGATTTGCTTGCAAAAGTTATTATTGCACGTGATCTTCCTTTTAGCTTTGTTGAGTATGAGAAAATTCGAGTATGGGTGCATTATTTGAATCCTTATGCTGAAATGGTCTCTTTGAATACAATTGTGTCAGATATTGAGAAAATATATAATAAAGAGAAGACTAACCATAAGGATATCATGGGTATGATTCCAAATAGATTTTGTCTTACTTCAGATGTTTGGACAACATCTACTAGTGAGGGTTATATTTGTTTAACCGTCCGTTTTGTTGATGAACATTGGAAGTTAACCAGTCGTGTCCTTAACTTTTTTCGAATAAAACCCTCACTATTGGAAGCCACTTTGTTTGATTTCTTAAAGCAACGGGTGTTGAGACAAAATCCTAAATTAATGTTTTGATGTAAACAAACAAATGTTAATTAAAGACTTTAATTATGATTCTAAATGAAGTGTTAATTTAACATGTGCTTTTCAGTGTAAATATCCAAGATAGGTACTAAGCAATGCAAGCAAAATCAGTTTTTAAAAAAAAAAAAAGCAAAAAATGAACAAAACAGAACCAAGAACGTTCTTGACAAACTCTGGAAAACTAAGAACGTTCGCCACATTTTTTCATTTACATCAAGCAAGTTCAAATCATCTATTAATGCAAGAAAAGCTCCTGCAAATTACGAATGCATTTCCAGTACATCTACAAGGAATATAAAGCTCGCATATCGACAAAAGAAACACTCCAAAAGATCAAAGATTAAAAGGCACGACTCAAAGCATAAGTATCAAATGATCATTCTCCAACATGGTAACATCAGTCTCCATAATGATAAACATTTTGCAGTAAGTTACAATTAATCTCCAGCATACGAACATCATTCTCCAGCATGTTAACATCAGTTCCCAGAATGATAACATCATTCTCCAGCATATTAACAATCATTCACCAATATAAATACATCATTCTCCAGCCTGTTTTGCACGAATCAAAAGGCAGTCTTAATCGAAATACATTAAGCACATCTCTAAGATGTTTCTGTGCATAAACAAAGGATCATCACAGTCAAGAATGAGAAGCAACAGATCAGACATTATTATCACAGAAGCAAAAACGCAGAATGTTCAAGTCAAGAACATTCATGGTTTAAAAAGTCTGGTCTTTGGTCACGTCTGACACATGACAGTTGTCCACCTTTTCAACGGTCATAATAGCTGTCATCAACCTCCTTGAAGCCTATAAAAGGAACCTCAAGCTCAAGGAATAATAAGAACTTCAAGTGCTAAGAAAATTCATCACTTACATACACTTACATACTTGAAAGCTTCTCAATCGCAACCAAAAGATTCAGTTTTGTTTTCTTCTTCAAATATCATAATCATTTCACTGAATTCTTTTATCAAGAATCTATTCTCAAACACGAGTTGAGCATACTTAGATTCTACCAATCTCGTTAAATCATTATCTTGTAAACTCAAAACTATGAGGGTTGTTTATAGTTTGAGTAGTTTGTAGAAAAAAACAATTATGGTTAAAAGGTGAATTGTAAAATCCTTTCTAAAGATTGATAGGTGACTTGATTGAATCCCTTTCTGGGTGGAAAGGAATTGCTGTAACAGATCAAGGTTGCTCTGACTGTGTAAAATCAAGAACGTTGTGAAACCAAGAATGTTCTTCGTTTGAACACTTAATGGAAAATCTCACAGTTGTGCGGACTGGACGTAGCCCGAGTTGGGTGAACCAGGATATATCAGTGCGTGATATCTCTTCTCTTATCTCTATTTACTTTTAGTCCTTTTGATTATCAAGTTAAATAGATAAACTAAATTGTTGATTTTAACTAACCAATAACGTTCTACGTTTTCTGTTTTCACAACCAAGAACGTTATCCGTTTTCTGTTTTCACAACCAATATCAATTTTGAGTTATTTTCTTAAGTTTTAACAGGAAATTTTAAATAGGTGAATTTACAATTCAAACCGCTCTTCCTTGTAAATTGACATTGCTACTTCAACGGGGAATAGAGAAGAAAGTATTTTCTATTACTTTGGATAATTAATCTTCCAATGATAATATGCAAGACCATTTAAAAAAGCATATATGTGTACAAATCAATTTGCTATGTGATGGCGAGTATTTCCATATTCGATGTTCAATCCATATACTCAACTTAATTGTTCAATAGGGTTTTAAAGTGGCCAATGAAGCACTCGAAAAAATTAGAGTTCTTATAACCATTTTATGAAATCACAAAATTCATCTCAAAACTTTTTTATGAAGTGTGGAAAGTACAATGCATTTTAGAAGAAAACCAAGATAAAGCTGATGATGTTATAAATAAGATGGCTACATATATGAAAAAATAATTTGACAAATATTGAAAAGATTACAGTGTAGTATGGGCATTTGCAATTATTATTGATCCACGCTTGAAGGTTCCCTTTATGATGTATTGTTACACTACCCTTGATGCTTCAACTTGCAACATTAAGCTTAAGAATGTGGACGATATGTTTAGATTGCTTTATCAAGAATATATGAGCATTTTCAATAATCAAAGTGTTGTTCTCTCTTAATCATCCCAATATTCCATCTCATTGTTGGAGCCATCTAGAGAGGGAAGTAAGACTAAGAAATGTAAAATCATAAGTGTAGGATTTTTTAATGCTAAAACAGTAATTACCTTTATTTCATTTCAACCCTTCTTGTTTTTAGATTAATGATAATGATATTGATTTATTATACATTATAGGGTTTTAAAACTTTTTAGAATCAGCCTACATCTAACAATGGGAAGAGTGAATTAGATGTATATCTTGAGGAAAAGTCAATTGAAGTTGATGAAGAACATTATGAAGATTTTGAGGTACTTCTTTACTGGAAGGTTAATGAGAAAAAATATATGTATTATCCTTAATGGCACGAGATGTGCTAAGTATTTCTATCACCGCAGCGGCATCAAAGTCTTCTTTTAGTATTGATGGACATGTTCTCACCAAATATAGAAGTTCCACTCTTCTTGATCACATTCAAATGTTTATTTGTACTCGAAACTGGTTACATGGATTTTTCTGAAAATCTGAATGGTAATATTTAGTATTCTAATTTTTTTATCTTGCAAAATTATCTCATGATTGATTATCTAATTGTTTCTATTGGTTTTTTTTTCAAGATGAGGATGAATACAATGCTTTTATTTGTGAGGATGAATCTAATACTACTATTCTTGACTCACGCGGCTTATGTATGGAAAAACATTGCTCTGTTTCAATTGGTTTTACTTGTTAGTTGTGTTTACAAAACCTATTGACTTTTGCTCTTTGTAATAGACATTTGTATGATTACTTGTTATATTTGAAATTGTTTGTCTGCAAATACCTTCAAATGTTTGTTCTGTTTTTATTCATTAATTTGCTGACATAGTACTATGGTATGAGAATCCATGAATCAACTAGTGATGATGAATTTATTTGCTTGTCAATGTGCAATTTATAGTAGTTCACTTATAAACATAAGATGAGCCTATCTTGCTGATTTTATTACCCAATGTACAACTCTTTATTAGATGAGTAAAGTATGTGTTGCATTGTGAAGGTTACATTTGGAACACTCTTTCACGGTGACCGTTGCACAAATATATTTGAAGCACCGGTTGATATGTATTGACTACAAGTCTACAACAAACTTAACTTGATTATCAGATGTAAATTGTTATGAAACTATTTCTTAGTGTTCAACATATGCTCAAGACCTAACGCAAGTAGTTGTGTTTATATTTGAAACTAATTGTTGTCCATTGCTCTGTGGTCATTCGATTTGTATGATGTAGTTTTGTAGATTGTTTGTATCGTTTACCTCAAAAACACTAAAAACTACTATTTTGTCTAGTGAAAACTCATAAACTTGTATGGAGTAGTCGTTGCCATATTATATATGCTATGCTTTATTAGACTTTAAATGAGGATACCATAAAAATTGAAGAAAAAAAATCGAAAAAAAATACTTGAAATATTATTTCAAAATAATTGTTTTTTTTTTAAAAAAATGGGCTTATGGGCTCTTTGAGTCCATGGAATTTTGTGGGCTTTTTTACATTGGAGACTTTTTTTTAATGAGTCTTTCTATCCGAAGGTTTTTTTGTTCCTTTTAACATGTGGGTTGAGACCAATATATATGGATTCTGACAAATTGACGGTTTTAGAATCAGCCATAGACCTGTGCTAGCATATCAACAACACAAGAGTAATTTTTTTTTAGGCTTAATTTTTTTTTTTTTTATTGTTATAAGAGATCATAGCACCTAAAAAATATTACCAAGAGATAAAAATTTACCCTGCATTATAGGGTCTAAAAACATAAAAAGACACATAATTCATAAACAAAATCAAATTTTAGGAAAAAAAAGGATTCATATTTATAAAAAAAGAAATAAAATCATATTTTTAATGTTGTTATTATTATTTATCAATTTTTTTATGTTATTTACAATTTAAATAAATAAATTTTATTTTTAAATTTTTAATATTAAAGACTCAATTTTTAATATTAGAACATAATTATTAAAATGTTTGAAATAATTTTGAATGTGCGAAGGTAAGATACAAAGAAGAAAAATAAGTTAAGACCGTATAATTTTATGTTCTATTTCATCACCTAAAGACTTAATATAAATAATAGAAGATACGTTAAAAGGATTTGAGAATTAATAATAAAATATTTATATAGATTGAAAATTAATCTAACTCATAAATAAATTATATGTTAGTTCGTTTGCTTTTTTTATTTTATTTTATTTTTAATTTTGTTAGTTTTTGAATGATTTTTCAAAAGTTCAATATTATTTTTTATATAAATAACTTTTTTTATTTGGGTGAATTCGTAATAGAATGAGGTAAATAAACTGATTTAATTAAACATTAATTGAAAATTGAAATTCAAAATTGAAACTTTAAACTGAAGAATGAAAAATGAAAATGAAGATGATTTTGATTCTGAAAATTTTAAAATAAAAAACAGAAAATCATCCGAAGGAAAAATTGGATTTGCTGGAGGGAAATACAAGAGCATAAGAAAGAAACATACGTTTCCAAAATATCATTTCGACCAACAAGTTTAAGAAATTTGTGTTTACAACGTATACAAAATCAGCAATTTTGTTTCGTGCCGAAGAATATCAAAAGTCAAGAAAGAAATGCCACACATAGATGCAGTCTCGATGTATTAGCTACTTCATTGTGTGAGCTTACAAACAAACATTGCAGATCAATGATGGTTTTCAACGACAACAAGGGTTTTGATCCCCGAGAGATACACGCACGGGTCATAAAATCCAACATAACAGACATTGCCATATTCAACAACCTCGTTACACACTACTTCAAATCCAACCTCTCTTCCTATGCTCTCTCCCTCTTCAATCGAATCCCTTCTCCCAACGTTGTCACATGGACTTCACTCATCACCGCACATTCTAACACCCTCCTCTCCCTCCATTATTTCCTCTCCATGCTTCGCCACACTATCCTCCCCAACCACCGCACCGTCGCTTCCCTTTTCGCCACATGCGCCTCCCTCTCTTGTCTCTCCTTCGGCCTCTCCCTCCATTCTCTCTCCCTTAAACTCGCACTTTCTCATCACCCTTTTCCCTCGTCCTCTCTCCTCTCTTTTTACTCCAAATGTCGACTTCCCAACCATGCCCTCCAAGTGTTCGACGAAACTCCCCACAGAGACAATGTTTCTTACTCCGCTATCATTGTCTCTCTTTCTCAGAATTTTCGATATTCAGATGCTCTTTTCCTCTTTGCTGACATGAGATGTCAGGGTTTTATGTCTACTGTTCATAGTGTTTCTGGGGGTCTACGTGCTGCTGCTCAGCTTGCTGCGTTGGAGCAGTGTAGGATTATTCATGCACACTCTGTTGTTGCTGGTCTTGATTCAAATGTTGTTGTTGCTACTTCTCTTGTTGATGGGTATGGTAAAACGGGTCTTGTTAACGATGCAAGACGGGTTTTTGAGGATAATTTGTATTGCATGAATGTTGTGGGTTGGAATGCAATGATGGCTGGTTATGCACAACAAGGGGATTGCCAAACTACTTTTGAACTGTTTGATTCTATGAAAGGTTGTGGGCTTGTGCCTGATGAGTATAGTTTTTTGGCGATTCTAACTTCGCTGTATAATGCTGGGATGTTTCTACAGATTGATGTGTGGTTGAATAGGATGAAAGTGGGTTATGGTTTGGAACCGACTCTTGAGCATTATACATGTTTGGTGGGTGGAATGGCCCGTGCTGGACAATTGGAGCGTGCTGAGCAGATAGCATTGACGATGCCGTTTAAACCCGATGCAGCAGTTTGGCGAGCTTTGCTATCTGCTTGTGCGTACCATGGTGCGGTTGATAAGGCTCGGGTTATGGCTAGGAAGGTATTGGAACTAGAGCCCCATGATGATTCTGCTTTTGTAATTGTTGCTAATGTTTTATCGGCTGCTGGAAGGTGGGATGATGTTGCGGAGTTGAGGAAGACTATGAAAGATAGGAGGGTGAAGAAAAAAGGAGGGAGGAGTTGGATGGAGGTGCAGGGGAAAGTTCATGTTTTTGTTGCAGGGGATTGGAAGCATGAGAGATCAGTGGAGATTTATCAGAAGCTGTCCGAGCTGATGGGGGATATTGAGAAATTAGGATATGTTCCTGTTTGGGATGAGTTGTTGCATAATGTTGGGGAAGAAAAGAGAAAGGAAGCTCTTTGGTATCACAGTGAGAAGTTGGCAGTTGCGTTTGGAGTATTGTGTGGATCTGTACCACAGGGTAAGCCATTAAGGATTGTGAAGAATTTGAGGATTTGTAAAGATTGCCACGTGGCTTTTAAGTATATGACTAGAGTTTTAGAAAGGGAAATTATTGTGAGGGACGTCAACAGATACCACAGATTTCTGAATGGTGATTGTAGTTGTAAAGATACATGGTAATAGCATTAGCATATATCAAAGATCTATTTTTTCCATGACCATGACAAATGTTGCTGGAGAAACAGAACTATTTGTTCCTCGTAATTGTAAGTCTTATTTGAGTTGTAGTTTGTATAATTTGTTCTCTTTTTATTTTTTTATTTTTTTTTAATCACCCTTTGAACAACTTTTATTTAAATTAAGTTTAAGATATATCATCACAATCACCTTTCTTATGATAGTCTAGTAAGTGAATTGTGAATTTGAAATTTTCAGTTATAAATATCTTGCAATCGCAAATCAGGCGGTTCATGAAATTATTTATTTGCAAATTCAGTTGTTTATTTGTATGGCCATCACAGGAGATGCAGATAAGGGAGAATGATATGCGGCAGTACACGCAAACCACCTGAGGACCGATGCTCGAACAACATTCTCGAACTGATCAGGTGACTGGGTAATTTTGTGCCTCTCTTAACTATTACTTGTACAAGACATGCTATTTAAACCCCATGCTTGTCCTATTTGTTGATTGATTAATATATTAAATTTGAGAGGGTGTTTGGAAAACATTTGTGTAAATGTTTGGAAAAGTTTATGATAATAGCATATGACATGCTCTTAAGCCATTTTTAGCTTATTTTCAAATGCTCCCCAAACTTGTTCTAGTTTATCGAAACAACCTTTACAGAGTTTGTGTGAAGTGCTCAATTAAACAAGTTAGCTTATTTAGGAACAGCGTATACATAAATACCTATACAATAAGCTATCAAATAAGTGCTCAATTAAATTGTTAAAAGCCAGCTTCCTCTTCTCAGTCTTGAGGACAAGGCTGTGCTTTTAGGGGGAGGCCATGATAAGAATGGGCCTGGTGACAATGCTACTAATGAGCCAAGTGACAGTGCTATGACTAAAGGAAGGCCAAAGTCAGCTGTGGAAGGGTATTCACGCAGAAAGAAGAGAGAGAGCAAAAGGGAGGGAATGAAAGTTAGTTATGATGTGCGGGATTCGTGGAATTCTGTTAGAGGGAAGGGGAATGTATATTGTGATGGAGAGTGTGGTAAGGGGTATGCTGATCTATTGTTAAGAATTAGTTAGAAGAAACTTCTTTCTCTAGTAGGAGCATCTTGCCGCATAGGAGTTCTTAAACTCCTTTCTTTTGCGTTTCCACCATTGTAGAGCTCTTGGCCGCTCATCATTTTTCAATTCAACAATATACTGTTGCAGTGTTCATTTTATGGGTATTCTATCAATAAGTATTTTTTTAAATATATTGATCTTTTTAAGAAACAATGTAACTAGTTTTAATTTGGCCGTGGTTTTGCATCTGTTGATCCATTTCCAGCCTTCATTTGGTCATATTAGGCTTAAGGACCTGTCTCTACAGTCACAATATATGTACTGTATAATTTACTCTCCAACACTTAACTCATTAACGAAATTAATGAGCCCAAATTTTAAAAAAGCTAGTCAAGGAACATGGTTCAGTAGGATTGTATAAACAAAGTGCCCATCATAATTCATGGTTAGGTTAATATTAAATGTTTTGATCAGTTAGTCTTAGAGTCAGTTACTTTTGTTGTTATAGTTTATCATAATGTTGTATTTCCTTTTCTATTATTCAGTTCCTAAGCAGCCTACTGTACCTATTATAAAAGTCATCTAGCTTTGTATTTCCTGTTCTGTTATTCAATTCCTTATCATCCTATTATATCAACTATAAAAGTCAATTGACAAGAAGGAATATATACTCTTTAGTCATCATTTCTCCTTTTAACATTGTTTTTCAATGAACATTTATATCTTGGACAGTTAACTCCACCTAACAATTAACACATTATTATTTTACTATCTCTTGCTGGGTGTATAACACCATATTTGATATTTTCTTGAGTTAAAATGTTAATTGCAGCTTTGACAGCTTTTAATTTGAAGGTACAAATTTTTGTTAAGTTTTCATCTTCTTTCAATCACGACTCGGCCATTTTCTTAGTGAGTATATGTCTCGTCTCCACCTTTATGGCATATTTGCTCCCTTTCAGGTTGATGGCATGGCTGTTTTCACCGAACTCTGAACTATTATGTTAAACGCAATTTTGGCAATTACAATTGATGAATAATCACATATCACTGTAGCGAACAAGTTGCAGTTAGCTAAACAATGATGAAAAATTTATCATTTTAAAATATACTATGATTTGTCAAATTTGTATGATTTTGTGATATCAAATATTGGTCAATACCAATTCATATCTATATAGTTTATCAATTAAGAAAAAACCATCCTATTTTCTTTTTTAAAATAACACCATATTACTTTTTTCCTTTATTGTTTCCAGTTCTCATCACTTGAAAGACTGCATTATGCATGCATCAAACACAGAAGGATACTGGGGAGAGTGAAGTGGAGAAAGATTTCATGTTTTTGGTTCCAAAAAAGAATTGTTTAGAATTTTAAAGGTACAAAGGTTGTTGAGAATGCCAAAGTGAAATCATGCCTTCATCAGGCTGTTAGCCTGTTATAGGCTCCAACCTCGGATGTGGAGATTTCAACGCTTCCTTTATCAGGGGCAACAGGAAGGGCAGTATTTCCTCATCTGCGACAGAGATATTCACTATTCTTTTTGAAGAGACTTCATCATCGTCTCTATCCTCAAGCACAACAAAAGCACCCTCATCCACAGCGACAAAGCATAGAAGCTCCAGATTGTGAAGTATCATCCAAACCAACAGGGGATGAGGGAAGGGCTTCCTTCCTGCTGTCTTATTTTTCTTTCTTCATATCATGAGTATGTGAGTTTAATTGTTTATAGGCAACCACATTGGAGTAAAAACTAGTTAGATTGCTTAAAACATATATGACGTTTTGGGCTCACAATAAATTAATTAAGCAACTCATTTAGTCCTCACCATTAAAGATGCTCTAATAGTCTAATTGAGTGGAGGTGAAAAGGAAGTTCAAGGAAATAGAAATAGAAGCTGGTAAATGTATGAGTGATATTGTGTGGAAAATAGCAAGATCTTGGCCAATGAATAAATTTTGGTCCCTCTATTCCATATCTTAGTTTAAGATTTTATGTACAAATTAAGAAAGCATTCAATTGATGTATATTGTTGGAAAAAAAAAAGGTGCCTATTTTAAAATTCTTGGCAGCATGTCTAGTGCTTTTCCAAGTATAGCTGGGGGCAATAGTTTGGCTTGGACTTGGAGGATAGAAGAGGTCGGAAAATATTTGGCCTTCATACAATTTGATGGCAAAGGAGTCAGCGTCATCAATAATCCTCCAAGCATGCTTAGCTTGAAGAGCATCATTAAAGGCTCTAAGACTTCAATACCTCATTCCTTCATCTTTTTGTTATTCCACTTGGTTCAATGGGTTTTTCTTTCTCTACCAGAGCTACCTCGCCAAAAATTACTAATCATGTTCTCTTGTAGGTTATAAAGGCTTTAATGGAGAAGATGGCATCACATAATATAATTAAGAATAGTTTGTTCAGCAACCTTGATCAAAACTTTGTTCAGCAACCTTGATCAAAACTTCTCCATCTGCCGTTGATAAGAATTTTTCTTTCCAACCCTGCAGGTTTTCCACAACCTCTATTGAATAAATTCAAAGTAGGGAGACCCACGTATTCGGAATGAGACCCACGTATTTGATATTTGATTCATGATATTGTTGTGACAACTAGCAATTTCCTTCTTGAAATATTTCCAATCAAGGTGGAAGAAGTCGAAAAATAGCTGAAAAGAAAGATAATACCACATTCCTTTATTTTTATATACAGAGAGCGTATCCAATAACAACTATATTTACTGTGAGAAACAATAACAATCAATAGTAACCGTCAAATTTTAATTATTTGAAATTACGGTTTACATTTTATCACGATTAAAATAAATCTTTAGTCTGTTAATTATTCGATCCAACTTTCTAAATATAAATTACCGCTTATTTCTATAATAGTTAGAAGATATTTTCAATATTTAATAAAAAAAAAGTTCTTTTAATATTGTGCACATCCTGAGGCCTAATCCACCATTTGCAAACCAAATTACCAACCTGCAATGCAAATACAATAATTTTGTATGGTGGCGATGAAGCAAGTACTTTGTATTATTATAATAAAATTATTAACACTAATTGAATGTCTAAAAGATGGCCAACATTAGAACTACTTACATTTGTGCTTTATTTTATCATATTATATTCAGGAGGTATCGAATGTAAAAATAATACGCATAGATACAAATACAACTATTGAACGAATGAAACTTCATTACGTCTGTGTGTTCTTAGTTGGCTAATTTTTTAGATCGATGATTGAAAGACCAATGAGTAAAAAAAAAATATTGAGACTTTTATCAAGTTACAATTCCATTGTTTTTGTATTTCTAGCAAAAACAAATAGGGAGTTTTTTTCATAGGAACGTGAAGGAGTTACGGTAAAAAAAAAAAAGAGTTTTTATTGTTAGTGACTATAAAATCGAATGTCCATAAATTTCGGGATATTGTAACACAAAGCATTGAATTGAAGAGTTTTCGGTGGATAACAGGTCAATGACAATAATTTAATCTCACGAGTTAATAAAATCTGATGATTATTATTGATTGGTGTATATTTTATCAATTAATTTTAAAGCCGAAGAATATCTAGTTTTAATTCATCCCATCTAACAAAATAAAAAATTCATCTCATCTCATATCTGACCGGCCTATTTTCAATTATCATAAATTATGTAATTGAGTTTAAATAATTTATAAATTTCAGTTAATAATGAATTGCATAAGGGAATTCGAATTTAAATTTTTACTATAACAATTTTTTTAATCAAAATTTACTTATTATCGGACAAACTCTGAATTATTAAAATTTTATTCATTTAAGAACTAGAGAATTAAATAAATAAAAATATTGTATGATGTGACTCAAACTTGGTCCTGAATTTTAATTTATAAATTAAGATAGGATGGTTAAGTAATTAAATTGTTCTGGATGATCATATTGAGTAAAAGAAAAATTAAATAAATTAATTAGACATTATGTATTTATATAAATTTAAAGATATTAAATCTCACTCATATAATATATTTAATATTAATTTTTCATTAAATATAAGACTTTTAATTACATTTAATACACCAATTATATATAGTTATCCAAATTTTATAATTATGTGAAATTTATTGTCTTAAATCATATTTTTTCTGTTTTAAAATATAAATAAAAATTAATATATTTAATTTAAAGTTTATATCAAATATATTATCTCTAATATATATATATATATATATATATATATATATATATATATATATATTTATTTATTTATATTTCAGTCTCACCGTTTATTTTCCTCCTAATAGCCTAATAGTATACCACAAACTAGGGGCGTTCCACGGTTTTCATCGCATCAAATTAATCATATGCAATTCTATAAATTAATATGTGGATAAATAAATTATATATATAGGTTAGTTGTAACTTCAACAGATGACATATATATGAAACAAGGGTCCATTTACCTTGGACCTTTATATCTTTTGGTTCATGCTGGACCAAGAAATTTTGCTTTTGAATTTTTTACATCCTCACCGTTATACCATACACCATACACATGTAATCACTTTCGGACGTGTGACCTTCCACATCACTTATCACTACCAAAACTTCATCCAAATTCATCTTCACTTTTCTCCACCATTCCTCTCAATCTATATCCAGAAATTTTAATTTCTTTAAAAAGAAATCAATAAAATTGAAAATCTACACCAATCTTTTTTATCAAACTCTAGATGACCTTTCATAAACGATTCCACTAACATCAGATTCAAATTATCACAAAAATATAAAATCCAGTAACATCATATAGTTGTTAACATTAAGATTTGCAATTCTAGTAACCCTTCTTTTTGTTCTAAATTAAAGATAAGGTCTATTCAATTTCTTTGATAAAAAACGGCATTTTGTTTCTTCTTTGTTCTCAATGCTATAGACATGAGTTTTTATCTCTAATGATCTAGGAACAAAAACAAAATATATACAAAAAAAAAGAGATTTGAAGAATGCCTTGATGAAGTTGCAGGTTGAATATTCCGGAACTAGGAGAGAGAGAGAAAGTGATTGAGTACAATGAGAGAGAGAGTTGATTTTTATTTTTTTAAAGTTCAAGGGGTTATATTTGGTGTGAACTAACCTATGATAAGTATGATGGATAATCTAATCTAATGGTTGAAAAAAAGTGGTCTATGTTAGACCAATCTTTTTGTAGGTCCATTTTATACAGAACCATGAAACAAACAAACGTACGAAAGAATGTTTAGGTATTTACTATGATATTGAAGTCAACTCAAAAACATGTACACGGAAAGCTAACATAATATTTTATCTATCAACAAAGGAAAGACATAACATGTGGAAAAAACGTGGCAAGATTCTCGATTATTTTTTTCATCTTGATTGATATGACCACATCTATTGATACAGTTAGATTTATATAGTCAATAAAACAATCATCTAATCTTTAAACCGACTTTAATATCTCTAGTAATAAATGAAGAGCCACTAAAAGTAATAGTCTTTTAAAAAACTTATCACATCAAAATTAAATATTATTTAATTGACATAAAAAAGTTTTTGACTAAAAATGTTTTAAATCATAGTCTTTGATATCTCTATTTTTTTCAAGATCAAATTATATATCATCATTACACAATGCTATTTTATAAATTTAATGACACTTTTTTGAGGTTTTATTAGCC
Organism: Cicer yamashitae; assembly: GCA_037974755.1. NCBI lineage: Eukaryota > Viridiplantae > Streptophyta > Magnoliopsida > Fabales > Fabaceae > Cicer > Cicer yamashitae. The sequence goes on from JBBPBQ010020323.1 coordinate 9,849,364, forward strand.
GTTAAAAGTGCTATAAAATGTTTTGATATCGTAATTTAATGACACTATCTTGTAGCAGTTAAAAGGCTATAGAATTTTTCACCGTAACAAAAAAAAAACTATTTAAAGTCATTTTTGTAGTGCTTTTGCACACAAAACTTAGTAGAGTTTTTAATACAAGTGTTATTAAAGGTTATTTTATATTTAATTAGATAGACAAAATTGCACAAATGAAAAACTACATTCAATTACAGTGTAAAAATTAAAATAACAATTTCATCCAAAAATTGGTTAAAAACGTCGTATAAACTATAAATTAATCTTAATCATCGTTTACATTTTAGCATGTTCTTAACAAACTAAACCACATATTTGATCAATAATGTTTCTTATCAATGTAACTTCCGACTTTCAAATAAGCTTATTGGCACAGTAGTTCACAATCTTGTGTAATGAAAGAAGAAACAATAATAATGTCAATAATTTAAAAACAAGAAAATGAATATGTAGTATATTTTTTCACTTGATTACTATGTATATATAATACTTGATATTAAGTTTAATATGAATAATTGTAATCAAAATTCAATTCAGTAGAGCAATGTGTTAAACAACGTAAACACTTACATCTATCAAGTTGAAACCAACTTCGTCAAATTAAAAATCAAAATTAAGAAGGAAAAAACCGTTTAGATAAATCTCATTCTAATGATGTCAATCATAAAATTACATACACAAGATAAAAAATAGGATAGCTCCTAAAATAGCCACAAGAATTTTCTAACACTGAAATTAAAACAGAGGCACGAATGTACAAGAGCAAAAATAATGGAAAATTGCTCTACCCTCCCTTCAAATTTGTTGGTGTGTATTATTAGTTATCTTAAAATAGTAGTGAGAAATAATTAATTTAAATGTTATTATGATGGTTTAAGTGATGCCCAAAGATGTTAATATGATTAGTGTTACGTTGATAATATAATTATGAAATGTTATAATGTTATTATGATGGTTTAAGTGATGCCCAAAGATATTAATATGATTAGTGTTAGTTGATAATATAATTATGAAATGTTATGAGTGATACAATAGTTGAATAAGATAACTAATGTGTTCCGTGAAATAATGAGAAATGATTATCAAATGATTAGAATTAAAAAATAATTGAGAATATTATAAGATGTTCATGTTTGTATATGTTTATACATGTGTAATTTATTTATTATTAACAAGAAATAGATGATTTATTGTTTACGTTTGACGTTGCAATGACACATATGTCATATATGTTACCGACAAAACTTAGAGTCGAGCTAAGTGAAAGTCTTTTTTTAAAAAGTTCCCACTCTAGGCTGTAGGGAGTTGAGATAAATATTTTCTTGTAAATGTTGTTTCAAACAATATTTGTAAGTTTTAAAATGTTTTTAATTTTATTTTAAAATCTTATAATTTATATATTAAATAAAAATGAAGAGTGCCCATGATATCGATATCATGAACCTTCACGATTTTCAACAAAAAGTACCATTTCACGACAAATAAACTAAAGTTCGTTAGTTGTTGTTGCTACAATACAAGAGATGACTTTTACCAATCAAACGAATTAAGGAATCTCTACATGATTGAGTAATATTATTAATTATTTAACTAGAACTAGCAAGAAAAGAAATCCATGCAGAACATGGAAGTATTCTCAATCTTCAAAACATTTATTTTTGTTTGCGATAATTTGCATCTAAAGAAATCAAGTATAATGAGATAAGGAAGGTTTAGTGTTTCATCCTCATCCTAACATATTATTTTTAACTATTTCAAAAATTAAAAAGAAAAGGAAATTAAATATGCTTCTTAAAATAGTTCGTATTAAATTTCAAATCAAAATTTTGTACTTTCAACTACAATTTTATATAACTATCTAATAATCATAATATTCAATATCAGAAGTTCATACAAAATATAGAGTACAAAAAAGATGTATTCGATTACTCTTGACAAGACGAAAAATAATTTAGATATTCATTAACAAAATTACAAAACCACATTTAGCAATATTCAATAGACATATATTCAAGCACCGTCATTTTCTTATTCCAAAATAAAATCCACACAACGTTCTTGAACTTCTTTAATTTGATCTGGATGAAATGATCTCGAGTCGTCAAATATCTGGAAAAGAAAAAACACAATCAATATCGATTGAATCCTAATTTTTATCATACAAACATTAAAAAACCACAATCAATAACAACTTATAATTATTTTATCATATGAACATACTAAAACACAATTAATAACAACTTGTAAAAAATTTACGTACTTGCATCCACGAATCAACAATACCAGCTGTTACAATGTTCAACATATGTAACATGACATAATAGCCACACTTATAATTAGAAGCTTGTCTCTGACTCTAAAATTGAAATCACAAAAAAATGTTAAATGCATAAAACTGTTATAATATTATAAATGTAGTTATTTATTTGTAAACAACTTACTATAGGAAAATTTCATGTTATCTTCAGTTTAACTCTCAAACCTAGCGACCTATAATAACCTTCGAAAGCTCTACAAAATTAAAATAATTATTAAAATTGTGTTATAAAACATATTACAATACTTATAAACAATATAAATAACTTAAATACTTACAAATCAACAATGTGACATATTTTTTTATCTGGTTTCCTTCCCAATGAACATATAAAGACTACGTTAAGCTCCTTAGGATTAATAATAAGCAATTGCCAATGACGACTACAATAAACAATTAAATTTATGTTATATTCAATTTACTCTATTATAAGCGATAACTATAATAGAAAATACTTACTTTATGAGATAAGATGTTAGGTAACAAGTTCTTTTTTCCTCGTACAACTTCTTTTGAATGTGGACTTAAGTATTAGTTGAATCATTTTCACTTTGGATGAAACATGGATCAATAAATCCATACACTTCACTCTTTCCTAAGTCAATACAACAACGACGTAGATACCTAAGATATGAAACTTAATTTTTATTATAAATGAAATTCATAATTTGGCAAAATTTACAAATTTACAAATAAAACATACTTACGTTAGCCAAACTTGTAAAATGGTGATGCATATCTCTTATTTACCCATACACAACTCTATAATATCTTTCAATGGAAGGAAAAAAAACTATAAAAAATGAAAGATCTACTGTCTCTAATACATAAAATACTACATTTGTAAAGTTTATCCCTTATTTGCCTTTCTACATAAAATACTATTGTTTTGCTCCCTATTATGTCCACACACAAATTATAAAAAATGAAAGATGTAAAATATGTAATTTAACTTGAGAAACAAACCTGTTTTAATGAATTGATGAAGTGGTGACGATAAAATGGCAACGGGTTGTGAAGTTGACGTTAGAAGAAAGTGCTTCACTATGTAGAGGTTAGGAATTGAAGGTGGAGGTTTAGAGGGTTACGGGAGTGGGAAGATAAAACGCTAATTAAGTGCACGGTATTTTTTTATATTTTTTGGCATACCTTAAGTCGGTTGCCAATATAACCGTGTTAAACGTGTTTAACATATTTACAAAATTGTCACCGCCTCATTTTATTAAGTCGTTTATCCAAATAATCGACTTAAACACGCAGGAAGATGGGATATATTAACTCGTTTATACATACAACCGACTTAAATATACCTCCGCCTCATTTGTTAAGTCTGGTGGCACGTAAACGACTTAATTCGCTGTATTAAAAACTCAATTTTCTACTAGTGTGTATATATATATATATATATATATATATATATATGGTGGAGATCTATTGATTCTAGGAATAACTATATGATGAGTTATTCCGCTTAATAACTCAATATTAACGACAAACTTCACCAATTCAACTGTCAAATCAAAAGTTCTTATTGGAAAGATAAACTCCAAACTCTAATGTTTGAGAAACAATCTCATAATGGCAAGGATAGTAGCCAACTGTCTGATAATAGTATATACATGGAAGTTGTTGGAGGCATTAACAAGAAAGGACGCATATTTGGATTAGGATCTCAAGCTGCAACTATCAAAGCATTCATAAAATCATCGTCTACAATTTCTGATGTATCATCAGAAAAAGTTGCTGCTATGGAAGCTAAGATTAAAGCTTTAACGATTGAACTTCAACAAAAGAATCTTGAACAAGAAATGATTAAAAAAAAGATGGCGCATTGGGAGCGGATGTTTGAGAGTATTGTGCCTCATTGTAATCAAAACTCTAGACTTCAACCAGAAGGAGAAGGTGATAATGAAAATGAAGAGATGGGTGATGATATGGATGATAACATTATGCACTGATTACTTCCATTTAGATATTTTGTTAAATCAAATATTATTTGTTATGTTTTGAACAAATTTAAAGATTGATTGCATGTAGTGTACTGTTAATGTTTTTTGTGTGAAAGAGTTATATGAACTTTTATGACATTGTTGTTAAATTGTGTTGATTTAAATATAATTTTTGTGGGAATCTAGTGTCATATATATAGTATGGAATTCAATATTTGAAAATTGATACTTAAATATTTAGGTAGAAAATAATTATAGATGGATTTGTGAGATATAAATAAAAAAATTATTCATATATTAGAGACGGAATATACATTTGTCTCAACAGAGACGGAATGCGATAAGCTAGAGACGGATAAAATTAAATCCTATTGGAGACGCGAGTGATATATCCCTCTCTGATAGAGACGGACATACTCCGTCTTTAATTAGAGACCGATGCTAAAATCCGTCTCTAACATTTTAGAGACGCGAAAACCAACTACGGAAACATGTCCGTCTCCAAATCCGTCTCGATAATGTTTAGCGACGGAATTTGTTAAATTTAGAGACAAATTGTATCCGTCTCTATTTCCGTTTTTCTAGTAGTGTTTAAACTATGTAATACTTCAGTAAATAATTTTAAATGAACATATAATAAACTTTTAAAAAATATAAATAAATATTGATGACTAGATTACATAGATACGAATTTTGGATTTATATAAAAAAATTGTGTGCTTGATTATTAATATATTATGTCAATAATCAATTGTTAGATTGGTGAAATGTGTCTTTGATAATGAATTATTAAGTGGAGTAACTCATCACATAGTTACTCCTAGAGTCAACGGATCCCCACCCATATATATATAAGAAACATATCAAATGAGATGAGTTTTAAAATAAGAGAGTTAGAGGACTAAATATTAGCCATTGATCAAGACATGAATTGTTAAAATTAAAATAAAAAGTTATGTGACTTTTTTAAGTGGTTATGTGACACTATTAATCATGATCATTCATATATAGTTGTATGGTGAAGATTTAATCATCTCACCTCTTTTATTAAAACTCTTTTCACTTGATACATTCTCAAATATATAAATACATAATTTATGGTTCATAATTAAACTAAAATAAACTTACTTTTTTTTTGACAATAAATCATACAGTTATATAGGAAATCATAGTCGGTGAAGATCTGACCAATATATCTATATGAAAATCAATTATTTAAATAAAATGAAAGAAAAAAATAATTATGATAAGTAAATTCAAGTCAAAATATGACTCTGAACCACCTCCCAAAAGACGAGGAAAGATAAATAAGTAAATAGAAATAAATTGAGAGACTTCATAGAGCAGCTAGGTTAACCCTTGCATATATTATCTTCTTCTGATTTATGTTATGTGTCTAATAATGTGTTTACGTATCCCTTAATAAATACATGACAAATTATGTGTTTTCAAATACATTAAATAATAATGTGACAACTCATCATTGATTGAACATATAGTTTATGTTTTAAAAAAGAAAAAAATAATAGTTTATGTAAAAAACACTTTATGAAAATAATTTTTTTAATCTTATGTTAGTGTAATTATATTACTCAATTTATTTTATAATAATTAATTTATTTAATCATTTTAATAATAATAATAATAATAATAATAATAATAATAATAGATAAAGAAATTATCAGAGGAAACAAAAATATCATAAAAAATAAAATTATCAGAGGGAACTAAAATATTAGAGGAAGCGATTATCTGCGGAATTGAAAATATCAGAGGAATTGAGATTGTCATAGGAACTTAAAATATCAGAGAAAATGAGAAAATGTTATAGGAAATGAAATTATCAGAGCATTAATTTTTTTCAGAGCGTACATTATAAATCAGAGATAAACAATCACTTGTTTGTCAAGATGGTCATAGACAAATTGTAATCATTGGAAGCAGACAAATCAAAGCATAACTGTATTCATTAGAAGATAACGTGAAAATGGTGTAATTGATTATCTATAGAATGCACATGACACGAAATCATACTTTTGGAAAAAGTAAAAAGTGATGTCTTGCAATAATAGATAGGCAAAAGACTATAATATACATAAGAGAGGAAAAATGAAAAATATGGCAATTGGTTGGCAAATGAAAAATGAATACAGATGGGGTATTTTGAGATTATAAGTTGAATGTTCATTTAATAGATAGTAGACCACAAATTTTTAAGTTAGAAACTAATTATAATCTAAATATAGTGTATAAGGTGTTATTTAATTTAAAAAAAAGCATAACTGCATTCGACATCGTGAAAATGGTGTAAATTATCTATAGAATGCACATGACATGAAGTCATACTTTTGGAAAAAGTAAAAAGTGATGTCTTGCATTAATAGATAGGCAAAAGACTATAATATACATGAGAGAGGAAAAATGAAAAATATGGCAATTGGTTGGCAAATGAAAAATGAATACAAATGGGGTATTTTGAGATTATAAGTTAAATGTTCATTTTTTAATAGATAGTAGACAACAAATTTTCAAGTTAGAAACTAATTATAATCTAAATATAGTGTATAACGTGTTATTTAATTTAAAAAACATTATATTTCTCCACCTCGTTTTTTAATTTTCATGTAAAAAGTATCAAAATATCTCTTTTTTATTTATTATATTTTTATTTTCACCGACTGTCACATCTAAACTTTATAAACTAACGTATTTCATGCTTAAAAAAAACGTATTTCAAAAAGAAAAAGAAAAGTATTTCATCTAGAATAAGCTTTAATTTTCACGTGCGTGTTTCTGGAGTTCAAAGGCAACGTTTATTTTTATCCAAAAAAAACGGTGAACAAAAGCTGAAGCCAATTTAATAATTTGTAAATCTAGTCAACGAAATACTAGAAGGAAATTTTTAAATATAAGAATAAAGAAGTAATTCTTACGTAAAATACGATTTTTATGCAAATTAAAAGATAACCATAATTGTGTTTGTTTACAATCACAAATATAATATTTTAAATATTTTTATCATAGATTTACAATTCTATACTAATTGAAATCAAATTAATTATCTAGATGGCACACCACTGCAACCGTCTTCGCGCTGTCTCAATAGGTTCGATTAACGTCGTTATCATCTCAACCTATTTAGTTAAATTTTCTGTCTTTTTTTCTTCAACCTCAGTCACAAAATCATTCACATAATTAAGCAATGTTTAATGTGTGTGACATATCCACAAGTCAATTACCAAAATCATGTTAGAAGGGTGAAAAACTCTCAATCAAGATTCTAGAGGAGGATTATCTTGCAAGTTTAGAGAGATGCAAAAGTCATTTACACGTTTAGATAACATTGGTAAATGGTAACTTCCATGTCAAGATAGTTGATTTGCATAGTAATGATTGTCTATATGGAAGCCCTTTCATAATTGGATTGTAATCCCTTTCGGAAAAGATTATTATAAGTTTGCTTTTGAATCTCTCGAGGACTTATGTAGCGTGCATACGATAGACTCTTGGAATCTAAAACTAAGTTTCTTATGCCTCTTTGCTTGGATCACAAACTTTAATCAACAGTTACAAAAGCAAACAAACTTTCTAGTTTGGATCCTAAATGATATTTGTGATTGCAGGTAGCATAAGATTGCCCATCTGTCACAAATGTAGTAGATCATTTGGTCACTATGCTCGAGTTTTAACAAATGTGACCTCATGAGTAACCTTCGTGACCATATTCTTATTGAAATGGAAAGTTATAGTTTTTACATGGACATAGAATTTGAAAAACTACTATCCCTTTGCATTGTCTTCACAATATTGACCACACGAGCACATAATGTAGACGTATACATCGTACCAAGAAAAATGTAAAGATGTGAAGTATGGTTCACGCAAATCAAAATAGATTTATGTGGCGCTAAATAAGACAATAACGTAGTTCATGATACTGCTGAAGTTACACCAGTGACGTAGGAAGATAATCTAGGTAATCGTGTAACAAATTCTCTATTTATTGAATATGTTATGAATATTGATGCATGAAACAACTATTATAAACATCTATTATTGAGGAACAAAGAAGAAAATGAATCTTTAAATTCAGTTGATACATTTTATTACGAGGAATTCATTCACGATGAAGAGGTCTAAGATAACACGGTTAAACAAGTTATAAATTCAAATCCCAATGTTATGCATGGTATGAAAATACTCTTTAAGTATTTGGAAGGTAGATATAAAATTAATTTAGATAATGAAATTATCTCACTTGAAGATACTGCTATTGATAATGAGTTTACTCTGAGTACATCTAAATTGCAAAGATATCAACTTAGGAAACAAATACAGCTTTCTCTAAAGGTAACATTACAACTTATTAGTTATAGGCGGTTTTAAATTTGTTTTGCTTTGATTTTATTCTGCCATACTTTTGTTCTTTTGTTTTTATTTATTTTCTCTTTTTATTCATCAATAATTTTTTTCATGCTTGACAAAAATAAAAACGTTTTCAATTACATGTTAATTCTTTTCACCTTGAAATTTACTTTTTTTTTTTTATATATAAAAATATATTGGATTGAACGTTTATAAAATACAGATTATGCATGTATAATTTTATTCAAATTTAAAATTATTTAATGTGTTTTTAAGACTTACGACGATTAACGATATTCAATAAAAATTCATAAGACATTATTTTTGATGTATATCAATAATATATAAAATAATTTTAAATTTGTATAAAATTTAAAATTATATCCATTTGAAAGTTGGTTCACTTAAGCAAATTAATATTCCCATCATGGCCTGGCATTGTTTAATTAGTCATAGTCAATAATATCCACATTTGATATCTGGAATAATATAGTTTTATTTACCTTGAAGAACGGGTCCAAACATGAATATGTTGCATTATATATCATGCTGCAAACATATATAAATACCTAATTCAATATCCTTGATTGGCATTCACAACTGAACATGGCATTATCTGAGGAGGGTACTAGTGTCTTTAGGAGCACTCCTAATTCTTTTCTTGGTGTGATGGATGAAGTGATCAATAAACCTGAAATAATGGGAATACCAGAAATGTTTATTCGATCAAATAAAGAACCTTCAATTCTATCAAATGATGAAACCAATCCCTTACCAACAATTCCCATCTTTGACTTTCAAACCTTGCTATGTGATGATGGAATACAACTTCACAACTTGTACTCAGCATGCAAAGATTGGGGCTTTTTTCAGGTTTATAACTTCCCCAATTTTTTTTTATAAATCATTACGTAATAATTCATGCAATTTTTCTTTATAACAAAATAAATAAATAAAATCAATGTTGCAACTTAATGCAGTTGGTGAACCATGGTGTTAACTCTGAATTGCTTGAGAAGCTGAAACTTGAGATTGGGAATTTTTTCAAGCTTCCATTTGAAGAGAAAACAAAATACCAACTAAAACAAGGGGATTTTCAAGGATATGGAACTGTAATTAGATGTCAAGGTCAAAAACTTGATTGGGGTGATAGATTCTTCATGATTACAAATCCTATTGATAGAAGAAAACCAAATCTTTTTCCTCAACTCCCACCATCACTAAGGTACTTAAATTTCTCCCTCGTTTCCTTATCATAGTTTTTAACATTAGTTCGCATTAACGGTCCAATAATATAGTTTTAAATTGTAGTCAGTACATCGATTAAATTAATAAAATTACAATTAGTATAAATATTTTAGATCGTTTAATAACAATATCGCAATTGCAATTGCGGCTCCATCAACCACATCTGCTTGCATTTTTTTACCAACAAGTTTTCAACTGAAATAACGACCCCATCAACAATGATTTAAACCTAATTAGATACTAAATTTTTTTATATATCTAATGTTTAATTTTTGTATGCATATGTGAAGGGATACCTTGGAGATATATATCTCAAAATTGCAAAAGCTTGGCATGACACTTCTTGGATTATTAGGAAAAGCCATTAAGATGGATATGAAAGAAGTGGAGAAGATATTTGATGATGGAAATCAATCAGTGAGGATGACATATTATCCACCATGTCCACAACCAGAGCTTGTTGATGGAATCAACCCTCACTCTGATGGCTCAGGCATAACCATCCTTAATCAAGCTAATGGTGTGGAAGGACTAGAGATAAAGAAAAATGGTGTTTGGATTCCTATTACCTTTCTTCCAGATGCTTTTGTAATTAATATTGGAGATATTATGGAGGTAATTTAATTTGTCATACTTCTCTCTCATTTATTTAATGTTTTTCTTTCTAAGTTTGAAAATGAAATAAAACACGTGCTTTATTGAACTTGGTCCTACTATATCAATTTATTTATGAAACTAAATAAAAGTATTTTCAATCAATCATGGTGTGGTAAGTCATACCATTATTGTGTCACAAAGATAATGCTATATAACATGTGTATCATTATGTAATAATGGCATTACTTTTAGTGCCATTGAATATACTCCTCTGTACATTTTTTTTATTGGAAACAAATTTTATTTGTCAACGATTCCCTTATAATAGGGAACCTATTTTCCTCCTTCTATTTGTATGAATTTAATTTTTATATATATATATATATATATATATATATATATATATATATATATATTTTGATTGCAAGAAGTTTTTACATCATCAATCAATTACAATCGTTAAATCTTTACTAATATTTGATTTTTTTTCATAATTACTTATAAAATCATTCAGACGATTTGGTCATAATTTATCGACTATGTAAAACTTTTTACACTAACAGTACATGCAAATCAAACTCTTAATATATACACTGTTAGTGTAAAGATTGTTTACACTGTTAATCAATCATAATCCTTAGATAATTAATACCATTTGACTTTTGTCATAAATAATTTTAAAATCACGCACATGATTGGTTATGATGTGTCAACTGTATAAATTATTTTTTTATACTAACAATGCATGAAAATGAAATTTTATTTGTATTATGTAAAAAAAGTATTAAAAATGTCGTGCAAGAATGTGGTGAAAAAGTGACTATCAAATTCCATCACATGTTATATATGATAAAAGTCTATGAAATATTATGGTTTTTTGATCATTTAATAAAGCTTAAAATTTTATGTTTAATTTATCATTTGAAAATATAAATTTTTATGATTAAAATGTTTATAATCTTTTAAATATATATATATATATATTAAAAATCATTTAAAAATTTGATGTGTCCACATGAACAAACAAAAATATTGTAGGTATTAAGAGTAAAAGAAATTTTTTACAAAAACTAAAAACAAAAATTTAAAATTTTATACGAATAAAAAAAACATATTTAAGACAAAATTTGTGAAAGACATATGGGCGTTGAAAATGAATATGTAACTCATACTTTTGGTGATTCTTCAGATTGTAAGCAATGGAGTGTACAGCAGCATAGAACATAGGGTTACAGTAAACAAAGAAAAGGAAAGATTTTCTATTGGTATGTTCTTCAACCCCAAATTTGAAGCAGAGGTTGGTCCTGCAAAGAGTTTAATAAGTTCTGAAAACCCACCTTTATTCAAAACCTTGTTGATGGAAGATTACAGCAAATACTTTTTTTCTCGAAATCTCGATGGGAAGACAAACTTGGAGAGAATGAGGATTAAAGGTTTTGATATAAAAGATTAAGAGTTGACTATCTTATGAATATATTAATGTGTTTTAGCATGTTGTATATCATGTGCTACTAGATGCTATAAGGGGTGAATTGTGAAAAAATATTTATGAACCTTTATTAATAATTTGATTTTGTATACTACAAAAATAACTCACTTTTTTTTACTTTAAGTTATCACTTGGGCTAGTCCAATGTTTTCGGCACAACTAATGGAAATATTATGACCTACTTTTTTTTTTTCGTTTTTATATTAGGTTTACACAACAAAACATAACAAGTTGATAAGAAACAAAACTGTTGAAAAAAGAAACTAGAAATATTAAAGGTTCCATTTACCAAAAGGTAAATAATGATAATTAAGATAAATGATTTGTATGTAATTTTGTCTACCAAAAAAGATACATTAAAGATTAGCTAATTGCAACTTGTTGTAATTAGATGTAGTTTAGTATTACATAAATAACACTAATATCGACTTAATTTGAATTAAATGAGTATGCCTAATATTAATAGGAAGGTATAATTTAAAAACTAATTAATATTACATTGAAAACTTCATTAATACTACAATTTCCATGTTGTACAATCTTGAATAATGATAAAAAGAAAATTGTTTTTGTTGGATGTATGACTAAAAAAATCCCAATATAATCGAAGTAATTGGTGATGGTTCATCCGATTGTATAATTTTCGGTATTTTATTGAATCCTAAAATTTGGTAGTGAAAAATGTCAATCTATTAATGAAAAATGAGATTAACGAGTTTACTAGAAATTTTAATAATATTTTTTATATACATTTTAAGTAAACATTAGGGGTGTATAAACAACCATTATATGATGTAATTAACTGCATTTGTAATCCCATTTTATTCGCGGGCCTTTGATTTGGACGGTTAGCAGGTCGTCGTTGGGGCGAAGACTTGATTGGGTTGTGCAGTATTGGGTCGAGACATATTTGAGTCCATTTTTATTACTTTTTTTGTTCTTGCTTTATCAACTTTTTATTGCTAATTCCATGATTCTCTAGTGATGGATCCAAAGTGAAATAAAAAACAAAAAACATCAATATCAGTCAATTAACAAAGGCCAAATGAAATAATAATTAACCAATACCTCATATAAAAAATGCACATAGCTACAAAACTGCAAACATGATTAAAAAATACAATCACACAATTCTTTAATGATGAAACTAAGGTGAAATAAGAAGAAAATTGTTTACCACAATCTACGATTCTTTTGGATAGACTTGGATTATCCAGTTGGTATATGCTCTACAATTTATTGTTCTAGATTTTTTTGGTTAATCACTCTGGAGGTATTTCTATTTGTTTTGTTTGCTCATTTTTTAATATTGTTGTTGAGATGCATTAAATAATTACTCTTTCAATGAATTGTGACAATCAACTGGTTAGGAGTTTGACGGATTATGTCTCTGATGTCATTTACATTATTTGGTCTGCGCGTAATCAATTAGCTTTCAACAACAAATAGATGACAGTTCAATACGCTATACTATAGGTTTTTTCTGATGTATCTCTCTTGGATAGATTTTCTAAAGGTATAGCATCTTCATCAATGCAAAAAATTTCTACTCTTAAAATATTTGTCTATTGAATGTCATACTCCCAAAACCCTTGTTATTACACAAGTTATTTTGTTGAAGTCTCCTTGTGGTTGAATTAAATGTAACACTGGTGGTGCTCTAGAAGTAATCATGGTCTTCCTACTATTAGTGCTATTTTTAGAAACTCAAGTGGAACTATTGTTGGTTGCTTCTCGGATTACTTGGATGTTAATACATTGTTTTATGTCAAACTTTCTGATGTTATGTATGTTGTTGAAATAGCTCACTCTAAAAGTTGCTTTTGTCTCTAGATAAAGTGTGATTCTTTGTTGGTCGTCTAATATTTTAATAATTCAAATCTTGTGCCATGGAAATTGAAGACTAGGTGGTTGAATTGAATATCTCTTACAAGACAAATGTAGTTCCACATCTCTCATATTCACAACAAGGAAGACAACATGTGAGCTGATAGGCTTACTAACATTGATTTTTACCCCCGATATTTTACTTGGTGAGATTTGCTACCGCGTTGAATTTGGCACGAATTTTACTATGATGGAAATACTCTTCCCTTTTACTGCTTTAATTAAACATGATATATGTGTTATTAAGATGCACTTTTTTCCCTTCCTCTCATTTTTATCCCTTTGAGTTTTCGGAGTAAGATTTTTAACGAGACAATGTTACTTGAATTTTGTCCTAGTCCTAAAACTTTTTGTTTTCTATTTTTATTTTATTCAATGCATTTATTAGGGTGTTGCCGATGATAGTTGATATTTTTAAACAGGAACATAGTTGGGATATCAATTCTACTATGTGATACCTTTACACTCTATTTTTTTTTTTTTATAATAAAAGGAAATTGTTTAGTAATTACCTCTTTCAGATGTGAACATGGCCGACAAATCCTTGATATTGGCAAATAGATTTTCCCAAAAAAAAAATAATAATAATATTAACACCCAATAATTGACTGAGGGAAAACAAACTATCAAATTGTTTGGGAGAAGTGTTAGAATCTTTCTATTTTCAATATTCACTTCAACAATTATTTTCTTAATAAGTAAAATTCACGCGGATCCTACTACTTTATGTGATACCTATTTTTAAAGTGAATGATTCATATTAATTTCATCCAATAAAAAAATAAGTGTTAGAAAGAAAGTGTTTCTAACACTTTTTTGTTGTTCAGAAGAGCAACAACCAATTCCATAAAATTGAAACAAAGATAATAAATAAATAAAAGTATTTCTCAAGTGATCTGCTAATATAGCTTTAACAATAAAATTTTGCAATGATATTTGATATTTAGGGTACATGTTTGAACACGTACTATGTTTTTTCTTCGTATTTAGTGTGTGCAAGTAAGGAGGGAGCTCAACATTCATCATAATAAGGTCCTATTACAACAATTTACAATTTATCTAATAAGAGAAATGTCACGGTCACACGCTCTAACACACGTGTGTGAAGCCACATCATCACATTTTTACCTAGTAACTTGTTGAATAAGTTGCGGGGCAACCATTATTATATTTTTTAAAGAATTTAGCTGCAACATATTCATCCTCTCTACAAGTTCTATGACTCACATGGATATGTTTCGCAATCTGTCTTTCGCGCTCCACTTCATGCCGCCATTGTCTTTGTCACGAGCTCCAACGGCCGTCGATGTCTTGGTCCCGACCGAACTAATTTGTTTTCAACATAGGGTCATTTTGAGTTGGGTCATGTTGCAGGTTGTTCCAAATCATTTTCTAAATTTTGCTTCAACTTGAGTCTTGAGTTCTATTTTTCAAATGAAGTTTTTGTTATGTAAAATGTTTCTCTTGCAACATGTTTCCGATGGTTATTTTTGGATTGTTATAATTAGAAGTCTATATTAACATTATTTTGGTGGCATTCTGTACGGAAAAGAATTTCACTCAATATTGTCAGTGACATTCTTTATGCTTGAAGTGTTTGTATAAAAAACTCCAATGCTTGATATGTATTACATGAGACTTGATACAAAATTACAAACTGTAACTCATATACATGAATAGCAGAGGCAACGCGAATATGAGAGAATTGAGAATTGACCAATAAATCAACAACTCAAAAAGTAAGGTCTATTGAGGGAGGTTTTTTAGTTGAGTTAGTTATAGTTTTTAATTTTCAATTAAGAATATTAATTCTTAGTTGAGTTTTAATTTTTATTGTATTTGAGTTGAGTCACTATTTTTACCTTGTCTCATGACTTAACCAATAATAACAAAATATTGCTACGTAAAAATAATGAAAAATTAAAAAAATAATATTAACTTTTAATTATTTTAAAATAATTTATATATTATAAAATTATAATTTATTTAATTATAATAATTTTTTTAATAATGGTCGAAAATGATAAAAATAATATTAACTTTTAATTATTTTAAAATAATTTATATAATTATAATAATTTTTTTAATAATGGTCGAAAATGATAGTTGTGGAAGATGACTATATAGTAGTGATCGGTGTCAATTGATAGTTGGAGGTGGTGTTAGAGTGTGGCCAACAATAACTGCAGTGATGGAAGGTGGTGGTGTTTATGGTAGGAGATGGTGGTTGTGGGAGGTGGCTGGTCGGTACTGGTGGCAGGTGTCAGATATGGTGTTTGGCAGTCATGGTGGTGGTTGGTGGTGATGACAGTAGTCAGAGATGATGTGGCAGATGTCAAAGGTGGATGATCGGTGGTACTGTGGTGGTCGCAGGTGGGTGGATAATGATGATGGTTGATGGTCGGTGGTGGCGGTGATCGATGATGGGAGATGGGTGGTTGGTGGTGGTTAAAGTGTTAATGATATATGGTGGTCGGTGGTGGCAACCATGATTATAGAATGGTGGTCGGTGGTGGCAACGATGATCATAGAATGGTGATCGGTGGTGGCGGTGATCGGAGATGGTAATGGAAGTTGTTAGAGGAGTGTGGCTAGTCGCTAATGATCAGAGGGTGGTGGTCGATAGTTGTTGGAGTGATACTTATGTTATATTTATTGATGGTGATATATTAATTTTAAAACAAAAATAACAATTATAAAATTTTTTATATTTTATTTTAAGTTAAAAAAAAAAACTCTTTTGAAATTAAATAAAATCTCAATTCAATTTCATTTTTCTTGAACATGTTTTAGTTTTAAAATTAATTTTCATTTTACCCGATCGGACAAAAAGAAAATAAATAACAACAAAAACGTTGTGGTACTGTCAATTGAGTGTAAGCAGATACACTATTTCATAGAAGAGAACTTGTAGAATGTGAAGAGATAATTTTGGTGGGAGGTGGGGCATTGAATATGAAAAGTTGAAATCTAAATAGATAATAATAAATAAAGTAAAATAAATGGTTCTATATTATAATTAAATGTACGTGACACCAGCATTTTTCATATTAATAATTAAAAGTTCAAAAGATGATTACATAAAAATATTTAATCAATTTTAACCCTTAACGAATTATAGATAAAAAAATTGTAAGATCATAGACAAAAATATTAAAATAAAAATTGAGATTTTAATAAATATAATAAAATAAAAAATACATAATTAATTTTAACTCTCAATAGATTATAGATAAGAGATATAAGATAAGAAAAAAAAATACTATTATAAAACAAATATAGTATAACAAAAGATTTAATTTATAATATACACTGTTAAGTAAGGAATTTTTACTTTATTAATCAATAATTTATCAAAAATGATTTATTTTTATTATAACTATATTTATAAAATCATATTAATGAATGATTATGATATATTAATCAATAAAAAGAATTTTATACTGAAAATACATATCATTTAAACTTTAACTAAAAAATACAAATTAATTTTAACGATGTGGATAAAAAACCTTTGTATTTGGAGAAAACATAATTTATTCCTGGACGGCAGGATCTATATATATATATATATATATATATATATATATATATAAATATAACGCCTTTCACAACGAATATTATGGTAACATTTTCTGCTACTAGTCTCATTTAACAATGAAACATGTATTTGTGAATGTAAATAGTTCATGCTGAATCGAAGCTATGGAAGAAAAACAATATCTGATAGTACCCTCTGTCCAGGAAATAGTAAAGGGGCCATTGACAAAAGTTCCAGAGCGTTATGTTCGTCCACATCATGACTGTCCAATAATATCTACAACAACACCTTTACCCCAACTTCCTGTTATTGACTTTACCAAATTGTTGTCTCAAGATCTCAATCTCAAGGGCCCTGAGCTTGATAAGCTACACTCTGCCTGCAAAGAATGGGGTTTTTTTCAGGTTTATTATCAATTACTTGACTCGCAAATTAATAGTCATAAAGCTTAAATATATTTTTATAATTTATAAAAAAATTTAAATTTTACTTTTAGTTGATAAAATAATTTCTTTGGACTTTTAGTTTACATAGTATCTTTTGTGTTATTAAGTTGTCTCAACAATTTTAATTCTCCACCAAAATTTAGAGTTATTTTTTGTATAGACTTTTATCATAACACATAAAATATATTTGTAAATATTAGTAGTATTATTATAAAGTCTTAATTTATTTTGATTTTATAAAAATTAAAATTATCGACAGAAAATATTATAAAGACTAAATGATAAAAAAAAAACAAATTTATAGGACTTAAAACAGAATTTTAGAATTTATAGAAACTAAAAATATATTCAAAGTTGAAATATTTATATATCCTAACATAGTTGAATATTAAAGTACACACTTTTATTTTTATTTTGGTGATAAAAGTATTAACCTCTAATTTTAATTTATATAGATATATATATATGTTGGAATATAGATGATATGTTAGTGTATGAATTTAAAAATTATTAAAGTTCTAGATTGAAAAACTATAGTTTTCAACTATATAAATATTAAAGTTCCATATTGAATTGAATAGTTTATATGTAAGATTGATTTCATCATTATATAAAGAAGGTTAAACTCTTGTTAGAAATACATATAATTTCCAACTTTATCTCTTCTCCTCTATTCGATGCACTTTCGAGTCACTTCTCATTTTCTTTTCGTTCCTTCGATTTTTGAGTTGTTCTATTACCACTGTCTTTTCAATTTTAGAGCGGTTTTGTTTCATAGTCCCTTCGATTTGTGCAATAGACCCTCTGATTTATGAGTGGTTTTAAGTACCGTTAGAGTGCAATAGACCCTCTGTTTTATTTGAGGACATCGTATTGTCTTGCACAATTTTAAGCAATGTGGTTTTAAAGAGAACTACTTAATCCGCGACTCATCCCAATAATATTTTCAATGACCGAAAATTATTTTAAAAATAGTTTTCAAAACTCAAAAACAACGATATTATATTACCCATTTTTTTATTTATGAAGTAATTAATTGATTTGCCAATAATTATGGTTTTGACTTGTATATGGGAATCATTACAGTTGATTAATCATAAAGTCAGCACTTCATTGATAGAAAATATGAAGATGGGTGCTAAGGAATTCTTCGATCTTCCAATTGAAGAGAAAATGAAGTTTAGGCAAAAAGAAGGGGATGTGGAAGGATATGGCCAAGCCTTTGTAATATCAGAGGAACAGAAATTAGATTGGGCAGATATGTTTTTTATGATTACTTTGCCACCACATTTGAGGAAACCCCATTTATTTCCCAAACTCTCGTTACCATTCAGGTTCTCTTTCTCTATTGTTTTTTCATTTATTTATCATTTTACATGTTTTTCGCCATTACAATTTTGAAAAAATGTAGTACTACCTCCTATCCAATTTTTGTTGAACCAAGTACATCTATTTAGTTCAACAAAAAGGACTAAAAATATTACTTGATTTTGTCAAAAATAAAAAAGTAATATATTTCTAGCTTTTGTCTCTTATTGACTCCCTATGTCTTGGTGTGTATACCAATATATGAGACGTGTAATTAACTGATTACAACACAAAAGGGACGTTGAGAAAACGACAATAGAAAACAAACAACTAATGAATTTAAAATAATTAACTGATTTAAAAAATGACATTGAATGATGGGATGTTGGATATTTTATTCCACAAAAATAGGATGGTATCGAAGTGTTCACCAACGATAAAATAAATGCACAGCAATATCACCCCCAATTACTATATATAAGTATGCATCAAAGAAATTATCAAAAGTATATGATTAAATACAAAAACTCTTGTTGTTGTTGTTCAAAACTTTTAAAGATCTCTTGTTGCTCTCTTGCAATAGAAGCAACAGCTAACCATCTGTGTAGCCGTCGTAAAGTTCCCATCAAAGGGTAAAGAAAATTGCCAAAAGGGTTATTAGGGTGTTATTGTTGAAGAATGATTGTAGGAACACCCTAACAGTTTCATGATTTTTGAATTTTGTTGGATTTGAACTTTTGGATTTTGGGTCTTGTTTTGATTTTTTTTTGAAATTTCTATGTTTATGGTGAATTAATGGAAGAGGATGAAAGGAAGAAACGATGGTATTAGGAGGATAATTTATTATAATATTTTTTTTTAAGTAATCAAAATGCCCTACTGTGAAAAAAAAAGTTAAAATGTTTTATTTTTTTATCTTTTGGAGGTCGCATCTCCGCTCAGAAGAAAATCTTTTTTGGTGCAGTGGGAGGTTGTATCCTAGAAATATAAAAGATTAAAATATAAATATTTTTGGAAACTCTTAATATTTTTGAAAACTCTGTTAAAATCTAAAAGATTAAATTCTTAATAAAAATATAATTTTAAAAATATAAGTTACTTCAATTTTGAAAAATTTCTTTATACATAAGCAAATGTCACGAGAATAGTCAACAAAATTTTATATGCAATAATTGTACTAGGAAAATAATTTAAACCTTTCAAAAATCTTATCAACATTGTATTAAAATCATCACCATCATCATAATGAATATTATCAACATTGTCAACATCATGATTATCATTATCAAACATCATCATTTTCAATGGGCACATTATTAAGAATTTCAACATCAACATTATCAATGTTATAATTTTCAACATAAATTAGTGGTTCTTTTATAAAAACTCCTGCTTGCGATTGAGTTAAATCTTCAAGTTTTTTCTTTTTCTTATTTTTCTCATATCTAGAATCATAATTTCTAATCTTAAGAGAAATAGTAAAAAGAACTTAGAATTTCTCACAATTGTGTCAGCTATTGATCAACTTTGTAGCATTTACCGGCAAACGATCTAATAAATTACCAACAAGTGATCTATTAGTACCATTGTAAATCACAAAATCAGTAATAACTTCCTAAAATACATTAAAATGTTTGGTAGATTGCAGCTGCCATCACAGACTACAGTGGTGGTATGTGGAGATGAGATGAGAGTTGAGACTTGAGAGAAATTAAGTTTAGTATCTATCTAGAGAAAATAATCTATGTTTAGACTGAGTATTTATTATGAGTATAAAATGCAAATATAAAATTATAGAGTGGTCATTTTTCAAAATTCAAAGTATACTATAAAAAAATTGAAATCTTTCCTAGTTGAAGGTTTTCGTCAATATTCTGATTACACAGGTTGATTATCGACCTTCACAATTATATTAATAAGTTTCATCATACCATGTTTAATCTACTTATAAAATTTATTAATCCAATAATAAAAACAAGTCTGTTCATGGTACATGAGTTACTTTAGTTGTATACGTAGAATAGTAATTGTGTTTGAAGTTTTTTTATTTTTTATTTTTTTTGTGTGAATGACATGATACAGAGATCATTTAGTGGCCTATTCTATAGTGATAGAAAACCTCGCCATCGAAATAATCGACTTTATGGCAAATGCCATTGGGGTGGACACTAAGGAAATTAGAGAGTTATTTGGTGAAGCAACTCAATCAACGAGGATGAATTATTATCCACCATGTCCTCAACCAGAACTTGTGACAGGACTCAATTCTCATTCTGATGGTGGGGGCCTCACCATCCTTCTCCAAGGTAATGAAGTTGAAGGCCTTCAAATTTTAAAAGATGGATTGTGGATTCCTATTAAACCCCTCTCTAATGCTTTTATAGTCAACATTGGAGACATGTTGGAGGTAATTATTAATTATTGGTTCATTTTTATTAACTCATTATAAGTAAATAATTTTTTACTCCTTATAAATATACTATATTTCATTTTTAGTTTTTTTAATTATTTTTTTCAAACAATAATTTCTTAAATATTTTTTATCAACAATTTTCATCTCTACTTTTAAGTCTACTTATGCATATCATTTGAATATTTAAATAATTTTTTGCATACATGTTTATAACATTATAAGAATCTTCCATACAAAAATTTAGAATTTTTAAATAAAAGATGATTTAAATATAAATTTTTAAATGTTAAAAGTTTAAAAAATTATATTTAATTTTTTCGTTATTAAAAAGTTCTGAATTTTTGTGGGAGAGATTATTATAATATTTTAAACATGCACAAAAAAAAATCATTTAAAATTTCAGACGATCCACATAATTTGATTTAAAAATAAGAATCAAAATTGTTGACGGAAAATAATTGAAGGAATGTTATTTTAAAAGAATTTTTATAGAGACGAAAAACGAAATATAATATATTTATAGAGATTAAAAATTTATTTAATTTAAATTTTATACGATAAAGATAAAAACAAGTTTTTAATGATTCTCTAAACACAACTCAAGATAAACAAAATTATTTTAAATTTAAGTTAATACGTTAAGTCTTTATTATATATAAAAGTTGATAATCAATTTTAAGTAATATTTCCTCTCTAAAAACAAAGTTAAGTATTTTTTTTTACAATAAAAATA
>JBBPBQ010020323.1:9872255-9890542 GCA_037974755.1 Cicer yamashitae
TATAAATTAAGATCAAAATTTTATCCTATTTTAAAATAAAAATGAAGAGTGATATCAACACTCTCTAAAAGATATTATAATACACTTTCTCTAATTGATTGAAAGTCACATAGATCTCGCTAAAATTAAATATAATCTACATAATTTAGTGCAATTTATGTAAAATTTAACTAATAAAAAAAATATATTAAAAAAATGTGTGTTAAAAAATATGTTACCATCGTTATTAAAATAAAATACGACCTTAGGAAAATTTGATGGGCTACAATGATTTTTGTAAGAGTCATTTTAATAAGTGTTTTTATGATATTTGTTAAAAATACAAAAATAGGAATTTAATTTTCAAATGATAAATACACAATTTTCATAATACTTTTTAATATGACATCTCTATTTGTAGATGCTAAAAATGACTCTAGTTAGCATTTTTTTTAATTAATTAATGTTTTTCGATTGTTACAAAAGTTTATTTGTTGTTATTATATTGTGAACTTATTGAACAGATAATAACAAACGGAACTTATCAAAGCATTGAACACCGAGCAACAGTGAACTTAAAAAAGGAAAGACTCTCGATAGCTACATTTTACAGTCCTGGTAAAGAAGTGGTTTTACGTCCAGCGCCAACTCTTGTTACTCCAAAAACACCAGCATTATTCAAAACAGTTAGTGTAACAGAATTCATTATGGGGTACCTTGGAAAAGAACTCATTGGAAAATCATACCTTCATAGCTTGAGGATCCAAAACGAAGATGACAAACACTCTTAGTGTTAAATGATCAAACAATATACAAATAAAGTGCTTGTATTAATATATCATAAATGTAAACAAATAAGCTTAATTTTGTATTAATTTGACATGGTCTCTTTTTTATTTATCGTTGAGCCTATGACTTTTCTTCTTGTGTTGTTGTGTTTATTTTGTTGACAATAACAAAATATATTTTAGAAATGATTATTGTTGAAGTCAACACTCCGATTTTCTATTGGGTTGTTTTTCAATTTATATTCCGGTAGAGTCAACTGCGATTAATACGGTAGCGATATTTCAGATGATGTTCAAACTACAGCTTTGACTTGGAGCAACATTTTAAGTGGTTTGGAGCAAAAGGAAGGTGCTTCAATACTTCAATTAATTAATTCGAGTAAATTCAAATATTTAAAAGGTGAAAAATTTTATTTACCAAAATAATTCATAAAATAATTTTATTGTGTATAAAAATTAAAAACAAAATTTTAAATTTTTTTAAAGATTAAAAATATATTTAATCTTAAATATAATGTCAATATTTTCTATATATGATAAACGAGCTTACTAGCGAAAGCAACTAATCAACCAACTACTCAATAAAGAGTATTTTCATTTCATTTCTTATGAAATTAAACTATACTCTCTGATTAGAATTAAATTAGAATGGAATATACTACATCTGGTCCGGTGCCCTTTGTCCAGGAAATAGCAAAGGAGGTAATGACCAAAGTTCCAGATCGTTATGTTCGTCCACATCATGACCGTCCAATATTATCATCTTCAACTTCTCCTTTACCTCAACTTCCTGTGCTTGACCTTACCAAATTGCTCTCCCATGATCTCAATCAAACCGAGCTTAAGAAGCTACACTATGCATGTAAACACTGGGGTTTTTTTCAGGTTTAATTTAATTTCAATCTACCTCCTATCTCCACAATATTTAATCAATTGCTTCTTATTGTTATTCTTCTGCATATAACTATAGATATTTCATGTATACATTAGTTGAATTAATGCTACATAATATTAAATAAAATACACTTTTTTAATGACCCAATAACAGAAGCATCTATAGCTTTTTAAATCTTTCTGTTGATAGAGATAGAGTCAATTTATTTTTTGTAAAACTAGTTTGCTAAGAGTTTGGATTAAATGCTTTGCAGTCGGCACATCTTAATCGGAGGTTCAGGTTTCATATTTCAAGTTCAGATATTTTCATTATAATTTTAAAATTTGAGCTTAAGCTATGGACTATCCCATCTTAATTAGACGATTCCAAGGTACTTAATTGCATTGGTTAGAGCCATTTATGAACAAATGTTTTTACAAGCTGTTTGACTTAACATATATTAGTACTAATTATTATTATTGATTGATTTTTTATCAGTCATACTAAAATACATAATATTATTCTCTTTTCCTATTGATATAAACACTTGTAAAATTATTTTATAGAAAGCTTATGAAAACAGTTTTGAGCTAATTTCTGCAAGCTCTCTCGATAGCTTATCAAAATAGCTTATAGTTTATAAAAAATGATTTGACTTTTTTTTTTTTTTTTAATATAAACAGCTTATACATAAGCACTGCTATAATAAGTGTTTATACAATAATCGCTTAATAAAGTTGTTTATCTAAATAGTATTGTAGTATGTGTGTGTTATCAACTTTTGACTAGTAAGCATTACATGTACAGCTGATTAATCATGGAGTGAGCGAAACATTGGTGGAAAATGTGAAGAAAGGTGCTGAAGAATTTTTCAATCTTCCAATGGAAGAAAAGAAGAATTTTAAGCAAAAAGAAGGGGATGTGGAGGGATATGGTCAAGCCTTTGTAGTCTCTAAAGAACAGAAATTAGATTGGGCAGATATGTTTTTCATGCTCACTTTTCCATCTTACATAAGAAAACCCCACCTGTTTCCCAACATACCCCTACCATTCAGGTTCTCCCCTTGATTGTATCACGTCACACATAATATTATTTGTGATTAGTTGACAGTGTAAAATATCTTTTGGTTGCAGAGTTGATTTAGAGACTTATTGTGAAGAATTGAAAACACTTGCAATTCGAATCCTCGACCTTATGGCAAATTCTCTTGCTATAGACCCCATTGAGTTAAGAGAGTTATTTGGTGAAGCAATTCAATCAACAAGGATGAATTATTATCCACCATGTCCCCAACCAGAGCTTGTGACAGGACTAAGTTCTCACTCTGATGGCGGCGGCCTCACCATCCTTCTGCAAGGCAATGAAGTCGAAGGTCTTCAAATTAAAAAAGATGGATTATGGATTGCTGTCAAACCCCTCCCTAATGCTTTCATCATCAACCTTGGAGACATGTTGGAGGTAATTATTAATTATTCATTCTTAATTTTGACAAATGATTCACTACATCAATAGGTTAAAATTGCGAATATATGACCACAATGAAACTTGAATTACAAGGACTAATATATTTATCAACTGCATTTGACAGATGATTACAAATGGAATTTATCGAAGCATCGAACATCGAGCAACGGTTAACTTGGAGAAGGAGAGGTTTTCTATAGCCACATTTTACAGCCCTGCTCCAAATGCAAGTATTAGTCCAGCACCAAGCCTTGTAACTCAAAATACACCAGCAGTGTTCAAAAGAATTAGTGCAGGAGAATATTTCAAAGGATACCTTGCACAAGAACTGCGTGGGAAATCATTTCTTGATAGCATAAGGGTTCAAGCTGAAAAAAACCATCAAAGCCCACAGAACTTTACAATTGATGAAAACATAAAAGTTTAACATATACTGAAAACTATATATTATTACTCTTTTTTTTTTGCTTGTTTTGTACACTAATGTATTTGACATTTTAAGACACTGTTTGTTAGGTGCTGTGTTACCATTTAAGTGTAATTTATTTTTGAAATTACAAACTTGTATTGATTTTTTAAAGTTAAAATTACTATTATAGAACAAGTTTTTATAATAAGCAAAAAACAAGTGCATATTAGACAAGTATATTACCGACATGCCAAATAAAGTTGCATGTTATATAACCTTATCAACCCATTTTCCTCGATTCATTATTGACAAAGTTTTAGTACAATTTAGTGTTGCACTTGTGTTCAGATGAAATTACTATGGAAATAACATCAATTCTGGTTCCCTCTGTCAAAGAGCTAGCAAAGGAACCACTCACCAAAGTTCCAGAGCGATATGTTCTTCCAGCTGAAGATACTGTAATACTATCTAATGTTACCTATTTACCCCAATTTCCTGTCATTGGCTTTGACAAATTGTTGTCCCATGATCTCAAACTCAAGGGACATGAGTTGGAGGAGCTACACTATGCCTGCAAAGAATGGGGTTTCTTTCAGGTTTGATTTAATATCTGCATAATGAAATAATGTTTTGTCAAATTATATTCACTTGGTTTTTTACAAGTAAGAATCGATTTCGTTGACTCAGAATTTACAACACTTACACATGCAGTACACCAACCACACGCGCTAGACAGGATAGTTATTCACTTAACTTATAACTATATAGGAACATGAGAAGTAAATATTGAAACTCTTGTAATGATATATATATATATATAGCAACATTTATACTGGTCATAATATCTAAGTTGGGTCATCAAAGGGTTTAGGGATCATCAAATTAGACTAAGAACAACCACACAAGTGAGTTAGACATCACATCTCCACCCAAAATTTTAAAACATTAGATATATAGGTTTTCTCATTTATATGATACTTAACATCCACTTTTTCATTCAATGTTACATTTTTACTCATACTTGATACACCAATACATTTTACAATAGTTTTGTTTATATACAAAAACTAAACTCATATAGTAGTATTTTAAATATTAAGCAAATAAATGTGTATACTGTATATATGTATTGATGCATATGATTTGATCAACTCTGCATTTGACTAATATGAATAATAATAAAATCATTGTTGGTGGTTAATCATGGAATAACTAGTTCCTTAGTGGAAAATATGAAGAGAGGTGCTAAAACATTGGTTGAGCTTTCAATGGAAGAAAAGAAGTTATTATTATAGTTCTTAATTTAAGCCATTGATAAGAAAGAAATGGAGAAATCTAAATTTAATAATATTAATGATTGAGAGAATTGAATTACATCAAGAATTACATAGACTTAAATAGTTAATTAGATAAACAAATAATTAACTAGTGTAAAAAACTAACAAATTTAACTAAGTAACTAAGATATCTAATAGCTATGACAAAGAGAAGGTGACGTGGAGGGATTTGGTCATGCCTTCGTTGTTATATCTGATGAACAGAAATTAGAATGGGGAGATGCTTTTATCTTAAACACTCTACCACGTCACTTAAGGAAACCCCATCTATTCAACCAAATCCCTCAAATATTCAGGTTCTCTATGTCTCTTTTCATTCATTTTTGACTTGGATGCTTTTTACTGTTTTTGTTTCTCTGTTGTTTTTTTCCACTACCATTTTAATGATATGATGATATGAAATTTTAAGAAATTTACACAAAAAATTGTGTGACATTAATAGTATGTCTATTATTTTTATATACAAAAATTTAATTTAGAGAAGACACACTTCATCTAGCTAAGACCAGAAAAAACTATTCAGAAAATTTACATTAGTGTTTCAACGATGAAATTCTAAACTTGAACACAAATCACAACTGATGTGATAGGAAGGTGCAACCATATGTCATAATCCTTGTTAAAATGTTAGTAATTTATTATCTGATACAATACCATAATTAGATTCATACATTGGGATCTCAATAGAAAAAAGTTTTGGTGATTGTTTTTGTTAATAAACCATTTTTCCTTTACTATTATTGATTGATGATTGTTTGTGTTAGTGACTTTATCAACCTTATTCAAATGTAGAGAAAATTTAGCGGTATATGCTACAGAGTTGGAAAAACTTGCCATCAAAATAATTGAACTTATGGCAAATGCTCTTGCAAATCCCAAGGAAATGACAGAGCTATTTAACATTGGAACTCAAACCATAAGCATGAATTAATATCCTCCATGCCCCCAACCCGAGCGAGTCATTGGCATAAAATATCATTCTGATGTTGGTGGCATCACCATTCTTCTTCAACTCAATCACATTGAAGTTCTTCAGATAAGAAAAGATGGTCAATGGATTCCTGTTCCACCCCTGCCTAATGCTTTCATTATCAACATTGGAGACACATGTCACTAAAATCCTTGACAGCATTTTGTCTTTGTTTTATTTTATGTATCCAGAAAAATCTAAAAGAGTTTACACACAGATATTTTTCGCCTTACAAACAAATGTATCAGTTAAAATTGCAATGAAATGATACTAAGTTAGTGGTTTCATTTTTGCAGATTATAACTAATGGTATTTACAAGAGCATTGAACATGGAGCAGTAGTTAGTTCAAAGAATGAGAGGATTTCCCTAGCTACGTTTTACGCCCCTAACATGCAAGCAACAATAGCTCCAGCGCCAAGTCTTGTTACTCCAGAAACACCAACACAATTTAGAAGAATTGGTGCTGTAGACCATACCATAGGGTTCTTTTCACAAGAGCTACGTGGAAAATCTTATCTAAATGAAATGAAAATCCAAAAGAAAGGAGAATGATAAATGACATCTTTTCCTATAATTTGGGATATTTAAGATGGAATGCGAATAATTATAAAGCGTGCATGGTACCAATAAATGCTTCTGCAAGTTGTGTGTATACAATCGGAAACTTCAACTCCACATTCGTATCATAGTCCATTAAATTATTATCATTTAACCAAATTAAGAATTATAATTCCTTATGCTCCAAGTGAACTTAATTTGCTCACATGACATTTAAGCCATGTAGGAGAAGATAATAAATGTGTTGATTAATTTTCTACTTTTAGTTTTAGTTTTTTGTATGACTCGTTTATTTATTTTATTGTGAAGAATTTTTTCAGTAATTTTGATAGAATTATTTTTTATGACATTTTTTAAGCTAAGCATGTCTAGAAATGTCTTACTAGTTTTGTAGTGTTTTTTTTGGCCTTTTGTCCTCTAAAAAAAGTAGCTAGGTAAGTGGCTAAGTTCCAAGTCTCGTAGGAGTAGGACTATAGTGACCATATATACTTCAAATTCTAAATCATCCAATCCGGTTTCTTACTCCTCCTTTTTACCTTATCATGGAGAGAATAGATAAAAGTTGGGGAAAGGCTAATATGATCACGGTCTATTGTTCACATATTCAAAAAAAAAGTTTAAAATTTTAAAGATTGCGCACGTAATTTTTTAGAACTAAATGTTAAATGTTAAATGTTAATGATTATTTTTATTTTTATGTTTGAGATATTATTCAAATGATATTCGTTCGATAAAAATAAAATAAATAAATATATATTTCGTATCAACTTAACATCAATCAATTTACTATTTTATCTATAAAAACAAGATGAATTATAAACTATTATTTTTTTAAAGATATTATCGACTGTTAGAACTTTAATTATTTTTAAATAATAGTTTATGTTGGAACACGAACTCAAATAAAAATTGAATGTCAAAAGGCATAGTTTGATAGATAATTTAAAATTATCACATAGACAGGGGCGGATCTTCTCTAGGACAGGGTTGGCCATGACCACCCCAAGATTTTTTAATTTTTAATAAATAGATATATTAAGTTGAATATTTATGTATTATACATTTTATATATATTATTTGACTCGTGAAATATCTCAAAGATTTAAGTGGTTTGGTGATTCAAACCTTTTTAGTTTAGCGAAAGTCCATAGTTCGATACCTCCTTAAGATACATTAAGGATATCAAAACTAAAATTTTTTTATTAAAAAAAGTAATTTTTAAACTTTTAAAATATTAAAAATACAATTTTAAGACAAAATGTTTACATTTAAACTATTAACATGTAGTAAACATGCATTGGCATTTCCTCAAAATAATTTACCTCAATAGTGTATGTAGTTTTTTTTTTTTAAATCCAACCTTAAAAGTAAGAATAAACAATTTAAAGGTGCAAAATAGAGTTGGGAAAGGGTAAGCGGTGTGATGTTGGTGGAGCAGAGTACTGGAACTGGAATGTGAAGAAAAGGAAAGAAATCGAAAGGGGGGAACAAAAAATAAAAAAAATAATTCAATTCAATTTTTAAATTTAATAATAAAATGTGATGACATAAGTTAGTAGAAATGGATGTAGTAATGTTCGGAATTATAGTCGGCGTTATCATATTGTTCTTAGTAATCGTCTGCTTCATCACCATCGAAGGCACTTGCAACTCACGCTCTTAATTCTTTCTTACTTCTTAAATCCTTCCTCCCTTTCGATTTCAATTTCAAATTCAAAATTTCAACTCCATGGAATTGAGTAGTAGAAAGAGAGCGTTACTTCTCCTCGTGTGTTTGTTTCTTGGTTCCTTTTTGGATCTGGTAACGGCTCATCAACATCACTCCCATTCTGACTTTTCTCCATCCAACCTCCATCATCATCACTGTGGACATGACCATGACCATGACCATCACCATGACCATCACCATGATCATGACCATGTTCATCATCAATCGAAGCTTCCAGAGGAATTAGCGGAGGAAGAGGATATGAAACTCTACGGGTTT
The DNA here is from genome assembly GCA_037974755.1 of Cicer yamashitae. NCBI lineage: Eukaryota > Viridiplantae > Streptophyta > Magnoliopsida > Fabales > Fabaceae > Cicer > Cicer yamashitae. The sequence goes on from JBBPBQ010020323.1 coordinate 9,880,625, forward strand.
GGTTTACCCCATCACCATCATCACTTTACTGCCTCCACTGAACTATCGGGTTTAGGTATTTTAGTTTTCTCAATTTTTCCTCTCTCCTTCTTCTACATCATCATCACTTTGACTTCAAATTATCAACTCCTGTATTTACTGTAATTTCCACTTAATAGTCGATTATTGGAATTTTCACAAATGTCCTGGCTAATTTCATCTAGTTTAGTTATGTGTCTATTAATAATTAGATGTTGCATATTGTGAGTTGAGTTGCTAATCAAATACAAAATTAAGGGTTTAATTCCTGTATTGAGGGTTAGAGGATGGAATTGAATTATCATAATGTGGGATGGGGGTATTACTTGCTTGCTTCCAATTAGCTGGATTTCTAGGTTGCAGAAAATTCTCTTTTGTTTAACTGAGTCCTGTTTTACAGATCATGTTACTGGAAACACAATTAGAGTAAGTCAATTTGAGACTTCTTCAAGTCCTGGCTGGTGCAGATATCTTTGCCCATTAAAATTGATTGTCTTTAAGTACACCTATCATTAATACACATTTAGTATCAGGAATAAAAGTTCCATTCAGGATTGCATTTGTAATCTATTACCATTTTATATGCAGGTTAAGATTAGGTTTCAAAAGCTATTTTTACAAGAAATTTCTTACTGAATGCCAAATTTCCCTATATTTTTGCATAGAATAATAGAAAAAGTAATAGCATAGGATGCATGCTGATCTTTGTAGCACCGTCACCTCTGATCTAAGGGGTGTTGGTGTCGGATACTGACACAACATCAATACATGTGATTACATTCAATTAATTCATTTTTTCAAATTATTACCGTTGTCGACGTGCTAGTGTCAGTGTCGTGTCCGACGTCTGTGTTTGTGTTAGTGCTTCATAGGTGCTGATAAATGATTTTCTTGCTTGCTGGAAGTTTGAATCCAAGGTTTGACTGTTTCATATTAGACATTTATATGGTATATTTACTTATTTTGATATTGTAGGCCTTTGGTTGAATGCGTTGGGCTGTTCATTTCTAGTGAGCATGGCTTCCCTTATTTGCCTGATTATCCTGCCTGTAATTTTTGGTAAGCAGTTTGTTTTTCAATTCATTTCATACAATACAAATTGTTCATTTCTCAAATGGGTACAAAAAAACTGAATAATCTGGGTTATTCACCTGTTTCAGTTCAAGGGAAACCATCAAAGGCTGTTGTTGATTCATTGGCTTTATTTGGGGTCAGGTTTCTTCAAGCTCCTTTCTTTGGCTTCACTATCTTATTCTCATTCGATTGCTCTTGCACAAATAGACTTCATTATACAATTTGAATACTCTGTCCCGGGTTTTTTAGATTTTGATTCATCATAGGTGTATATTTTGTTTTCTGTTCTAGTACTACTTTCCTTTCCTTTTTATTTTATTTTTTCAAATTTTTTCATATAGCAAGTGTAAGCTTCTGATAAGTATGACCTCATTAAGTGCCTCCTAACTAGGTTTGTTCTATTCCAGTTCTGGTCATCGTGAAGCATTTTTTTTTTCTTGACTAATTGAAGCATTTTCTATGTCATATGAATTTCACTTTTATATATTCACTTGCTTAAATACACTTACCATCAATGTTAAAGGCAGGGACGGACCCATAAATTTTGAGTAGTGAGGCACCATTTATCTCTTTTAAATGTTGTCACATGTAATGTTATAGTATTTGAATTTATCAAAATTACGTACAAACTTTCAAATATCTCTCTTTTGTTAGTTATGTTATAGACTAAAGTGACTTGCAAAAAATAGGACTAAATTAATTATCTAAAGACACATTTAAAGACCAACATGACTAATAAAGACATACTTAAGTTTATTTTCGTAATTTTAATACATTTAAAGACTATTATAAAAGCATTCACACATTTATTTTTAAAAAATAAAAATATAGTGGAGGCACAGTCAATAACATGTCTTTTTCTTTATCATATAATTATTTTTTAGTATATTAAATACTAAAAATATTTATTTTTCAAAACTAAGTGCAGGCGGTTGCCCACACTTGCATGTGAATAGTTCCGTCCCTGGTTAAAGGGCCTCTTAGCATGTTTTATATGTTTAACTTCACATTTTAATCTGTTCAGTATTGATGATGACTTTTCTTCTTCTTAGATACCATAATTTCTGGTTGCATTAAATTTTGTTGCTTTTGTGATGTAGATTAATGTATATTTGAAAAAAAATATTTGGTGGTGTGACAGTTTTAAATTTTTTTAAGAAGAGTTCTTGATGAATTAAATAAAATTCCGTATATGGCCCTTCCTTTTTTCTGGTCATCTTTGGTATTTTTCCTCTATATCCCCATTATGGCATTTTTGTACTTTATGTTTGTGAGCTCAGAATTTCTGGCATGCTGGTAACTTAGAAAAACTTATTAAATATTTTATGTCAGTAACTTGTTTAAATATCAAGTTTTTCATCTTTTGTTCCTGGTTCACTTTTTTGCTTCATTCTCATTTATCATATGACTTTTTCAGGCAGGAGCTATGTTGGGGGATGCTTTTCTTCACCAATTACCACATGCTTTTGGTATGATATGCCTTAGGTCCTGTCCTCTTTACAGTTGATGACTTTGTTATATATTTTTTTTCTTTCTCTATAACTTCCTAACCTTTTTCAGTATTTTTACTTTCGAAGGAAGCTGAGTGAAAGAGAGAGTTTTGAACCACATCCCCTTCTGATTTTATTTGATTTTTCCAATAATAAAGATAGGAAAATTTGGGATAATTGAATCTTCGGGTGTGTTTTCTTGTAATAGGAAGACATTTCTTTAGAAGCAAGTTCATTGTGCATAATTTATTGTGCATTCAGTTGATTCTCTCTGTTTCTGTCTGCGTCTTTTTTCTCCTTTAATGTTATGGATAGTACTTTATACTTTCCATAGTTTTACTGCCCCCCTTTTTGTCAAATAATATTGCTTTTTTCTCAAAAATTTACGTCATCTGCAAACATATCATATGATTCTGTCTTTAACTGCAGGTGGTGAACATTCCCATTCTCATGGTGACCATGCAGACCATGATCACGACGCTAGTTCTGGACATGGACATTCACATTCTTTAGCCGATCTTTCTACAGGAATGTCCATCCTAGGTTCGTAGTGATATGCTAATGCTTGACTGACCATATCGATTATTCACCTTGTATAGATATATGTTAAATTATTGGCTTGCTTTTCTTCCACTAAATAATTGCAGGGAATGAGTTTTTATTAATATGTATATCGCTTTCAATTACTTACATCTCTAGATTTCTCTCAGTCAGTTTTTGTATTTAGAAATTGGGATTATTTAGATGCGCTCTTAGGAGTTAGGACCACTAATTCTTACCATGTTTTCTGGTTCTGGCAGCTGGAATTGTACTATTTCTTCTGGTGGAGAAGCTAGTAAGGTATGTTGAAGAAAACTCAGGAGGAGCTAATTCATGGACACATGGTCATCACCACCATAACCACAACAGCAAGAAAAAATTGAAAGATGATAACAATTCTGATATCAATACAAAAGAAGAGAGATTGGTAGATGAGGGAAAAGAAGATAATCAGGTATCACATGACTCATTGAAGGGAGATAACCAAGCTCAATCTGAATCCTCGCTTAGAAAGGTAAGTTGAGCATGTCATTTCAGTTGACTGAGGTTGGAACACTATTGGTTAGGGTTGAACTATTGTTGATGTCACATCTATGCTAGGACTTACTAGTAGACTGTTAGAATCTGGTATTTAAGAGACTGATAGATAGAATGATAAACTGAATATTATTATTGATATAACAATTCTGCAGAAACTACCACCAACAGTAGCAATTACAGAACAAAAGGAAATTACACTTGCTGCAATATGAATAATAAACTGCTAATAACCAATATAATCCTCAAGGAATTAGAGAGCCTAGTCTCTCCCAAACCAACACAACATACAAAATACCCAATGCCTATCCCTTCCCCCTATTCTCTATTTATTTAGTAATTAAATGGAAGTTACAGAACAGTTATTACAACACTTACAATATTAAAATGGCAGTTACTAACAATACTCCCTCCCTAAACTATCACCCTGTCCTCAAGGTGATTATGAAAGAAAGGAAAAATATGCTGGAAACACGGTAATTGTTGATAGTGCTTCTCAAGCATTTTCCTCTGAGTTTTGGACCCCCTGGGTCCCATTGATCAAAGTTCAAAATTTCTGTTTTGCCATTCCAAAACAGAGAGTGCATGGAATATTTGTCTTTGATACTAGCAACAATACCCCTTATCTTTGACCACATACTCATACAATGTCCATCGGAGCGTTTACCGGCACCCATAAATTTGCACAAATCTATTTCGCTCTCATGCTTCATATCCACAATCATGAATTCCACAGGGGCATTTTCTTCCCCCCTCTCTATTTTTTCCATTTCTATCAATTCCCTATTTTTCTCTTCTGCCATCACCATTGGGTTTTGATTTTCTTGGTTAAGGTGTTGCTGTTGAACATCAAATGAACCATGAACCGACAACGGCTTCAATTCCATTTTACGCTCCTCTTCTTCATTGGATATGGGCAAGATGTCTCAATACTCCGTTTTAAAACGCCACAGAAAGGCAATATCGAATGGTTCCCAACTTGCACGTGGATGACAGTGGTGCCACCAAAGCCACCAACGATGAGCACGTCCACACAATGCAGTGACAACTTCGGCCAACTTCTCCGTCTCTGGTGTGTACCCTTCGCAGCGAAATATTTATCAGTGCAAAGTACCCAACAGTAGGTATCGTCAGTGCCGTCAAACACCGAAATCTCAATTTCCGGCATGAGGTATCACAGTTCCAAGATCAATACTCAGATACCAGTGTTAGAAACTGGTATTTAAGAGACTAATGGATAGAATGATAAACTGAATATTACTATTGATATAACAGTTCTACAGTAACTACCACCAACAGTAGCAATTACAGAACAAAAGGAAATTACACTTGCTGCAATAGGAATAATTAACTGCTAGGAATTAGAAAGCCTAGTCTCTCTCAAACCAACATACAAAATACCCAATGCCTAATCTCTATTTATTTAGTAATTAAATGGAAGTTACAAAACAGTTATTACAACAGTTACAATATTAAAATGGTAGTTACTAAGATAGACATTGTTGTTCTAATTTCCGATGTTTGGCTAGTTGCGCCAACAGTTATTAAAGACAAATAAGATAATAGGATTAGCAAAACTTGAACAGCCATAGTAGGTTTATTACATCGGTGATATAATGCTATATTAGATATATACAATTGCTTCATCTTATATGTAGTGCAATATTGAGGCAAAACCTGAACAGCTTATTTTCTTAATACGATTTAGCCGCATTTAGGTTGAAAGGTATATTGGATGTGATGTAAAAAATTTAACTGACGTATGATGTATGAATTTTTGCGCTACAGAGAATTGGAAGCAATGCAGCGAAAGATGATAGTTTCAATCATAACGCTGAAGATAGCTCCACGGATAACATCAAATCTTCAAATGTTAAAGAACCAGTTAGACCACCAACTAGTCTCGTGTTTGGCTATCTCAATCTTTTCTCTGATGGAGTTGTAAGTTGTATATTGACCTTTTTTTGGTTGAATTGAAGGAAAGCTTTCCATTATTCATGCAAACTGTGTTAATATTGCAGCATAATTTCACTGATGGAATTGCATTAGGAAGTGCATTCATGCTTTATGGATCTGTTGGTGGCTGGTCTAGAACTCTGTTTTTGTTGGCACATGAGCTTCCTCAAGAGGTTAAAACTCATCCTTATCCTATGACATGCTCAGTATCATGCCAATTTTCATAACATTTTACCTCAGTATCCCATTTAATTAGGCGTAAAATAAATTGTAGCAGACAATTTACAGAAGGCATTAAAATTTGTTTGTTTAATTTGACAACATGCCACTAATATGTATCTTTGCTGTGTCCTAATATTTATACTTTAATTTTCCTTGTTGCTGAAACTTCATAAAATGCTTAGTTCTTTTAGTTACTTGATTTTAATATGCAAAATTTAGGTCTAATTTATTAAATTTTGCAAATTCTTGGTGTCACAATAGCCAAAACGCATGATTGGTCCAAGGACATTAATTTCGATGCTCAAATTAATCTTCTTTGCTGTCTGACTACCGACTATAGTTTATAGTAGGGACTACTAAACTCAATGAAAATTTACATAGATTTCATCTGGTGACTTTTATGCAAACTTTTCTGCATAAATGTACATTTCAAATTTATGATTGATTTTATTTAGTCACTATATTATCTTACCTATAATCCTTGTCACGTCATCCTGTTACTTTTTTGAAATGTATGTTTGAATATATCTCTGACTGATTTAAAATAGTTATTAGTTTGTATTTACTTCCTGGATATACCATTAATGTTGTTCACTCATGCTGTGTATATCAAAAGTACACTTTAAGGTTTCTAATGATATTTACTGCTTAAATTTTGACTATGGAAAAAACAATCATTTGCGCATGTTTTATGTAAACTTGCAAATAGCATAACAAATTTTTTCCACTAGTTTGTGGCGGCCAAAGCAGGTATCATTTATGTGAAATACTTCCATATTTTTAGTTTCTAGGGTTCTCATTGGAAATATAAAGAATGTTTTATAAAATGTATTTAGGCTATGATTCCAGGCTTTTTCAACTGAAGATAAAATCATAATTACTTTTAATCCTTATAGTGGCTGAGTTTGTGCCATGCTTTGACAGACAACTTCCTGCATAAAAAGGTCAACTGTTATATGGATTTAGCTTTATGCTTAAGGATTGATAAAGTGGTTTGGGGGGAGGACCATAAGGGTTGGAGAGATAAGAAGTCGTGCCTTCATGACCAAGGTTGTAAACCTAGGTCATGGTTGCTGTCGTGTCTTAATTCAGTTGATGTGGCTGCTATTGCAGTTGTTATACGTCTCTATTCAGGGAAGTATAAAGTCAATATTATGTTATATGGTCATTTACTCAGGGAAGCAAAACTGCCGCAAGTGATCACATATTTTCCATTCTTTGGCGTTTCATACTTTTTATTTGTCAATATATAATGCTTTGAGCTACGCAAATTACTCCTTTTATCTAACCTTTCTGTATTGAATTTATTTTTTGTCATCATGTATAGTGCATTGATATCATCTGTTTCAGATCTTATTTTTGTTTCCCATCAGGAGTTTTATGCTTTTTGTTTCTTCTTCTTACAGGTTGGTGATTTTGGTATTTTGATAAGATCTGGTTTCAGCATATCAAAAGCTTTGCTCTTCAACTTTTTATCAGCACTTGTGGCACTTGCAGGCACTGCACTGGTGAGTGTTGTCTTCATTCAATAGGGAAATGTTTAATGGATTCACAACAAACAGACAGCATATATGCACGCAACATTTAACCAAAATTGAAATGTGCATATTGACAATAATGTGTTCACAAATTTTGTAGTTAGGACTTACGTCACCTTATGAATCATATTGTATGCAAAATTACTGTTTGGAAGAGCATAATTAAGTAAATGAGCATTGGAGCAACAGAAGGGTAGTCCAGTTCAATGTTTCAAAAAGTGAAATTTTTTTCCTAAATTAAATAAGATTCTTAAATTCCTATTTCCTGTACCATATCGAAGCAATGATTTCTAAACTTTTGTGGGACTTGTAAAACTTTGAAAGTGTTTTTACTCAACGGAATTTGCTGATAGAGTTATTGGACAATTGTTAGTATGGCATCTACAATCATTTCCATGCCCTCCTCCCTTTGATCGATTTGATACCCTTCATTATTAGTATGTCCAAACATAGAATGATATAGTAAATTTATGCTTTTTGGTATAGGCTCTGCTCTGGGGGAAAGATCCTGGACAGTCATCTCTGATTGAGGTAAGGAATATTCCATGATGTATCTGTTGGTTGAGTTGTAAGCAGAATTTAATTTGGCATTGACTATCTCCTATTTAACAGGGATTTACAGCAGGTGGATTTATATACATCGCCATTGCAGGAGTGCTTGCAGAAATGAATAACAACGGGAAAACGACATTGAAAAGTACAGCCATTCAAATAATCTCACTGACAATGGGCATGGCTGTTGCCCTCGGCATTTCCCTTATAGAATGAATAAAATGTTCTCTCTTAGGACTTGCATATTTTGATTCTCGAGGTGCCAATTTTTCACTAAGTGTATGCAACCTATCTAAAAATTCTTTCATTATATATTTGCTTTATCACTATGCTATGGGGTGAACCCAGAAAAACTTGTTGGGAAGGTGAACAAGGAGAAAATGATAGATCAAACAGAATAGTCAGGCTTAAATTTACAATGATTCCTTAACCCTTAACATAGTAAACTTTTGTATAGATATCTCCCCAAACCGTTTGTATTTGTCAAATTATGTAGCAACATTTTTGGCCCTTTTGAGCAGTATAGCAGTCAAGATACTTTCCTCTTTCTTATGCACATTAGATGAAAAACTGATCTGATTGATATTGAGCATGTTTTCCTTCTTTGTCTTTGTCCTTTTTCGTTTTGTTTTCATTTGTCTTTTGGACAAAGAACGTCCAACATTTTGATGGGATGCAGGTATGCAGGTTTTGATTTTGAAATTCCATCTAGCATTTTAACAAGTAATTGGAATTGTGTTATCTGCTCATTTGAAAACACTCTTTAAAGTATAATAATGTCTTGATGAATAGAAAACATGAAAAATACATTCTTTTGACAAAACTACATATGATGAAAACTTTGGGTTCTTCATGCGCACCAATGCTTCCGGTTGGTCTTGCTCTATTTTGAAGTTCTGTTGCCTAGTTATGATCAAAATGCATCCCTCGTTGCATGGAATGTTGTAATGGAATTTAGTTCTTTGTTAAGACTCAAACTTGTCCAACTGCTGAAGCACTTGAAAGATGGTGAAATTCTGGGATTGTAGGGGAGGGAGAGGTGGCATTCTCATTAATGGAGTCATCACGATGTCTCCTACAGATCCATGTGTGAGGGTGTGATGCCGCTTTCGTACTCCTTGAGCTGGGGCTTCTGTATCCATGGAAGCTGTTCTTTGTCCTTTAATGGCCCCAGATATCTCCCCTCTCTTCCTTAAGCTTTCTGCATTCCTTTTTTCATGCATTCTTTCATCCTGCAAAAGTCATGTTTTTCAAATATTCATTCTTTCCTGAACTTCAGAATGAACTGCAAAATACATTGAAATGTTTTCTTTTTGGAATACGTTTTGTAAGGGCATCAGAACAATCAATGCAATTGTTTTAGTGAAATCATGAATGAAGATAAAACTGCACCGTTACTTGTTTTTCCAGAGAGACCAGTAAATGGTTGCCAAACATTCTTTGGCTCTGACTAAATTTAATTAGCTTCAAATAACTATTGTCAGAATCAACCTCAATAATAATTGTTTGACATTTGAAAACTGCTACCAAGAAAACGAAAAACCTTGGGACTGTATAAAAGAACTATATTGCTTAGTGAAACAAACCATCAGCACAGTCCTATGATTCATTTTGAATATAGAATTGTATTCTTCTAGAGTTAGAAAGAGACGAAAGAGAAGCTGCAAAGGGTTTACCCCTACTCCAAAATGTAATGAATATTTGGATAGATATATGGCAGGCTGAATAAATCTTGTGTACTGTGTAGCACTAGTGGTAAACCTTTTTAGTATTATTGTATATAAAGTACACCTATAATTTTCTAATTTGGTCCCTTACCTAGTGGCACATTATTATATGAACACAACTAGAGGGCAAATCAGAAATGTATCATATGCAGGCATAAAAAAAAAATGCTCATCGTTTTGTATAGGCAAAAATACACTTTTAGTCATTTAAATTTAATTCAGTTTCCGCTTATATCTTTTAAGTTTTTTTTTTTTTTTTTTTTT
>JBBPBQ010020323.1:9891627-9907507 GCA_037974755.1 Cicer yamashitae
CCATAGATGGATCTTCAATTTCAAATTAATTTTTTCTAGGTTTTGTAAAATCCTAATTTGAAATTTAGGTTTAAGGAATAACAAAATGGAAGAGATGATACCACATATGCGGTTTTTTACCGGAATCTACAAAAAAAAAAATGGCTAACATACTAAATGAGATTAACTCAAAGGTTTGACTTATAAAGGAAAACTAACGTTAAGGACTTGCTTGGGAATAAAAAAAAACATAAACAATAAACAACGTATCCGGGAACGTGCTCAAACATAAAGAAGGAAAAGTGTGTTTGAGCATTTTGTTTGCCATGCAAAACCTGCTTTGCCATATTAATATAAACAAAATAATGAAAAGCACATGCTTACACGAATGACTGAAGATTCAGGCATTGGGCATTTCACAGGACGATCTTCATCCGGTGGCTCCATAGGATGTTCAACTGGGAAGAAATCTGTGTTTATATCAACCCCATGATGTTGATGATACACTTCCATGATGATACTGTTCTGTGTTGTTACACTAGTCTCATCTATTAATGAAAACTCCCTCTCTTTTTCTTCCTAAAATGAACAAAATTAGTTGGGACAAACAACAATATCTCTCACGAATACACTCTAGAATGAATGCTGCTATATATAGAACAAGAAAATATCAAAAACAGAATAAATTCTGTAATTACCCTTTTGGCCAAAATGAACAATTTGAATTTGGAGAAGAAAAACAGACATAGTTAAGAGTACTTACAAAGTGATCCTCGCATGAAAATCCCATGAACTTATATAACTATAAGCTCATGCCAGAATGAAGCTGAGAAAATGTTGGTTTGTCTTCTGTCTCTCTGAGAAGAAGAGAGAAAGAGAAGATATGTAGAGAGAGAGAGAGAGAGCATAAAAAGGAGGAGTATAGGAGTAACGTGGGATCAGCTTGCACGGTTGAAGAGGAAGAAAGATTCCCATTGGGATTTTGCTCCTACTGCTTTTAAAATTTTAATAACCTTTTGCTTTCCTCTGTTGTTCTTTTGTTTTTTAATATGGGTCCTTGTCTCTTGACGAATCAGAGGCATGTCTTTTTTCTTCTTTTTAACAAGCCTTGCAGTGTAGTGTTGTACTATGGTTGAAAATCTTACCATCCTCTCTCTCTCTCTCTCCCCACACACACTTTCTGCTTTTCTTGGATTTTCTAGGAGAAGGATTTAGCCTACTGATTTTCTGTTTGCTGCTAAGTTACAACATTACTACTAGAATAACGTTGCGTCATGAGAAATATCACATTGGATTAAAAACAATCACACAAATGAGTTGGATAAGAACTCTTGTTTATATAATTAAGTATGTTCTCTCTCGAACGAAAGTTTTTTTATCTATATACAGTTGTACTGAATGGGACAAGCTGCCTGAAGACTCTTGGTTCGAAAGACTTTTTCATCTACATATATATATGTGAGTTAAAATATCAGATATATGAGTCATTTTACTTACATATCTCAATACTTTTTTATATAACGTGAGACTTTTAACTCACACTTGACACTAATATAGTATAATATTAGTATTAAAGAGGAAAATAAAAGCTTAGAAAATGAAATGAGGAGAAAGAGAAAGCTGAGAGCCGAAAGCAAAAATGTCATCTTGTTATTGAGCATGACTTTACTCTTTCACTTCAAAGTAGCCGTTTGTTTATTACGATGCATTCGTAAAGTAAGACCTCTTCATACGTATATATTGTTGTAGTAGTACGTAGTTTCCATATCAATGCTAGTTACATTACATGTATATATATACATGCACATCCATAACACTTTTCCATATCAACATATATGGTATAAATAGGTTGGTCAATAACTGTTATGTATTCCTAGTTTAATGTTGTAAGTGTTAGATTTTTTGGATCTCAATCTTGGGGACCATGAAAACAGAGTATAGAGGGAGAATGAAGAATAAACTTTTGACTTTATTAACTGAAAATGAATATCAACTTATCTAATACAGATTTACAGAAGAACTCATCATTGTGGGTCTGTCCAAGGCTAAAGTTAGAAAAGTTAAGACACCTACAAAAAAATATAATTAATTTTTTATATATATTTAAACTAAAAAAAATAAATATTTAAGTAATATAAGTAAAATGTCTCATAATTATAAAAGGATACAACCATTAATATATTAATTAAAAAGTTTATATCTTCTAAAATAAGAAATATAGTATTTAAATAAAATTGTAGTATTTTACCGTTAATATTAAAAAAAATATATTTTTTTTAATCAATTTTATAAGTGGTAGACCGACCCTACTCTAAATATAGAGTTGGGTTAAAGCTAATTTTGTCCTTTCATATGAGTGGAACAACAATGGTTAAAAAAAAATTTATATTAACTAAATATCAGGCTTGTTTCATTAAAAAAATTTAATAAAGCATCCGTTTATCATATAATTGTTCTGAATAAGTTATTTTTATAGTTAATTAAACAGAAAATGTCGTCAAACTATTTTATATAAATTATAAGTTGATAAATTTTTTTAAAATTTATTAAAAATAATTTATGTACATCTCATAAATTATTTTTGTAGGCTTTCTCAAAGACTATTAAATGTTTATATTAATAAATAATACAAAGCCAATATATATATAGGTTACTCTAAGTGGGGCCACCAAGAAATGTAAAGGCTAAGTTTGGGGTTTGAGAATAGCCCAGCCCAGGGGACCACAAATGCACATCACATAATTCCTAGTCTAAACAAAAGCATATAAAATCAATTGATATTTTCCTACTAATGGGCTTTTGAATAGGGGAAAAGGTTGGACCAAGGAAGTTGTCTGTTTGTTTAGCTCTGTTTATAGTGTCCTTTGATAATAAAATAAACTAAAAAAAGCTCTGTTTTAGTGTTCAAGGTTTGACTAGCTTGCTTTCTTAGTTTACATCATCAAAATATTGTATTTTGATTGTTAATTGATTCATGAGACACTCCATTTGTTGGTTGATAGGTCATTGTTGTTTGGGTTTAGTTTGAGTATATCTTGATTTTTTTGGATGATTTATGGTTTGACTTTGTCCTTTTCAATCCGATGTCATTTCTAAGAAAAATGTTTTAATTTTTATTAGGGATGGGATTATTTTTTCTGAAAAAATTTAGAGGGAGGGTTAGAAATGAGATTATACAATAGTAAAAAAATGTTTTTTTTTAAAATCATGCTATAGTTAAGAAATATTGTGTAATTTAAAATAATTAATCATTTTTTTTTTGCAATGATCAACATTAATCATTAATATTATTACGAAATTAACATTCGCCGTTAACTTCTTAATTTATATACGTAGAAATGACAACTCATATAGTTACAAACAGAATAACAACGTTGAAATATTCCAGCACATCAAAACAAGGCAAAAATAGACAACAACCATCACACAAAAACAACAACAACATACATAAATCAAAAGAGAAGAACATTGAAGTTATTGAATCATTGGTGAAAAAGGGTAGGGGAAATTAATCTCCCCAACCCTCCTAACCACAAAAATTGAAATGAAAGTTTGGGAAAAAACAACAGGAATTCTCAAAGACAAGAACAGCATTTGGGTTGCAAAATTCTTAAGAAAGGGTCCATGGCGTAATCCTGATCTTGAAACTATTATAATAAAAGCAACAAGCCACGATGAAAACCGAATCGATTGTAAAAACGTTCAAAGAGTTTTCAAATGGTTAAGAACCTCTCCTTTGTATTTGAAACCTCTGATTTGGGCTCTCTCAATGCGTATGCAAAAAACTAAGAGTTGGGTTGTGGCTCTTAAAGGCTTAATGCTCATGCATGGCGTTCTTTGCATTGGAATCCCTGTCGTTCAAAAAATGGGTAGGTTACCATTTGATTTATCAAATTTCAATGATGCTTATTTGAACCCTTCAAAAGCCTGGGATGTAAATTCCTTTGTACGTTCTTATTTCGCTTATTTGGATCAAAGATCCGCTTTTGTTTCCTCTGATTTTAAGAATTTGAAGAAAAATGACAAGAAGGAAATCCAAGTTGAAGAGACATTGTTGGAAGAGCTTGAGAAGTTGCAAAAGTTGCAATCTTTGATTGATATGCTTTTGCAAATTAAACCAAGGGATGTCAATTACATGAACAGTGTTTGTTTGATTCTTGAAGCGATGGATTGTGTTATAGTTGAGGTTTTTGATGTTTATAGTAAGTTTTGTAACAGGATTGCAAGGGTTTTGTTGAGGATATATGAAGTTGGTGGAAAAATGGAAGCTTCTATAGGGCTAAAGATTTTGCAAAGAGCTTCTATTCAAGGGGATGAATTGTCTTCATATATTGAATTTTGTAGGGATATTGGTGTTCTTAATGCTTCTCAATGTCCTAAGATTCAAAAAATATCTAAAGAAGATATTGAAGATCTTGAGAGGATCATTAGTGGTGCTTATGATGCCAAGAAAAGCTTGGAGGGTGTTGATGAGAATGAAGATTACAAGGCTTTTGTGGTAACAGATGATTGCTTGCAGCACAAGGAATCAGATAATGGATTGAAAACAGTGATCACTCATCAATGGGAGGTATTTTATGATGACACACTGGTTTATGATGTTAAAGGAAATACTGTCTTCAATGGTGAGAAGGCTAATATTAATGCCATAGATACAACCAACCCTTTTCAGCAGGAACATTCATATAGCCTTGTACCTTATTTTCCTGTTCACATTAATCAAGTTCTTCCTGACCTAATTAGTTTGTAGAATCATACTATAGCAATATTGATATGTTCATGTATTTTTTTTTTTTTTTTGAAAAATATTAATGTTCATATACATGGTTGCCTTTTCAATTTATAAAATTCATTATGTATTAAGTATGTGTTTGGAATAGTACCAATTCTGTTGTGTATTTGTAATGATTTTATATTGGATCACGAGAAAGTAAACTTCAACGCCAAATCAAATATAGACTAAAGTTTTAGGAAAAAAAAGAAAAGTGAATATTTAGTAACTCTAAAGAAGAATTAATTTTTTATCTCCCTCCAACTTAACATATATAATAGGAAAATTTATTACATGTCACATTGTGTTATTGCTCTTGATGTTATATATGATAATTAAACACTAAAGTTATAGAGAATTTCTTGCCATCCTTTTGATGTTAGCTTGTTTTGAAGTCAAATATTTCAAAACTTGGATATCATTTTTGTAGATCATGATCACGACTTGATACACTTTTAATTTTGTGAAATTAGAACTAATAATAATGTTTTATGGCACGTTGATATACCAAAACAAATACATACTGAATTTAATCTTTATAAAACTGTTAATTAAGGACACAGTTGGAGTAAACAGCAAGAAGATCTAGTTTATTGTTCCTGCCATTGTCAGCTTATCAAATTTTGTTGTATTGTTCCTTTCTATCCTTTGTCCTTTCTTGTGAAACGTAATCTAGGGAGTAATTTTTTTCTTTTTCTTTTTCTTTCTCTATTTTAAAAAATATAATATCTTTTATTTCACTCATTTGTTTTTTCAAACTGTGAAAGATGAGCTCCAGCTATTGATCATATGAAACTCTTTCCTTTCTATGCAATCGAGCTTTCATGGAACATACATGTCAAGCTTGAACACTAATATCAAATTTTCTAATTATATTTGATTAATTTCATTCATTTTATTTAAAATAATAATTACACAAAAATTATTATTTATGGTTAATATCAAATTTAATATTGGATGTGAGATCGTATAATTAGTTGGAGGAAGAGAAAATTTTGTAATTATTTAAGCCCTTCAATGTAGGGGTAAGAAATAGACCAAAAATTTGATGAATCTAATCTAATGCAAATTAATTAAATTGGTTTGGTTTATTTATTTTTATGTTTATGTTTAGACAAAACCAAATCAATCAAATTCGATTTTAATTCATTCATGTATTGGTTTCAGTAATTCAAAACCAATTACTTGAACCAAACTATTGAACTTAGTTTAATAATATAAAAAATTTATACAATTTGAAAGAAAAAAAAGTTAATTTTTTCAATAAGTTTATAAAAAAAAATTGAGATAATATTATTATAATTTTTAAATTGTCGATTCGATTGAATTGAACCAACCAATCCGTTTATTATTGGTTTGATTTAATTCAAATATCATGATAATTGACGTAAAAACTAAATCAAACTAAACTAACTATTTTATATAAGTTTGGAATTTTTTTCTTTTCTATTCCGAATATTTTAACCTTTATTTATTTTTTAAACAAGATACACATCTACTTCAATGTTCCTAATTTGAGTTTAAGTGGCAGAAAGAATAATGAGTTATATTCAACATAATATAATAACCAAAAAAAATGATTAACGCTTTTAATATTGGTTTATAATCATATGGATATTAGGATATACATTATGGGGCTATGAAAAAAAAAATCTTTTTTTTTAGAAAATTTTATTCTGTACCCCTAATTTATCCCTATAACCCAAAATTTAAATGAAAAGACTAAAATACCTTTGTATATATACACACAAGTAAGTGCCAAAATTTTCATTTTTATCAGAAAATTTGAAAAAAGTTTTCCATTTTTTCAAGTTTTCTGGAAATAATGAAACTACCAGAAAACTTGTTGGTGACTTTTCCGAAAGTTACCGGAAAACTTTACCCACAAGTTTTTCGGTAGTTTCAAATTTTTTTTTTTTTACTTTTTTGTTATATTAGTATTTATTTAATTAATTTGATTTTAACTATATTTTTTTTCAGTAGGTAGAGATAGAGGTAAAAACGATAAAGTTATAGCCACGACCGAAGCTTCCTTAGGACATAGGGTGGCCACGCCCACATGTTCTGTACCCAAATTCTAAAATTACTCTTTCAATTTCTCTTTACCGTCTCTATATTTGTGGAAATGAATATAGGAGGGTGTTCTCAAAGTCAAATCTAGAATTGTGATCTCACGTATAATTTGGATGAAACTTTTACGGATGAATTTGATTGAATGTATGTAGTATCGACGCATGTTTTATCCAATAATAGCAGCGGTTTATCCATATCTGTTAACATTTAAAAAAATTAATAAAATTTAAATTTTTTTTAAAAAAATAAGGGTGTGTACCGGAAAACTTGTTGATAAATTTTTCCAGAAATACGTTCTGTACCGGAAAAGTTAGAGAAAGTTTTCCGGTATACACATTTTTTCTTCTGTGCCAGAAATCTTTTTTTTAGTTTTCCGAAAACATCCTTCTGTATAGGAAAACTTGTAAAAAGTTTTCCGGTAAAACTCTGTATACCGGAATTCTTGGAAATAGTTTTTCGGAAGTGAAAGTGGATTTTGTAAAAAAGTAAAAAAAAAATTTGAAAGTATTTTTGACATTTTCAAAAAATTGTGGAGTATAGGGTTAAAAAAGGGATACAGGATAAAACTTTTCTTTTTCTATCAGTTCCTATGTTCTCGAGGCCTCTAAAATATACGTTTGATTGATTATTTAAAAAAAAAATTTATTAAAATACATTTTATTCATCAATTCAGATATCGTTAAAGGTGAGTGAAGAAACTCTAAAATATAATGGATGTTGAGCTTGGATAATTAATTAGAACTTCGGCCAGTGTTATGGGCCTTGAGTGAATGTCAGGTCCACTTCTCATATTCCTTATATATGCATCCTGTTACTATTATTTGGAATAGTAGATTTATAGTAGCAATTTATTTAAGCTCTGTGTACCTTTTATTTTTTAATTACACAAAAATATACTAGTTGCATAACAATTAACCGGATCCAGATTGGGCTGCAGCATTCGACATTGGTGATTATTTTCGATAATTTAAATTATAAAATAAGAGTTAAAATTTATTTTTTAAATGGTTTGATTAAGATGGGACAACACTGACTATAAGAAATGAAGGAAATATATACTTCAATAAATCTTAATTCACAATTACCACCACACTAGAACTGTGGAACATACCAATATCCAATTAGCTAGCATACTGAGTTCTTATCCATGTTTTAGTAAAGACAATACATATATGTACTGAACAAAGATAAATTGATAACACGTAAAAAAATACACAGATAAAATGATGAGAAGAAATAAAATAAGACATATCTATTTGTTTTGTTGGGTTTCACAAAAAAAAAATGTTTTGTTAGATTATGTCATATGGATATTTTATATCATATCTTTATTTGTCGTCTCTTCATCGTTTCATATTTAAATTCTCCACCGTTAAAACTTAGAAGATAACACATACACACATTTAGAATACATGTGACTGTTCAACTTTTTTGAATTCGTCCAATTTTAATCGAAGACAATCAATATTTCAAATGCGTAAATGTAACCTTTCTCTATCTTAGGTTGATGCTCCCTCTTTTGCATTTTCTTCTAACTTTCTCCTCTTTTTTCAATGTTATTGTAGAGATCGATCGAATTTGGTAATTTTTTGGTTAATAGGTCTAAAATGGTTCATCCTCCCTAGATTACAAATACACAAGGGTAAACACTTCTAAAAGAAACTGAGTTATAACTTGATTGGACCCAAACTGAATATTTAATTTCCTTGAAGGGTTGTGCCCTCTTTCAATGAATTCAACTTTTTTTGGAGCACAAAAAAATCCATAAATGTAGCTTGGGCCCTGGATGATCATGGTTTTGAGACTCATAAACAACCTCATAAAGAGAAATCATGGCTTGTCACCTAAACCATAAAACTGCAGCATGTACAATTGATCTCCCCCATTTAGGTGTTTAAGGGATAACTATATATTATTTCATTTCAACAACACTTATTTATTTTAAGGTCTTGTTAACATATGTCTTAAGGGTACATGTTAAATATTTTAAAAGTAAAAATACTTTGTTGGAAAAAAAACAACAAATTTGACCTTTCAAAAAGTTGAATGTACAAATTTTAAAATAACGCAAGATAAAGTTTCTTAATTTGAATAATTAACATATGTCATTAGGGTACATATTAGCATTTTCCATATTTTAATAATCCTACAATTTATTAAGTAGAACCCGCATAAATGTGAAAAGAAAGAATGTCTATATAAACATTTAACTCTAAACACCTACTTTTTTTTCTCCCACAACGGTGAAGCATATATGGAGTGATGTTTATTATGTAAAACAACCCCCATTGTGGATTACCTAAATCACAAACCACTAAGTCACATCGCTTCACTACCATTAGTAAATAGTTTCAACCTCATCAATCTCACGACGAGAAAACAAATTGGACTGGCTTATATAGAAAGTGATTCAATAAAAAATAAATTATCTTATGTTTTTTTCTCTCATGTTTCTAATGTTTCGAATCTCTCCCGTTAATTTTTCTCTATTTTTTTCAAATTCAAAAACACTCTTGTGTTTATTTTTCAATGGTCAATATCCCTGGATTATTTCCTCATATGTTGGTTTCAACATGAGACTATCTTCATCCGATTCAATCGTAATGTTATATTACTATAATGTTATTTTACTAATGAGCATTGGTATTTGTTATGAATGATTTACACACATAAAAAGAGAGAAAAATCCATAAAAATAGAATATGTGACCAACTAATAACTGATTAACCATACGAGAGTGTATGATTATGATTTAAAGTGTTACATGCAACCACATATTATTTTTCTCTTTGTTACAAATATCTCTCGTAAAAATTAAACATTTTATTTTACTATTTAGGAAAAAAATTTCTAAGTTTTCTATGGAAAAAGAAATATATCCCTAAAATAAGTCCCTCATGTGGATATTTTATTTAGATTTTTTGTTTTTGGTACAACTAGATTTTTATTTATTATAAAGTAAAGTATCTATGTGCGACTGCAAGATTAATCTTCTAAAATACTACTATTTGTTCCATAATAATTGATGTATCTAATCATTTCACACATGTTAAGGAAAAATGTGTAATTGAAAGAGATAGTACTACTTTTACCAAATTAATTTTGTTAGGTATTGGTGTATTATCAATGTCATAAATGTATAGTGAAAGATATTACATTAAAAATAACGCAAGTAGTATGAATTAAATAGTACAATTGAAAAATGATGTATTAAAAATTGAAATCATTCATTTTGGACAATTTGTTTTGTCAATATGTCAATTATTATAGGAGTGAGGAAGTAAAATCTATTTAAGAGATTGATCCTCCTACGAGAGATGCTAATCCCTCTTGTGTACAACACTACACTACAGTGATTGAATTCAAATAAGTTTCTTTAAGATTTTGAAGTCAAGCTGTAAGAAATACTTTATTTGATCTTAAATATAATAGAAAATTAAGTTAATCAAAATTGATGTATTTAATTTAAAATTTATAAAAAAATACACATTTTATTAACTTACTTTTTATATATTTAAAATCAGATTAGTACTATAGATCTGATGATGCCAATTGCCTTACATTATTTAATAGTAGAGATTTTTTAATGACCAACTGTTAATATCAATGATGGAAAGTGCATAGTCTAAGATGGATCCTATGTTGGAGATGTTACCATTTGATAAACGACGAGGGATATGTTTATTTAAAGGTTAGGATACAGAATTTGCATGTAATAATTTTTAAAATATTTTTTAAAAAAATTTCAAAAACAAATCATTCAAAACTTGTTTGATTTTTCAAAAATTTAAATAAATTAAGTTAAAATATAATTTTAATTATTTATCTTTTATTTAATATTTATTTGATTATTTATTATTATTTTAATTTATTTTGTTCATTTATCTTTTGTTTTAATTTTTTATCTTTTATTTAATAATTGTTTTAATATTTTATTTTTTATAAAATTATATAAATTTGTCATTTTATATTAAGAAGTAAGACAATTATTATATAAAAGATAAATGACGAATATATATAAAATAAAAGATAAATAACTATAAATAAATATTAGATAAAAGTTAAAATACTAATATTATATTTTAACTAATAAAGTATTATTAATCTCTAACATATTTTCTAATTCTTTTTTGAACTAAAAAAAACAACACAAACAGAGATTCTAAATGATTGAAACAAACAAAAAAATGACAATTGACAACCAAATTACTTGTCGGTCGTACGCTATATCCTTTCAGTTGGATGTTTTGATTTTGTTTTGTTTGATAGTGGTTTTTGTAGTTTATCTTATTACGGTTTCTTAGATCCTTTTTAGTGTTAGACTAGAGTATTCTTATATTTTATATCTATATTTTCTCTTAGGCCATTCAAAAAATATTCAAGTGGTAAACA
Organism: Cicer yamashitae; assembly: GCA_037974755.1. Taxonomy (NCBI): domain Eukaryota; kingdom Viridiplantae; phylum Streptophyta; class Magnoliopsida; order Fabales; family Fabaceae; genus Cicer; species Cicer yamashitae. Next base: position 9,902,843 of record JBBPBQ010020323.1, read on the forward strand.
GATTGTATCCCTTAAACATATGTTTTGATGTCTAACTCATGTGTACGAAAAATTATTTAACAAAAGTAACTCTTATGCTCCTTCAATAAATTAGCCGATGTAATTGCGCGTAGAGAGTAAATATGAAGAAAAGAAGAAAAAAGCTCTTTAATTTATTAAGAGCAAATTATTTTTACAGAAAATCATTTTAGTATTTAATTTTGTAATGAAAATATATAATTACGGCTAATTACTACAAGTCCGAAACTCAAATAAAATTACGGTGTGATTTTGATTTGAATTTTACCGTTAATGTAAACATACACGTTCGTAAATAGATTGAAAAATTAGAGGTTAAATGAGAGTATGATTCTAAATTAGGCAATTTTGAGTGAATGAAAATATTGATGAGAAGTACCATATAATATTCTTGACTAATGACTATACGTTGTTTGTGGGTCCTACTTTCTTACTGTGTAAATAAAATGGTACTGATAAGTAATTTTATTGAGATTCCCTAATTTCAGTAATATTGCAAGCAAAATGATAATAATAATAATCTTGATGAGATTCCTTTGCTTAAAAATTGGGTCCCACTAGGTTGCTTGTTTGTGATGGAACCTCCAAGCTTGGTCTGCCTTTTGGAAATCTGTACAATATTCTATTTAGTGTTTAATTTAATTTAATTTGATATATAGTATGATGAGTACTTACAGAAGACCAAGCATTTTGGACATTTCAAATCAAATTCAGTCATTATAGCATATATGTCTTATTGGATATTTGTTGTCTTTGAACAGAGTAAAATCGAATATTTAACTGTTAAAGTTTGTCGTAAAGAGGGAACATTAGGCATAAGACTGAGTTGGCTTATGTGGATAGGAGGCTTCCATCAGTATAGTTGCAATGATGCCACAAGGAACAGACACGTGAAGGACTTATCATAAACAACACTCCACAATTATAACTACACAAATGCAATTCACATCCACTATTTATTTTTAGTATGAGACTGTTTCACCTCACTTTAGTCAAAAATCAGAATTTAAACTGTGTGATGGGTTTTTATTTGGATTTGAAAAATATACTGTCAGTTACAGTTTTAAGTTAAATTGATTATTTTTATCTGGTTTGAGTTAGGTACTGGTTATTAAAAAAAAATATCCTATCTTATTTTTTAAAAAAAATATTAGTAAAATCTATTTTCACTGTTATTTTAATATCAAATATATAAATATACAATAAAAATTAAAGTTACAAACTTCATCATAAAATACTTATAAGCATAAAAATATATAAAATTGTACATGTCTTACATAAAATATTTGTAAACATCAAAGTAACTAAAGTATAACATCTTAAAATAACCGATAATTCACAAAATAACAAAAGTGTGAGAGTCTAAATTTGTAACATCGATCTAAGTCCAAATGCATCAAAGTTTTTCTTGCTTGTTGTTGTACATGGGTTGGATGAAGATTGAGTGTGGTAAGAAAATGAGTTGGACTTGAGTCTTCTAAATTATTTTTTGTAAAAGATAAAAGTTATAATATTTTTTTAGAAACCAAGTCATTTAGGTTTATCTAAGTCGGATTTGGTTTTAATAAGTACTCAGATTCTAATGATTGGTTTTCTTGATTTGAAGATAGGATCATCCAATTATCCAACTCAAACTGTTATTTTAAGCCGGATGTTAAGAGTTCTTAAGTTATAGTTTAACTAACAAATGCTGATATTGTTAGATTGAATATTATGTCTCGAGTTCAAATTCAAGACTTCACGACTGTGTTTGTGAGTTTTTAGTGATATTTATCATTATGTCTAGGGACAAAAAAATATTGGACACTAAGAGAAAATTAATAAATGTATTTCATAATATATATAGTTTCAAGACAAACATATTACTCTCGTCTTTTATATAAAAAGATAATTCATTAAATTATTTTATGACTTTGTAGGACGCTCTTAAATAAATTCACGAAATTATGAATATTTGAAACATGTCCCTGACTTTGTCAAATATTATCCATATCAATCATTCTATCAATGATTGTATTTTTAACACAGTTTCACATTTCACTTGTAAATTCAATAGTGATTTTATGGACTAAATTAATGCTAAGAAATCAACTTGACACTTTAATCATATACGTTTGATAGAAGAAGAAATATGATCAACATTTGACAAAATCCTTAAGTTAAAGTTCAACTAGAAAATACTGATATTGTTCAGTTGAACATTATATCTCGAGTTTGAATTCAAAATTTCACAGTTGTGTTTGTGAGTTTTTATTGGTACTTATCATTTCTTCTACGGACAAAAAAAATTGTACATGGGGAGAAAATTAATTAATGTATTTTGTAGTATAGTTTCAGGATAAACATAATCTCATTTTTTATATTAAAAAAATAAATCATTAAATTGTTCTATGACTTTATAGGACGCACTCAAATAAGTTCATGAAATTATGAATATTTGAAACATGTCATTGACTTTGTTAAATATTTTCCATATCATATATTCTATCAATGATTGTTTATTTAACACGGTTTCACTCACATTTCACTTGTAAATTCATTAGTAATTTTAGGAACTAAATTAATACTAAGTGGTTAAATATATGACTTATTGATAGTAAGTGTTTAAATATAAAAATCAACTTGACACTTTAATTATTCACGTTTGATAGAAGGAGAAATATGAACAACATTTGATAGAATCAGATATATTTTTGAAATATTTAAAATCTCAATAATCTATTTGAGAATATTTTGCAAAATAGTGATAAATTTAATGGTTTATTCAACAAAAAGTATATGTATTTTAATATTTAGTGGAAATTTAGATAAATTATATATGTTTTTTTGTGTATATAAAATATCAAAGGAATTATATATTGTTTATAACATTTACAACATTTTATCTCTCACTTTATTTTCTTCTCTCATCTTTTTTTTCTATTTTAATTTAATATTATTTCTTCCTTAATCACTATACAACTTTGTTCTAAATGCAGAATTGCAAGAGATGATCCAATTTGGAGGAATTACATATCATTGGAAAAATGTCATATTTAATAGTACGTGCCTATAAATACTAGGCTCATATTATTTTACTTCTCTAAGGGACAAATCTAGATCATGGTTGCATTAACTTCTAATGGGATCAATCTCAACAGATAATTGGACCAATAATTGGAAATTTGGAACAAACTTTTTCGGATTAATATTTACTATCTTTTTTGCAAAACTGCCCCATAAGTAATCAAATCATAAGCTTCATCCAAAAAAAGACGGTAACTAGTTGAAGTCTAAGATAAATTAAATGGTGTATTTAGTTGAAAGTAGATAAAAAATAGAAGAGGAAGAAAAATATTTTTAAATTTTTATATCTTGTTCAATGATTTATAAGAAACGAGAGAAAATCAAAACTTTTCTTATAATTTAATTTGTTTCTTTTCTATTTTGGAGGAATTTAGAAAGGAGGAGAAAGAATAAAAATAACATAAAAATCATTTAAAAAGTTTCTCTCTATTTGAACTAACACAAAATTATTAAAATTTTATCTCTTCTTTTCTCTTTTCTAAACCAAAAATATATTTATTCCCCTTCTATCTTTTCTCCATTAAAATTCTTCTCCTCTCCTACCATGTGTTAAATCAAACAGACATTAAATTCTACATTGAGAGACTAGAGGAAGACTTAGCATGATTGAGAATGTGGCTATGAACCATCATTAATGGGGGAAACTAAGAAATAATTCAAACAAGGCCACAAGTAAGCATGATATAGGCATGTTAAATTTGATTGCAGCCCAGATAAATCATCCATGGCCCACATCAATTACTCTTACTTTGTTTGTCTCCTCTGTATGAATCAAAAACAAATGATAATATATGTCCCTTTGCACATTTTAAGTTATCAAATTTAGAAATTTTATCTTAAAATTGGTATATGTTTTTTTTAAAGGTTTAAATTTTTTTTTTCAACACAATTTTAAAATTTGAAATTCTTAATATGGGCTTTTGAGATATATGTTAACAAGACCTTTAATTAAATACCAGAAATTTACCCCTACCCCACACTTATGCCTATACTTTATAATTAACTCAAACTTCCAATTTTGCACTGTCTTATAATTAAACTACAAAGTCTATTTTTTTACTAAATTCACCAAGTATAAAGATACTCGTCAAAATTTTAAAAATATTTGGTAGTTTAAATTTTTTTAAATTATTTGTAGAGAACTTGAACCAAGTTTTCTACACCATTGATTAGATCTAACAAATTTGATACAAATTTTACGAAATAGATGTATTTTATAAAATCTGAATCACTATGAAGTCGTTTATTTTGTAAAAATATTATATTGTTTTGTTTTTATTTTTAAAAATGTGTATTTATTTTATTTTGATAATAAGTTCTTGAAGTAAATTATTATCATGGAGATATGATAAAATAATAGTTGATGAAAATGTATTTTTTTTAAATGAAAACAGTTATTTTAAACATTTATATTGCTTTTAGAAACGTAGATAATTATTCAGTTCAAAAGTCTCTTACCTTCTTATTAAAAAATAAAATTAACTAAAAACAAAATATATTTTTATAAATTAAACCACCTCTAAGTTTTTTGGAACAATTAATTGAAATTTTTTTATGTTTAAGAGAATTTTTTTCTTATCA
>JBBPBQ010020323.1:9908068-9998949 GCA_037974755.1 Cicer yamashitae
AAACAATTGAAGTTGTTTTTGTGTTTGTCTATGATAATAAAAAATAATTTTTTTAAAAAAAAATAATTTTTTGGAAAGCTACTCAAAACATTTTAAACAGTTTTTAAATTATTTTCATATTATGATTTTTTCATAAAATGTAACAAATAAATAAAAATACAATTATGCCACAAGGATTGTTTTATAAAAAAATGTAAGAAACAGATTCTAAACTCTAATTTAGATTAAATACATGACATATCTGGTAGCTTGCAAACTATTTATGGAATAGGTCGGATGTTATTTTTGAATTATGAAAAGAAAAAAAAAATCTCAAAATTCTCTCTTTTCAAAATTCTTTATTTTTTATTTTTTTCAAAGTCATCCCTCCTTCTAAATCCCAAACACATAAGAAAGTAACTTTACTTTAAAGAGATTAAATTTTTATTTTTGAGTCTGGATCACTAGTATTTTTAAGGCTAAATTGAACATGTGGTCCCTTAATTTAATTTCAGTTAACGTTTTAGTTTCTTATTTTATTTTATTTTTTTGTCGATTTGGTCTTTTTATTCTTTATTTGATATTGTTAGAGATGAAAATATGAGTTTATTTAAAAATTTAAGTTATGAATTTGATGAAATTTGCATTATATTGAGGATAATAATTAATTTTATGAGTTTTGTTTGAAATATTTGATGAATTTTTGCAAAAAAAAAAAGGATAACATTGTTAATATTTTAAAACATAAAAGATCAAATTGTCACTTAAAATTAAAATAAAGGACCAAATGAAAAAAATAAAAATAAAAGATTAAAACGTTAACTGAAATTAAGTTAAAGGACCGCATATATAATTTAATATATTTTTAAAGAAAATAGTGTATACAAATTCAAACTTGAATAATTTTTTGATTTTGTAACTGTAAATTGCAGTTAAGAGTCCAAGGAAAATGGTGCAAGAAACTCGATTTCAAGTTTCAAGAGCCTATCATACACACCGATCGTAACTATTTTTCCTTAAAAGATTACACTCCATTTACAAAATGACTTCCATAAAGATATCAGATGTAATCCTAAATTTTATTGAATGTCAAGATAAAGGTTCCTATCCTTAAATTCTTCAAAATATTATTCACTAGACTAATTGCAATTTTTCTTTTATATACAAAATGGGTGTAATTCTTCACTAAACTAATTGCATCGCGGCCAAAGTTTTATGACACACCAGATTGTTCTTGAAAATTGCCTATATATAAATTTGCATTATTGACTTGATTAATTAATTTGTTTTTTAAATAGTTATTATTGATAATTAATATTATTAATATTATTGCTAGTTTATTGAATATATGAATTGAACCTTAAGTCAATCCTCTCAAAATAGTTTTTAAGTTTTTTCTTTTTTATTTATTAGAGAGAAATAATTTATGATTATTTTTTTGTTTGAAATCAACCATCGAAGTCATTTTCTTTCATTATTTTATCATTTTACATCTATTTAGTTTTTCTTTTATTTTTCTCTTCTCATCCGTCTTAGTGCACTGTTCGTTTGATTTAAATCGGCAAAGTAATTTGATTCATTACATATTTCAATCAATAATTTTGACGTCATCAATGTTACAGATTCGAAAACATAGCTATTAGGGCTATTAACTGAATGTTGTGAGTTTGTTTGCAGATTCATCATTTTTTATTTAGATTGTATCGACGTATATTTCTTATTTGAATAAACGAATATCGTGATTTTTTAGTAAAAAAAATGAATTGAATCTCAACTTTTTTATCACTCTACTCATTAATTAACTAATTTTGTATCGCATATTTTTTTCCCATATATTCTATTTAAAATAAAAAATCCAAAATACCCGACTTTGAATTTTAGGTCGCAAGGCGAAGGTTCGATCATGTGAAAGATGAATTTTTTCCCTTGTTCAAAGCATCTAGACATTTTTTTTAACAAATAAAAAATATATTAAATTGGTACATAAAATACAATAAATAAAAAACGAATTTATATTAGTAAAATCCAACAAAATAAATCAAATTTTAATTACCTATAACGACATAACGATAGGTATAATTTTTTATTTGACAAATTTATCACTGGTAATCTGAATTTTAATAGAGGTTCTCATAATAACAAGATGGATATCAAAAAACAATCGACCCCATGATGGTTTAAGAAGTAATATACTCATTCACATTTTTTTGCCTTTTTTATTTATATATATATATATTTTTTATTTCTTATATTTACTTTAGCATATCTTTTACATATCAATTTTATTGGAGAGCAGTCACACTTCAGTTCGACTGCCTTCAACAAATATCATAATCACCAGAGGACATTAAAACTTAAAGGTGTGACATTGATGATAATTGGAACTGAGTTTGGAAAGTAAAAATTAAAGATTAAAATGAACGTGCGAACTACGTATTGCAATGTTAATTTGTAGAAAGTATTTTACACATTGCATAATATATGAATTGATTTAGGCAACACAAAATTATTTATATGAATTGATTTATACATCAAACCGCTTAGAAATATTTTATTTTCAAAAGAGATATATATAAAAAAATATTTTAATCGCCTGCCTGACTTGATTAATTAATTAACTTACATCTTCTAGTGGATTGATATATATGGGTATGAATGTGATGCATTCATCCTCGACGGTCTCATTTTCTATTCTCGTTATATGTAACAGAATCTCTCCATAGTCTTTTTTGGGTCAAAAACCTCTCTACAGTATTCTACAGTCTATACTCTATATATTCTCAAGGACAACCCGTTTGGTATGGGAACTGAATTTTGGTTGTGCCCTATTCTCATTATTTACACTCTTGTTACTCTCTTTTAAGCAAAGACCTGTTACTTTATCACTTGTCACGTGACAGAGCATGTGTGTCTGATTAAGACACGCGTAATAGGATAAATACATGTATTTGGCCGCCAAATATACTACTACTACTACTCATGCAAATTACATTGCCATAACATCAATATGAATGAAACACTTATTTTTGTTTGTTTCTTGTTAATTTCTGCCCTAAATTCTGTTTGGTGGGGTTCAACGTTTTAAACCAAATCTGAATTATTTTTTTTTATTGTTGGATTGAATAATTGGGTCGTCAGTCTCAAGCAAGAAAACACGTACACCCTTTTCTAAGCACAAATCTGCCATCAAATTTTGGCACATCAAATTAGATGTTTGGTACAATTTAAATATAAATAATTTTGTTGGATATTAGTATTTTAAAGATAAAATTAATTTAAAATTAAATATCAATAAAATATGATAAGACATAAATGATTAGACAATAATATTATACAGATGTGCACACTGTAGTTATTTATGTTTAATAGATAGTAAATGAATATAATAGATTGTTAAAATTTATTTATCATCCACTTAAAAATTAATGATTATTTTGAATGTCTTTAACCACTATTTATAAGTGAATATTTGAACTAATATTATGGTTAATGAATATTACATGTATTTGAATATTTAAAAATTATGGTTAATGATGTTTAAAATGATAGTTAATTATATTTAATAAATGATTAATGATCACTAATTAACTCTGATGTGAACCTAATTAAGAAGATATTTAAAAATGATGATAAATTTAGTGTAAAATTGTATATCCAAATAAGAGAAGTGTAGAGGTATAAAGAGATAGAGAAAGAAAAAAGAGTTGGGTTGAAGCATACCTGCTCAAGGTGAGGGGTCAAATGAAACAAAAGAAGAAAGTTTGTGGCAAAGGAAAAAGTTATATAGCTACTAGGTATAGGAAAAAGCCTTAAAAAAAGCTGATTACATAAAGCAACTCTACTACTACTACTGCTAACTTTTTCTCTCTCTTCGTTCTTCAATTTTGCCATTATCATCTTCTTTCTTTCTACTAATAATAAAGCTAAATATAACCCCACTACCACTACTATTCTAACTTCACCACCACCATCACCACCACCTGTACTCCACTCACTGCACAGGTTCTGTGCAATTTATTGGTGCTGGAATTTTCTTAATTTAGTTATCAAACCACTCCACCCATGTTACATAACAACACTGCACCTTCTTCTTCTTCTGATGCTGCTGCTGCTGCTTTTGCATTATCTGAAAATGGGGGTGCCAATAACAAAAGAAAAAGAAGACCAGCAGGCACACCAGGTGAGTGACTTTCACAGATTCAAACAACCACTAATTAATTCAAATTTTTGTTAACTTTTTGTTTGATTATATATAGATCCAGATGCTGAGGTTGTGTCTCTTTCACCAAAAACATTGTTAGAATCAGACAGATATGTATGTGAGATCTGCAACCAAGGGTTTCAAAGAGATCAAAATCTTCAAATGCATAGAAGAAGACACAAGGTGCCATGGAAATTGCTGAAAAGGGAAACAACACAAGGGCAACAACAACAGAAGAAAAGGGTTTTTGTTTGTCCAGAACCAAGTTGTTTGCATCATGATCCTTGTCATGCTCTTGGTGATCTTGTTGGTATAAAGAAACATTTTAGAAGGAAACATAGTAATCATAAACAATGGGTTTGTGATAAATGCTCTAAAGGTTATGCTGTTCAATCTGATTATAAAGCTCATATCAAAACATGTGGTACCAGAGGACATTCGTGTGATTGTGGTCGTGTGTTTTCCAGGTTTGTGTTTTTGTTTTTCCATCTTTTCACTTTCTCATATTGTTCATTCATTCATCCAAAGTTTTCATCTTTTCTATTTTTCTCTCTCTTTCTTTCTTGGTTTGTGTGTGTGTATGTGTGTGGTTCATCATTCATCAAATTCAGTCCTCTGCTGAAAGCAATTGATTGTGTTGTTAACGGAAACCAAATCAATAATATACTATTTTACTTCTTCAATTCAATTATATTAATATTATTATTATATTTGATTATTCTTCTGCACCTATTTTCCTAGGAGTCAAACCCTAGAATTTTACTAATAGTACAGTTGTAAGGATGGGGAGAGAGAGAAACCAAAATTCTTAAATCTCAGATACCTTTTTTTTGCAAAAGAAAATTCCCTTCTTATTAAGTTATTAGTATTAATGTATTCTATTTATGAAATTCTAAATACATAAGTTGAATATTTTCAATCATATAAAAAAATTCAAATTCAGTAGCACTATGTGTTTGAATAAATGCTTACACAAAGCCCCCTCATTCTGCAGGCTCTTAGCAAACAATATAATAAATTAAAGCAAACAAGGTCCAATGAAACCATATATAAGAGGGAAGACTTAATTTATCTTTTTTTGTACTAGTTAGTGGAGACCCTATTTAATTTGATCACTCTGTCTTATTTTATTAATCACTACTTTAATTTCCCAAAATAAGCTATGACCGGATCTTAAATTAATTAATTTTGTTTTTATCAACATAGACATGACCAAGAACATAGCCTTAACATGCATTAACATATATATATATATATATAATAGTATCATAATAATCTAAACATTTGACCTTTGATCAGGGTGGAGAGTTTCATAGAACATCAAGATGCATGCAGTATCAGAAGGAAACACCAACACCAGCCAGAGTTACAAGCAACAACATTACAACCAGCTGCATGTTCTTCAGGAACAGCTTCAAGCACAAGTCCATCTAGTGAGGCTAATTTTAGTATAGCCCCATTACAAGGACTACCAGTACTTCCAAAACCACATGATAAACCAACTAATTCAGATATACACAACAAACCCTCCATTCCTATTCATCACCATAACTTAGAACTTCAGCTTTTACCTTCTTCTATTATAAAAACTCTACCAGAGAAACCAAATTCAAAGGACCAAAACTATGAAACACATTTGAAACTTTCAATAGGAAGTAATAATAATGAATCAGAGAAACAAATGAATAATGTTGTTGTCAATGATTCCACAGTTTCCAATTCCACATTGGAACTAGCAAGGTTGAAGGAGTTTAATAGTGAGGAACTAAAGTTGGCAAAGGCTGAAAAGGCTTATGCAGAAGAAGCTAGAAAAGAAGCTAAACGTCAAATTGAGATAGCTGAAGTTGAGTTTGAGAATGCTAAAAGGATAAGGAAACAAGCACAAGATGAGCTTGGAAAAGCTGAAGCTTTGAGAAAACAAGCTGTTAAGAAGATAAGTAACACTGTTATGGAAATAACTTGCCAAGCTTGTAAACAACAGTTTCAATCTTCAACTTCTGGTGTTCCATCAGAAGAAACATCCATTGTTATGGGTTACATGTCGTCCGCCACCACAGAAGGTGAAGCAGAATGACATATTGCATGTTTGGATTTGCAGTGAGTTTGTCAGAATGGTAAAACACTATAATTGTGACAAAAACTACATTTGAAATTTCGACAAAATCACGCTGTGAATTCTCTAAAAACATGTCCATTATGCTTTTCAGCAAATGAAACAAAGAAAAGCTAATATCTGCCTCAAAAGAAATTAAAGATGATACTAGATTGCAGGAAAAGTTAATTTACAACAAGTCAATGAGTCATATGGTTCTTTCCTTATTCTTTTTTTCTGGCTTTATTTTTTCTTTGACTAGCTGAAATTTGTATTATTTGGAAAAAAAAAAGTTTCATATTCTTTATTAATATGGTTGTCGAGATGCAGTTTTAGGAGTTTGTTCAGTCTCTGACAGCTGTTGAACAAGGTTTGCTTAAAATGTTTTGTAACTTTTTTATTTGTTTATTTGACATATTCATCTTTTCATTTGTTATTATATGCAAAGAAATCAAAATCATATCCGAGGTTAGCTTTACCTTTATGCCTAATTACATAATGTACAACTTTTCTTTGAGAGGTTACTTTAAATGTTTTTCTCCAAAATTAATTACATAAATTCTTATTTTTAATCGATAGTGATTTGATAAAATCAATGTGATTAAAGGTTTTAAAATGTAACTTTTGCTAAAATTACATCTAATATAATAAAATAGTCATTCTAAACACTCACTTAGTTGTGGCAAAAGTTTAGATTCTAATTCGACTATATTTTGTCAATTATTTTTGTGTTTCAATGCTCTTCTCATCATGAAAATCAGAATTAACAAAACATAATTTTATGTGATTTTGCTTAACAATGACACGGTTCCAACCATAATCTAAGTAAAGATTGAGAGAAAGTATGGTGAGAGGATATCTACAAGAAAACGATAAATCTCTTGCGGGGTCGAAATATATATGGAAATATCCGGTATGGATTATTGGATTATACATTAGAGGCAATGCATGCATGTGGTGAGGAAGAAAAAGAGAATCGTTTATTGTTGTTTTCATAAAAAAATGAGACAATGTTATTAATATATTGTTGGACTAAAGTATGATGTTTGATATGTCTTTTTGCTAGAGTATATGGACCCTTAAGATTATATATATTAAATGAATGACACATGCGAGTGACATTCATCTGGGTGAATGATAGTAGTTGTTGGGGGACCATTTTTTTTTTTTTTTGCTTCTTATTTCTATTAAACGAACCGAAGAGGGGCTATATTATATACCCTTTATGATATGAAATTTTGTATGTGAGAAAATAAAAAAATAAAAAAAAGGAATTGAGGAAGAAAAGGGTTAAAGATAGAAGGGTCATTTTCAATGTGTATGTGTTACATTTAAATGCGTATATATAAAAAGACAGACCATGTTTTTCAGTGCCACAGTTAAAATAGGCATTCGTCCCTCTCAACATAAACAAACACACACAAAAGGTCTAAAGAGGCACATGCTTTTAATCAGAGCAGGGTGGAGAGGTTGCAGTGTCATGAGCACAGCAGCATAGGGGTTTGTACAGTTGCTTTTTCATTAATTTGTTGCTATTGCCAAATGCCATGGAGCCCATCTCCACATTCATATCTTCTACAATTCATCTCCATTTCTTTGTTTACTCTTTTGCTAACCATCTATCCAAATAAAGACCATGCTTTTTAATACTATAAAAGATGTGTCTTTTAGTATCGTGCTAATAAGCCCAAGTAACTCCATTCTAAGGAGGCCTAATTTTATTGTGGATCTTCTTAATCTCAATTTAAAAAGTTAACATAAAAGATGAGAAAAATAATTCCACAACTTTTGTGATGTGATATTCCAATATTATTTTAATGTTCATCTTTAAATAGTTTGTGTCATTAATTTGATTATCATATTGTCATCTTTAATTCGATTATGATACCATATTAAAGGATGAGAATGTTTTTACACATGTATACGTTCAAGAACTCAAATTTTTTGATAATGTAACTCCAATAAAATTCCAATATTAATAATATCTAGTGTATGTCATGTGTTCAATTCTCATATTATCATACTTAATTCAACTCTTATGTCGATTTTAAACACATATATACATCCAAGACCATCCGTCTAAGAATTCCGTGTTAAATGAACTTGAACCCATATACTCTAAAAAAATTTAACTCAAATGATGAAAGTGCTTAAATGAATTTAAATATCAACCATCTCGGAACTTTGACAATGAGGACAACAATACAAGTTTAATGTGAAGAATAAAAGAAAAATAAGGGGATGAAACGAGAGTAATTTAATCCAGAGAAAATAAGCGTATTGTGATTTTTTTTTTTGTCATGGTGCAAAATATTCGGATCTACCAACTTTACCGATGAGTATTGTCAAAGAAACAAGTTTTTTATCTCGATAAATTGTGATTTTAGTCCAACAAAAAGATTATTTATTTTTGTCTATACATATAAAAAATGCATACTTTTAGTTATAAGAGAAATAAAGTATCGGTTAGTTACACATTATCTCTAGATTTGAGACCAAAGTCATTTGGGGTAGGGTCACAATTTTATCCGTTTATTTACCATCTATTAATTCATCTATTTAAAAATGTAGATAAATCTAATTCATCCAACTTTTTTTTTAAAATTTAATAGATCGCTTATTCTTTTAATGAAATTCAATAGATTATATATATCAATTTTAAAACAGATACCTTTTAAAAGTATTATTATAATTAAAAAATTGGGTTTTTTATAAAAGAAAGGTTTTTTATTTTATTTTATAAATAAGAGAATTCTCAAAATAATTAATTTATTATTTTTAAAAACTGTTTATATTAATTTAAAAATAAGTCAATTATTTTCAAAATAAAAAAATAATTTAAGTATTTTAATTTATTTATCGTTAACTTAATAATAATAGTGTTGGTTGGAGGCAATCGACCGTCAAATCTCCATAGCTCCAACCACAACCACAACAGATGTAGCCTTCAACCACCACTATTATTAAATTAATAATAAATAAATTATTATATTTATTTTGAAAATATCAGTTATAAAAAATAATTACAAAAACTATTTTTATAAATTACATATTTTTAAAATAAAAAAAAAAAGAAGTTTGTTTAAAATAATATAAAAACACCATTTTTTGTAAAAAAAAAGCAACTTTAATTTTTAAAATATTAAATTATTTTTATAAATAATAAAAAAAAGTTATTATTGAACATATATAATCTATTAGAATGATAAAAAAAAACATTAGAAGAAGGATTGGATAGATATTTATTCATTTAAAATATGAAAATGAATGAATTCAATTGTGTTTTATGTTTAGTAGATGAATTTGGTTGGATAACTTTTAACTATTTTTTATTTAATTTTAATGAATCAATAGATTGTCTCTATTCATCTAAATTTACCCTATCTATCCATTTGTGTCGCCCTTTATTTTGGATTATAGACCAGAGTAAAAGATTTATACAAAAAGAAAGTTATAAGATAAATAAACATTATATATGGGGCCAAAGCAAACATAGGAGTGAATCTTAATTAATAAAAGAATTAAAGCTGAAAATGTAGCACGAAAGAAGGGGGGAAAGTGGGTTGGGATGTATTGACAATTCAATAAAACAAAGAAGAGAGGGGGCTCCTACAGGGGTTACCTTACCTTGTTGGTGATTATCTAACTAGTGTTTGGGACCACTTGCGCCTCCTTCCCCACCTCTCTAGTCATATACTTAATACTTTGCCTCTATACTCTTCTTCTACATAGATTAGGTTCAACATTTCTCATCCGTTTACCACCTTTAGTAATCATTACTACGTTACATAAATTTATTGAATCATAAATATTTATTGCCATTTAATTAGTTACGTAGACTTTGTGGAAAAATTATTAAATTAAGATTTATTGTGGAGTTATATAAGTAGTTTGGAAGATAAACATTGATTTTAAAGAGATAGCAATAACTATGAGTTTAATACTCTCCTTAGAGGGTATGTTATTTTGTTTTGATAGGCTACTTGGCGGTATGTTTTGATTGTAGGAAGAAAGTGAGAAGAAGAAGAAGAAAAGAGATAAAAAAAATAATAGAAGAAGAAATTACAAATTAGAAATATAAGAAATATAGTAGATTTAATAAGTTATGAATAAAATCGTCACTATAAAAAGGATAATAAAGCCATTAGTTGGATTTCAAACTAATAATAATGCAAAGATTTCTCTCAAATGGAATTAAAATAACAATTACTATATTAAGAAGGACAATAAATAATTAAAATATTTAGAAATGTGTTATAAAATAATTAATGTGTGAAATTTTGCAGAGGGTCTTCTATTAAGGGATAGTAAAAGTACTTCATTTTGATTTTTGGTAAAAAGCACCTCAACAATTTCTTTTGAGTGTTTTAATTTTAAAGATTTTCTCTTTAACCATTTTAATTTAATGATAAATGTTTAATATTTTAATTTTTTCAATTGGGATCTCAATCATTGTAAGAGAGGTAATAATGCAACGTCCCGGTATTTATATTCCTATTTATTTATAAAAATTATTATCATCATCTCTTTTTAGGAGTATAATGGGTCGGTTTGGTTTGATATTCTACGAAAAGTGTATCTAAATTAATGAAATTTGTATGGATTGGTTTGGTTCAGATTTATTTATTTTTTATAAGTAGATCTGAACCAAACTAAACCGACGATAAATGGGTTGGTTTGATTCGGGTGATTAGATTTCAAAAATAAATATTTCAATTTTTTGGCAGAATAAAAAAAAAAATATACAAGTGCAGTAGCTATTTTAATTTCTTTCTCTAAATAGAATTTGGAATAACTACAAACTCATAATTTAATCCTCTAAAAGACTAAAACAAAATATGCAGTAGCATTACATAGTTTGGTCCCCTAAAACAGAATTTGAAATAACATAGTGTAATAACAACCCTCGGTTAAAATACAAAACAGGTAGTAGTGTGTTAAATTAAACCAGAATTTAGTTAACTAGATTCTAAATTATAATTTAAATTATAATTCAAAATAACAACAATCCAAAGTAGGCAATAACAGTTCACTTGAATGATAAAAATCTGAAACAAATTATGATAGGAAAAAACTGAGGCAAAGAAACAGAGAGGAGGTCACGGCGGTGAGAAACGGTCGAGAGAGGGAAAATGAAGGATTTGTGAGAGAAATAGAGAGCGAGGAGAGAAACAGTCGTGAGTTGTGGCGGCGAGGAGAGAAATAGAGAGCAAGGTGGACGGTGCAATTTCAACAAGTGGGATGTGGGCGGCGAGGTGAAAACTGAGGAGGATGATATGATAGTGTCGATACTAGTGAGCGTAAGTGAATGAGACGTTGTTGTTGCAAAGTGTGACTCTGTCTGTGTGAGAGGATATCACTAGGTTTGGAATTAGGCTTAATAGGTGATGGGTTGTATAAAAAAAAAGTTGTCTTATTGGCGAGATTTTTATGTAAAAAATAAATATAAAAAAAAAATATGTATAGTGTTGGTTTAATTCGGTTTTTTATTGATTTTTAAAACTAAAATCCAATACTCGAATCAATAATCTTTGGTTTATATTTGTTTAGTTTGGTTTTCTACCTGAACTAAAAATAACAAGTAATTTTCGGATTAATTTAATTTAAATGTTCGGATTGATTGAATTTACTTTATCCACTTACACTCCTGTGTATCTTATATATGTTACTTTTTATACATGTGTTATATGTAATAATTTGCTAAATTTGTTATTTGTGATTAGGGGATAGATAAATAATTTCCTTTAGCGGTTTTATGCTATTAAGTTATAGGATAAAATATATTTAGTTAAAATTTTATTTTATAAAAA
Organism: Cicer yamashitae; assembly: GCA_037974755.1. Classification (NCBI taxonomy): domain Eukaryota; kingdom Viridiplantae; phylum Streptophyta; class Magnoliopsida; order Fabales; family Fabaceae; genus Cicer; species Cicer yamashitae. The sequence continues at coordinate 9,920,151 of JBBPBQ010020323.1, forward strand.
CGAATCACTTGTTTATTCCTAAACTTCGAATTTAAACTCTTAGAGGAATTTTTGGAGAGCATTTTTATATTATAAATTTTTGGTAAACGATTTCAATTGGGCTGATAGTCAATGCACACAAAACTAACACACCATACATTTTGGAAAAATTAACCCTATACTTCCAAAAAGCCTGTGAAAATACCATAATACCCTCGTATATATTACGTCAAAATTTTTACGCTCCGGAAAACTTGAAAAAAGTTTTCCGGTACTTCCGAAACCTTTTTTCAAGTTTTCCGAAAATAATGAACTACCGAAAAACTTGGTAGTGACTTTTCCGGAAGTTACCGGAAAACTTCACCCACAAGTTTTCCGGTAGTTTCAGATTTTTTTTTTATTTTAAATTTTTTTATTATATTAGTATTTAATTAATTTATTTGATTTTAACTATTTTTTTTTTTTTGGGTTGGTAGGGATAGAGCTAAAGACGGCAAAATTACAGTCACACGTAATCACGACTTAGAGTGGCCACGGACACCCCAAAATTTTCAATAATTTTTTAAATGATCTAAAAAAATTAATAAAATTTAATTTTTTTTTAAATAAGGGTGTGTACCGGAAAACTTGTCGATAAAGTTTTTCGGAAACACGTTCTGTACCTGAAAAGTTGGAGAAAGTTTTCCGGTACACACATTTTTCCCTTCTGTACCGGAAATCTTTTTTTAAGTTTTACGGAAACATTCTTCTGTATCGGAAAACTTGTAAAAAGTTGTCCGGAAGTGAAAGTAGATTTTGTAAAAAAAAAAACAAAAAATTGAGGATATTTGTGGCATTTTGAAAAAATTGTGGGGTATAAAAATAAAAATGGGGTACAGGATCAAATTTTCTACATTTTGTTGACAAAAAAAAAATTCATACATCTCCTCTTTTTCTTTTATTTTCCTTGGGTCACGTCACGTGTATAGATTTTTTTTATTTTTTATTTTTATGTTAATTGTAATTTTTAACTCTTTTATTTCGATCAATTCGTGATTTTAATTTTTTTATTTTATATTTTTTTTGTTTCTTTCTCATTTTGATTAAAAAATAGCAATTTAACATATCTTAAATGAAGTGATATACAATGATGAAAAATCATTTAAATGTATTAATTATTTGGATTTGACTCCTCTAAAGTGAGTAATATCAATCATGAATAACGCACTTTAGATGTATTAATTATATGAACAGGCATTATTAATCATTGATGATTATAATATTAACTATTGATTCACCTACTTTACAACTTCTCACTTTAGAGGTGTCAAATTCTAATTATTTATATGTTATTAATTAAATTACAAAAATGAATGGTTTCATAAATTTGAAACTAAAGTAATTAGAAGGTTTTATTGTAATTTCATATATATATATATATATATTAACCGTTCATCATCATATTATTTAAAACAGATTAGACCATCATTTTGTAGTTAAAAAAACTGAAGAATAAATTAAATTATTGTCTTGGACATGAATTAAAATACATGTGAGTTTCAATTATGATTTTCTCTCTTGGTGTTTAGAGCCCTTGAGTTGTATGAGACTTTTTCGATGAGTTGTATGAGCCTTTATGATACATGCTTTCGTGTAATTTTGAGTTTTGTATAATGGAGTTGTTTGAATAGATTTTTAGTTGGTTTTAATGGTTGTTACTTGATTGAATTTTTAAAATATTTAGTAGTCCTTGTAAAATGATCATTTTTATATATAAAAAAAATGATAAGCAGTTGAATTTTAAAATAAAAAGACTTTAATAAAAATAAAATGATCAAAACTAAGATGATGCAGCCAATTATTAAATATCCTAACTATCAAATGAATGGATTTCTTCCAATCAATTAAGTATTTTATTCTATGGTGGGTAGTTTGGATTTATAACGAGGTAAACGATGGATAATTGCCTAATTGGTTTGAACTGCAACTCCTACTTCACGGTTTATACTCTATAGTTTTCTGTGTAATTTCTTTTTTGTTGCCTTTATGTTGGGGATATCACTCCTCCATGTGGAGTAAGAGATCACTCCATAAAGTTATTGCTTTCACCATTGCCTTTGCTAGAACCAGTACATTTTTCTATTTTGCATTGCAATTTGCAGGTGAACCAAACTAAAACCTTTTTATGTATAAACCAATCTTGATTAATACAAATAGGTAAACATGCTTGCTCATTTAGTATTGTTATATAAACAACCATCCACAAAGGATAATACTGTGAAACAACTTAGGTTAATATAGGAAAACTCTTTTATCAACGTGGGATTTGATTTTTCGCAATACATTCCCTCACACACAACTCTATGTGAGATTTAAACTTCGTCTCTTGAGATTACAAAGTCAAGCTCTTACCACTGAGTTCACACTTTATAAACTATTTGTGTTCGAACATATTTGCATAACAATCTACAATTAAGGTGCTTATATTCATGATACATGTGTGAACAATTAGCTGAAATAACTACTACATAGGTTCTTCAGATACTTCCTTACTCATCTGAGATTTATGTCCAAGTTAAATTGGAGTAGATTTTCATATGGTGGATTCAAAGCAAAATCGTTCTTAATTAAATTGCACAAAGCATGATGTATCAGTATCCTCATTCTGCATTTCACGCTTGTAAACTGTTTGATACATTGCCTTAACTGATTGGACCAATTCAGCTCAATTTAATGCCTCTCCTGGCTCTGATTTCACATGCATATGTAATTACTCCAATGTTAATATTGGTTGAAGTTACATTGTATTATCATCACTAACAATAAATAACACAACAAATTGAAAAAACAAATTGTGAAACTAGGCACAACAAACTCCTTAACACCTCTAGAGAAAAAAATCTTACAAGCCTTATATATATATGTCTTCAATTTTCATTCACTTGTCATAATCATTATAGACAACAATAACATGGTTCAATTAATTAAGCACTGTTGCTACTTCCATCATTTGATTCAGGTATAAGTTCTCTAAGCATAGCCACAACCTGCAACATGTTTGGCCTTTTAGAAGGCAAATCATCAACACACTGCAAAGTAACTTCCAAATATCTTATCATTTCTTTAACTTCTTTGACTTCACCTTCATTTGCTCCTTGTTGTGTCTCCAAAAGCAAATCAGTATCAATCACATCCATTTGTTTCCCTTCATGTACCTTAATCTTAGCCCAACCAACCAAATTTGTGTCACCAAAATCTTCCTTATCAGTAGGCCGTTTTCCACTAATCAGTTCCAACATTACAACACCAAATGAGTAAACATCTCCTTTTGCAGTGCACCTGAAACTTTGGTAATATTCTGGTGGAACATAACCAGGTGTTCCTGCTAATGTGCTTACACTAAGGTGTGTATCAAGTGCACTTATAAGTCTAGCCATTCCGAAATCCGAGACCCTTGATTCCATTTCATTGTCAAGTAGCACATTGCTTGATTTCATGTCTCTGTGAATTATGTGAGGTATGCAATTGTGATGCAGAAAACAAAGCCCTTTAGCAGCACCTCTTGCAATCTTTTTTCTTTCTTTCCATGTTAAAATTCTTCGGTCGCGTGTTTTTATTCTTCCGTGGAGCATCTCTTCTAGGCTTCCATACTCCATGTATTCATAAACAAGTAGTCTTTCTTCTCCAACTTTGCAGTATCCTAATAAAGGGACAAGATTTCTATGTTTGATTTTTCCTAAGGTTTCCATCTCAGCCATGAACTCTCTATCACCTTGGCAACTTAATCGAATGAGCTTCTTTATCGCGACACATGATCCGTCTTTGAGTGTGGCCTTGAACACTTCACCAAAACCACCACAACCAATGAGACTTTCTGCTGAGAAGCCATTGGTTGCTTCAATCAACTGTGAGAATTTGAGTTTCCTTAGCTGCCTTTGAAATGTTGCTACATTAATGCTTAATGGCTCTTTCTCTTTGTCAATTTTCCATGTTGTAGCAGCATGGCATGCTTGCAATCTATTAAGCATCTTGACTTCATCAGCCTCTTTTCTCCTTACACGCATCGCGATTGCCCACACAATTAAGATGCATACAGAAGCCACAGATATCAGAATTCCCATGACAATGTTGTTTGTCCATGATGCAACTGATCTTCTATGGCTTCCTGTGCTAACATCATCACTCGGATTCGATGTGGATTGGCTGTTGTCATTCTTGCAATCAGGCAATGGAACTCCGCAGAGACCTGGATTGTTTGCATACTGAGTGGCTGGAAGTGTACTTAATTGTCCCCTAGCTGGAATTTGACCTGTTAACTCATTGTAAGATAGATCTATTTGCACTAAGAATGATAGGTTTGAGAATGAGTCTGGTATATGACCCTGCAATCTGTTATGTGATGCATCAAAAACTCCCAAATTTTTGAGCTGGCCAAGGGATGAAGGGATTTCTCCTGACAGTTTATTGTGAGACAATTCAAGAACCTGTAAGGCCACCATATCTCCGAATTCATCTGGTATTTTTCCGCGAAGCTGATTGTAGGAAAGATCAAGGTACTCCAAAGTCTGATACTTGGTAAACAAGCTGAGGACAGGACCAGAATAGAGTCTTGTGAAATCACAAGTCCTCAATGTTGGTACCTGTGAAAGCCTCTCGGATCGGATTCCATAGAATTCTAACAAACCTCCAACTCCTTTACATGAGTTTCCGATATTTCTTACAAAAACCAACGTGTTTCCTGAAAGAATACCAAATAATGATTTCGCTCCTTGTTGCCTGCCAAGTCTTGGAGGGATCTCTCCTGTCAGCTTGTTGCTGTTCAAGTCCAACCAAACCAAACTGTTGCAGTTTGCTAGCTCTGATGGTATCTCACCTGTAAAGCTATTGTTTCCTAGCTGCAACACTGCCAACCGTGTCAAAAGGCCGAACTCTCGCGGTATTTCACCGGTGAGTTCATTGCTTGTCAATGATATCCATTCCAGATTGCTGCAATTGAACAACTCAATTGGAATTCCACCACTAAGGTGATTGTTATTCAATATGAGATCCTTAAGATTCTTGCATTGTCCCAACTTTGGTGGAATCTTTCCTTCCAAACCATTGAACCATGCTATTAACTGCTCAAGATTCTCAAGCTCACCAAGCTCATCAGGGATTGAACCATTCAAATAGTTCAAACTAAAATCAATAGTCTTCAATTGTGAACACATTGAAAGTTCAGCTGGAATTTCACCTGTTATGAGATTATCAGGCATTCTCAGCTCCTCAAGTGAGGCTGCACCTGGACACAAATCTCTAGGGATAGATCCATAAATCTTGTTTGAGCTGAAATCAACAATCCTCAATTTTTTGCATGAAGATATTGAAGATGGAAATATTCCATTTATAGCATTATTTCCCAACCTAAGTTCCTGCAATGATCCAAGATTCTGAAGCACTGACTCTGATAACTCTGTCATGTTGTTGTTTGATAAATCAAGAAGTTGCAGCCAAATGCAAGAAGAGAAACCAGATGGAATTGAACCTGTAATGTTGTTGAAAGAAAGTTTAAGTTCTAAAAGTGAAGAACATACATTTGCCAATTCAGAAGGGATCCAACCAGTAATTTGGTTATGTGAAAGATCCAAACTTTGCAATTTGTTTAACTGACCCAAAGCCTTTGGAATTCCACCTGAAATGAAATTGTTTGCTAAATTCAAACTCTTAAGGCTGGTGCAGTTTGACAAAGAGATTGGAATTGAGTCTGATAAATGGTTTCCTGATAAATCAAGCTGCAACAGAGATTTGCACTCAATTTTCAAACCAGAAAAAATTGAACCTGTCAAATTGTTGGAAGAGAGGTCAAGTGATTGAAGTTTATCAGAATTTAGCAGGAAATTTTCAGGAATAGGACCTGTCAAGTTGTTGTAAGAAAGATTCACGACAACAAGATTAGGACACTTGGAGAACAAGTTATCAGGTACAGGACCTAAAACTTTACCAAAAGATAGATCAAGTTGTGTCAAACTAAATGGTAACTGAAGCAAAGAAGTGGAATTTACAGAAAATGAATTGAGAGAAAGTTTCAAAGTAGATAACATATCTAAAGAAGATAAAGGTTCAAGGGAAATAGTTCCAGCAGAAAGATCACTGTTTCCACTAACATCAAGGGCAGTGACTCTTCCAAAGGTGCAAGTGACACCATACCAGCTGCATGGATTCTTATTTAGATTCCAACCTGATAAAACTCCATTTGGGTCCTTCTGAATCATCTTTTTGAACATGAGAAGAGCCTTTGCATCCGTTTTGATAGAAGAAACTGATGCAACTGCTTCAGTACTAATTGGAAACAAAACTATCATCTTCATCATCATGAGAACAAGTGTTATAGTGAGATGAGGCAAAAGCTGAACTGGGTTGTTTTCCATTGAGAAAACAAGTAGAGAGACACCTGCAAGAAAATTGCAGGGAAATATTATACAGTGAGTGATGAGTGTTGTGGAGAGAGAGAGAGAGATGAAAGAAAAACACAGTGAGTAGTGAGAGTGGTGAGTAGTATGATGAGAATTTGTTGTGGGAAAAAAACTTTGTGAAAAAGAGAGTTGCTTTATTTGTTTTATAAAATTGAAAGGAGGGAAAGTGAGAAGAAGAATAAGTTTGTGCGGTGGGTATGGTATACTATACTATGTATATGTGTTCAGTCATAGGAGCGGCGCAGTATAATAGAATTTGAACAAATTATTATTATTCTTTTGATATTAGAGTAAAGATTTCTCGTGCCATTATAGTATTATAAAATTTAGCAAAATTTGAATAAACTCGTGTTTATTCTCTGATTTAAAATTGATAATATGGCTATGTATTTGTTTGATTATTATTTTTTAATCTTAACTATTTAATTTTTAGGAAAAAAAATCTTTAATTTGAAATTCAATTGGTATGTAAGTAATTTACCTAGAGATTATTTCAGTCAAATAATTATTAAATAATTCTATCTTAATTAGAGCACATCAATTAGTTGTATCAAACTATTAGTACTGGATGATTATATGAAACAAACACACAGTCTGGTAAATAATTGTTTGGTGATTCATTGATATTGGTAAAAAAAAGAGTGAAGAGTAGATATAGAAAAATAGAGAGAATTTAGTGATGGATTAATTTGATTTTTGGTCAAAGGCATTGGGACCCGCCCACAGACAAAGGTGTGTCTGTCTATATCTAAAGATCGGCGCATAGGAACAAAAACCTGAGACATTGGGGTGTGCTTGATCCAAGAGTCACTATCTGTCAGTGAGCGTGAGAATGTTTCCCAGTTATATATGGATAGTACCTGTGAATGTCATTTACATATTCACCATCTGCGTCGTATCTCGTTATTTTCTGATACAACCATTGTTTCTGGGATGTGTATAGTAATAATACAAAGGAAAACATGAAATTGTACCCCAAAAGAAAAGGGAAAACATGAATTTTGGTCTACAGTGGATCAACTTCTAATAATTGTTGGTAATTTATGAATTTTGCTCAAGATCATGTTGTGATCAAAATAATTGATATACATGTTGAGATTAATTTTTTTTCTAAGTGTAAACTTTTATTCATATATCTATATCCGATGAAATCATATTTTTTGTAGTTAGTTTTTTAAATATCTTTAAGAAAATATATCATATAAAAAAGTTTTATTGTGGATATATACAAATTAAATCTTATGTTTATTTGATAGGATAATTAAAGTCAGTCTAAGGATCAAACTAGTCAAATAAAAGATTTAAATTACTGAAAAATAATTAGTTTTTTATGTATGTTTAAACATAAAACAATAAAAATAATTAATTAGTAATACAACAAGTAAACGACTTATAATTATAAAAAGATACAATTATTGATATATTTAATTAAATTATTTTATATCTCAAAAAAACAAAAAAATACTAGAATATAAATAAAATTATAAAAAAAAACAATGTTGTTAATATTGAAAAGGTGGCTATTGTTTCTATCAAGACAATGCTGTAGTGTTTGCTTTAGGTATAATAAATGTTAAATGATAATATATAAGAGTAAATGAAATGTAATGTAAAATTATTTTATATTGAGGATCAATAAATAATTTATTACAACAATAAATAATTTAATTTAATTAAATAATTATCTATGATGGAATGAGATTATAAAGTTGTTTTCAACTATGCATGACTTCATATAGTGGATGGATATTGACGCACGCTCCATGAATGCTTATGAAACAATTAGACATGGTGAAACATTAAACTCGTAGTTATAGTTGTAAAATTTTATTTTTATTGTTTGTATTTGAAATCGAAATCTACATATAAATGAGCATGAGCTTTACATTTGATATACAATACAGCCTAAAAAGAATTGTAAATGTTTTATTGAGGGCCCCATGTGTTGAATTTGAAGGTAAAGTCATGATAATGTGTTATTATGGTTGAATGTTTCATGGGAAAAAATATAGCTAGAGTAAACGAATGGGGGCCCCACCATGAAGCAACATCAATTAGCTCAGTGTTAATGGCATGGGATGTGATGATTTCCCCCTTTGTCATTCTTTCTTTGCAAGCAGTGGCAGAGGCCATTACATTAACTCTTGAAATAGTGACTTGATTCAATCCACCCTAATCTTTAAAGTTTTAATTAACTTTTTAGCTGGGTTTGGGACCATATTTTACTTTATACAATCTAATTAGCAGATTCTTCATATAGTGACTCCATGTTCAGTTATATTCTGTATCACCAAATTAAGATTTTGTGTCTGGTAGTTAAATTTTATGGGAAATTATTGGTTGAATCCCTGTTATTTAATTTAACATCTCATTTAATTAATGTGTCATATTTAAAAAACACATTTAATAATATAGCATTTTTATTCTGTTATTAAAACTCGTAAAAATTAACCTTATTCAATAAAAATGCATAAAATATTAATATGTATGTATCTTAATAGTGTATCAAATCATTTTAAGTTTGTGTAAGATTTTATATACATAATTTTTATAATATAAACTTTTAATTTAATAAATATAAAATTAAAAAAAGTAAAAAAATTGATAAATATTAACAGATATTTAAATTGAGAAAATCTAAACTCGAAAAAAAATATAACACTTTTACGGCAGCTTTTAAAAGATTAAAGACCAATATGATACTTGCACCCAAAAAAAAAAAACCAATACAATACCCTTTCAACAAAAAAAAGACCAATAAGGTTATTATTAATTGTCATGGTAAATAAATCATTTGTTAAATTGATCACAAAAATACCTTTGCAATGGATTTAGAGATCAACTTATATCAGGCTAATAATTACAAGGGTGAAGTCTATAAAGAAGTGAGCTTCTTCCCCTTTCATTTGTTTTTTCAAAATCTCTACAAAAATTCAAATTAATAGATTTAAAATTAGTCAAATGCGAATTAAATACTTTAGTTACATCTCTATTTAAAATATAAGATAATTAATATATAATCATTACTCTTATATATTCAACGTTTTATTTTTTTTAATCAATGTGAGACTATAAATAAGGTCATAATCAATCATGAAAATTCGAAACTACCATCACCTTGGTTTGTGTCACACAAAAACTTCAATAATGTGTTTTTCTCTTATTTGAAAAGAAAATGTTTTCGGCAACGAAATGAATGGTATAAAGTGAGTAACTTTTGATAATGAAGGATTGCATTTTGACCGTAAGTATTTGATGTTACATGAAAACTGTACGTGATAATTATCCTTTAATTTACTATCATTAGTTATCAATATTCCCATTCATAATCATTTCGAAAGACCATATATAGTAAGGGATAACTTTGGCATGTAAACTTAAAAGTGAATTATTCTCCGGTACTTTCATAAACATGTATGTAAAATGTATGTAAAGCCTTGACAAATAAATAAAAATGAGTCTTTTTATGTTTTTTAATTAAGAATTGTAATTTTATGAAAGAGATAAATAATTAAATAGAAATATAAAAATTGAAATGATAGTACGAAGAATTATGATACGTATGATATACCTTCCATTTAATTATATCTAACTTCTAACTATCTTAATCTAATTCTAACATTGTAGTTATTTATAAAAGAATCGGAGTGAAATTAATAAATTTAACCCAAGCCTAAATTGGATCATGTGGTTGCCTCTAGTTCTTGATTGTCTCTGGTTCTAGTTGCCTCTGATTCTTGGTTTCTGATTGTCTCTAGTTCTGGCTGCCTCTGGTTCCTAGTTGTCTCAAGTTCTAGTTGCCTATGGTTCTAGTTGTCTCTAGTTCTAGTTGCTTATGGTTATGGTTGCCCTTGGGTTTGGTTGCCTATGGTTCCTGGTTGCCTCTGGTTCTGGTTACTTCTAGTTCTTGTTGCTTCTGTCTCTGGTTCCTTGTTGCATCTAGTTCTTGGTTGTCTCTAGTTCCTAGTTGCCTCTGGTTCTTGTTGCTTCTGATTCCTGGTTGCCTCTGGTTCTGGTTGACTCTGGTTGCCTCTGGTTCTTGTTGTTTTGCTACAATAGATAAAAGCACAAAGAATTAAAAATACTTAAATAAGCAATAGAGAAAGATAAAATGTTTAACTAGTAGAAACATAGAAAAAGCTATTGTGGCTAATCAAGAAAGAAAATCTAAAGAAGTGTAACATTAAACACTTGAGTGAATGATAAACTTCAACTAATACTAAGACATACAGAGAAAAGAAGAACAACCAACAAGTTCTACTTCAAACTATAATTGCAGCAACATATTCATCTTTTTACCCAAATGAAATTCAACAAACAATAACAACTAAATTGAAATTCAAAAATATATCAATTTTCAATTTTTGGATTTGCTCATGATAATCCACGAAAGAATTGCTCTTATGTCGAGATCTTGAACTCCGGAAGCCATTATGCCATTGATATTTACTGTGACCACCAAACTCAACATGTCTATGTAATTACTACTTCTTGCTCAACGATTGCGACTATTGCTTAGTTACCACTTCTTTCACATGAATAAAAGAAAGAAAGTGGGTATGTTTTGAACGAAGATGAATGAATAAGATTGATGAGTCTTTGACAGAGAAAAATCTTTGAATGAAAAAGAAAAAAATAAATGGAAGTAAAGAAAAAAAAATAGAATGAAGATAATTATCTCTTCAAGGATGATTTTATGGCTCTAATACCATGTGGAGAATCATGTTGAGCTCAAGAAAAAGAGAGATAATTAAAGACAAATATAAAACTTGAAATGATAATGGAAAAAGTTATGCTATGATCAATAAACTTGTATATGGTGCCTCTAAGATAACTAACATAATTATGTTCCATCTTATCATTACAAATCTGAAGTGTTTTGTAGCAGAAATGTGAATGAAGACTTGAAAGGCAGGATTACAGACCTTCTAGGTGTGCGCTCGGTATTAGGGACTGGTAAATACCTGGGACTACCTTCAATGATTGGTAGAAGTAAAAAAAATACTTTTAGATTTATTAAGGATAGAGTTTGGTGGAAGATCAACTCATGAAGTAGTAAAAGTCTCTCCCGGACTGGCCGAGAAGTCCTAATTAAATATGTTCTCCAAGCTATTCTGTCCTATGTAATGAATAATTCTGCTACCCCCTGCTTTAGGGGATGAGATTGAAAAAATGATGAACTCGTTTTGGTGGGGCAAAAATGGAGGACATGCTAGAGGCATCAATTGGCTCAAGTGGGACAAGCTCGCAATACATAAATGCGATAGAGGTATGAGTTTTAAAAACACTAGTGCCTTCAATCTATCTATGCTTGGTAAACAAGGGTGGCGGTTTTTATTTAACCCGGAAAGCCTTGTCACTCGTCTCTTCAAAGCTAAATATTTTCCCCATTGTGATTTTTTGTCTGCTAACCTTGGACACAATCCAAGCTATGTTTAGAGGAGTATTTGGAGTACTAAACCTCATCTGTAGGCCGGATCTCGGTGGAGTATTGGAACTGGATCGAGTATCCCTTTGTGGAATAACAATTGGCTAAGCGATGGGTCTAACCTTGTTAAACCACCAGGGGTGCCTGATCAGCCTGCAAATGCTTGTGTTGATAGCTTGCTTATGCCTTGGCATAAAGAATGGAATAGACCCCTTGTTACAACAATGTTTGATCCTAGCACCGCACAAAAGATTCTCAAAACACCTCTTTTTGACTCAATGAGAAAGGATACTAGAGTTTGGAAAGCCAATTCTAGTGGCATGTATAATGTCTGAAGTGCCTACAGGTTCTGTCAGAATGACTTCATTGATACTTCAACTTTCAAAATGGCAGGCAGTTGGAATCTACTCTGGAAGTTAAAGGTAACACCAAAGGTTAAAAACCTTTTGTGGATAATTTGTCGGAACTGCCTTCCTACACATTTGAGACTACATTATAAGGGTGTCAATTGTCCTAATCATTGTGTTTTTTGTGACGATGGTGTTGAAGATAGTTTTCATGTTTTCTTTTTGTGCAGGAATGGTAGGAATTGCTGGCAACAATGCAATTTTAGAGATAAGGTGGAAGTGGCCACAGTTGGAGCAAACTCAGCCACAATTGTGATTTTTGCTCTTTTGCAAAGACTTTATCATACCCAAGTGGCCTTCATGGCAATGATCATGTGGAGTTTGTGGCAACAACGCAATAATCGCATATGACACATCAATAGAACCCAATGAAAGTCATCAACCGCAATATGCGGCTACTAGAGGAGTGGAAGTTGGCACAAAACCTACAACAAAGACGAAGGTCAGATGATATAATTAACTCCCCCACCATTTGGCTCAAACCTAGCAATGGAAGGTATAAATGTAATGTAGATGCTTCTTTCTCTAATCTCTCCAATCGTGTTGGCATTGGTATTTGTATTAGAGATAATGGAGGACATTTTGTCTTAGCTAAAACAGAATGGTTCACACCCATCTGCTCAGTAACTGAAGAAGAAGCGTTCGGGTTATTAAGTGCTTTAAAGTGGGTCTATGATCTTCAACTTACATCAGTGGATTTTGAATTAAATTCGAATGGTGTTGTTGATAATTTCCATTCCATCAAACAAAACAAGACTGAATTAGGTGTTATTATTTCTGACTGTCGAGCTATTTTTCATTCACATTTTAGTAACTCTAGAATTGAGTTTGTTAGGAGACAAGCAAATGAGGCGGCTCATGCGCTAGCAAGGGTAGCCACATCTATAGCTAGTCCCCATGTTTTTATTGATCCAAATTGTATTCATGATATTATTTTTAATGAAATGCTATAAGCACTTTAGAGTAAAAAAAAAAAAAAAAAATTAGTTACCTTAATCTAATTATAGCACATATTTAATTATATTCAACTATATCTAACATCGATAAAAGAGATAGTAAATATTACAATACTTATATATACAACTGTAAGGTCACAATTTCAAAGTTAGAACAAAACATATAAATTAAAAATATCAACATTTGTTTGAGTTAATACTTAACTAAAAAAAAAAGTTTTACTTGCACATTCCAAACTTCCATTTTCTTATTAGTACTATTATTATATTGATATTCATATGCGTATAATAATGATACATTCATTTTTGTTCTTGTTTGAATGTGATGCATTCAATTCGTGTCATTTATATTTTCCCAAAAACATTCAATGTTTGTTGAGCTGATAAGGTAGTAACAATTTAGGGAATGTTATGGTAATTATGTACGGAGTAGCTAGACCTGTAATTATTGTTTAAATAATTTTTTTTTTATCTTTATTTAATATTTATCTTTTAAACATAATAGATGTATTTAATAGTTCACATTTTTTATGAGAAATATATTAGTAAAAATATGATAGTAATAAATAAATTTATTGATATTAATGTTTTAAATTTTTCTTTTTATAATTGAGAGAAGTATATATATATATAGTCAAACAACGTAATTAAGATTCCTAGTAAGACTAATTAACTCTTGTTTCTTTATGAAATTAGGAACTGTGAAAGTCATACTTTTCCTTTCTTTTTTATGTGATTGCAACTTTGAAAATTTTGACATGAAGAAGGAATTAATAAAGTTAGAGAGCTGATTATAATTGAGTCGTGACTTAATTGATGTGCCAATGCAACCAAGGTTTATAAACTTTATTAATTTTGACAAATGGTCACTAGTATATGACCATAAATTTGTTGTAATTAGGTAACAACAACAACAAAAGTTAACTTGCAAAATAGAAACCTATCATATGAAAGATAAGGCTCCATGAACTTAGTCAAAATAGTTAGGGTAAGCTATGACCAAATTCAAAATATTTAAAAAATAATAATTACTGACTCGAAACTAAAGGTTGTATGCCACCTATTCATCATGAGGGACAAATCGAACAATTTGTATTGAAATCAAATATTTTGGTCCAATCTTTGAAATGTCTCAAATACACTAAAAACACATACACATTAGTTCAATTTGATCAATGGCAATATACCCTTAATTCTAAGTACAATGGTAATTGAGGGAAGGGAAGGGAGGGTTCCAAAGAGATGGTGCTTTTGATGGAAGGGGTAAGAGTGTGACCAAGTTGTCGTCCATAGCACGCCAAGGATCGACTTATAAATCACTTCCCACTAATGGGATTCTTTTTCTCACACAATCCAAATAATTGATTGTGACCCAAAAGCTATATCCTCTTTTGTCTCTTCAATCCCAATTTTCTCTCTCTTTTTCTCCCCAATTCATCTCATTAATTTTGTGAATCTTTACAAAGAAAATATTTAACCATGAAGAATGGCCCTTTTCAAATCATAAAAAGATAATTAATTTTTCCTTGGCGTGTAAGACCTGGATCACTTTTGTTGGGTAGAGTATTCTTTATGGCTTGTCATATATATAGATATCATATTCATTATGGTAAATTTATTGTCTTGATTTCCAACATGATAAACATTGGTTTCATGTATAGTTGCTTTAAGCTTGTTTTATCTCATTCAATTATTGAATATGTTCTCTCTTTTTTTTATAGCACAGCACTATTTGCAACTTACTCATTATAATAACGAATATGGATCCAGTCATGGAACAGAACATGCACCCACATGATTAGAAATTTAGAATTTTGAAGTTTTGAACAATAAATCAATCCCATAAAAAAAAAAACTAATGTTTTAATTCATATGCACTTTACATTATCAATTAATTACAACTGTTAGATTATTATAAATATATGATTTTTACTTTAACTATCTTTAAAATTATACTCATAAATTTTTTTACATTGACGACAATTAAACTCAAAATAATAATTGATGCTGAATTTATTTATTTACGAGAACTAAAATAAAGGACGACTCATTTTGAGGCAATCTAGTAATTATAGATTAATACGTTAAACACAATCATGAGATCTAAAAGCATACCAAATGGATAGGGGGAAAGTAATTTAATCCTCTAACTTTGAGAATAAATGTGACTGTAAATACTACATAATTATAGACAGATTGAACTCCAAAGTTTTTTTTCTTTTTTGTCAAAACTCATAAGTAAGTAGTATAAAATTTGGGAGAGTACTTAAGACAAAAGCAATCAAATATGTGTACAAAAGGGCCACAACTAGTGTGAGAATACAGACAATTTCTTGATACCAAGGGTCACTTTTGAGTTCTTATTTTTTTTTCTTGATGTCAAACATGCTTACTAAATATATCCACGAAGGAAAATGCTCTTTTTTACGAAATCTAATTCAACTAAACCACGAGTGCTTTTTATTAGGCTACTTCAACTCTCAATTTTCACCCACTACTGAGAAAAAAGGTACTAAAAACTATCTAAATTCCTAAATATGTTCCAAAAAAAAAAAAAACTAACTATATAGTTTCTTCACTTCTTGCCCTACAGCAATTACAAATTACAAATAAAAGTTGGTTGTTTGGGCAGGCCTAATGATGACCTTTTCATATATGTGGATACCCCACAAGTGGTGAACAAGAATAATAAGTTTGCTTTATTTACTCTATGGCCATATCGTTTTCCCCTTCACCGTGCTTTAAAGAAATACTACTACTTAGGTCACACATAAAAAAAGCAATTGGTGGATATTTTTGTTCAAAAACATATACGTGCATATTTTCAGAAAGAAAACAAACATATACGTATTTATATAATTATAAAAAGAATTGTGACAAGTTGACAAAAAGTCAAAAACAATGAGGGGTGGCAGGGTTCGCAGGCCAACTTTGTTAATAAGAATTAAGTTATACATTGACTTCCTTCTTCAAATCCCTATAGTTTTTTGTTTTTTACAAGTTCAAATCCCTATAGCTGAAAGATGAAACAAGGGAAATTCTTTATTGGATAGTAAAATTTATGTAAACAATAGTTTGAAAACAAAATTAGTGAATGCTCATCTAAATTCCCAATTTTTTTTTATCGAATTCTAATTTTCGGTAGAATTACACTATTGGTTCCTAACTTTCCGATAGTGTATTTGAATATAGAGAAACAAAATTAGAGCCGATAGTGTATTTGAATATAGAGAAACAAAATTAGAGAGATGGATGAGCATTCACCAACAAAATTAATGCTACAAGAATTGATATAGTAGTAATAAAGTCGAATAGTATGCAAGAGATTGTAAGTTCAGAATTCATTGCCTTCATTGCGTACCCAAAAAAAAAAACACACCCCCACACAACTAAATCATGCATTTGTAATTGACTTTATCCAATTTGGATCCCCTCCGCCACAAGATAATTTTGCACCACCATTTCTCCAATAACAAACCTTTCTGAAATTAATTGAATTGTTTGTAGTTGCAGTTATTATTACTCAATATCTTATTTGGTTCCCCGACCCAAGTAAGGAATCATATGATTCAGGTGTCATGATTTCAGCATTTTACACATAAAATTTCATCTTAATGTTTAACAAAAACGAACATATTCTTAACTAAAATGAATCAGAAATTTATGTGCCACATGTCATGCCACAATATTCAAACGCTATTTTTGTGTATTTGCCGACTAGAAACCATATAACAATACCTTGACAGGTCGGGATAATCATAGTAAATAGTCATTATCTCAAATCAGACAGAAAAGTTAATTAGTACAATCTAATTCAAATAAATTTCAGTAACTACAGTAATAAAACATATAAATGCCATGGATCCAAAATCTTCCTCAAGTGTCAAGCATGTGCAATTAAAGTGCAGAGAATAACATGACACTAATTCAGAGGAGTCAAAGCTTCCCTTGTTATCAGGTACACTATATAACCTACCTTATGACAGGAAAAGAAATTCGGAGACCTTTTCTCATTACCTAACAGAAATAATATATAACCTTACCAAAACATTCAGCCACAACTACTCACACTTGATGGACCTGTATATGTGGCGGACAAAGAGCAGAGAGGCACGGAAACCTACGCTACCGAGCATGAGAAAGAAGCCGTAACAGATGCAAGCCATGTAACCAAAGAAGAATGAAGTTTGCATAAAACCAGACATATCTGATCGTGCATAGTAGTAGTACAAGCAGTAGCCATAAATGAATAAGCCAGTTGATCCCCCACAAAGAAAAGACCTATGGAAACACAAAAATAACATCAATATATGGAAGAAAACGTCCAAATCAGCACAGCTAAGGTAAATGCACAGACAACTGACAGATCAAATATATGGGGAAAATATGTGTATAAACAACTACCAGAGCAATTTCTCACTAGCTAGGGTCAACTACATGAATCTAATGATGCTATAATTTCCTATCGTGAATCTTATTAAATGATAGACCATTTAAAACCCAAATATGTTTTAATGGTTTGACTTGTAGTTTTAATTACATTATCCTCCATTTAATCTACCCTTCTTATTGGTGCTTGTAAAGGTCTTTTTCACATATGTCCAAATCACCCAAGTCAAAACTCTATCATATCTACTATACAATGAAAGCTATCTTACTTCAATCTAATTATTTCATTCCTAATCTTGTCTTTATGATCACGCACCCATCATAACATTCTCACCGGGCTTGCTTTTTTGGTGGCTCTTTACCACCTGGCATGAGTCTCGTACATAGGCTATGAGGAAAAAAATCTAAAAAAACTCTAAATTGTAACTGATCATTAAGTCACTTATTCATTCAGAACATAAATCGGAAAGGAAGAAAGGAGAGAACAAGGACAAGGAGGACAAAAAAACGAAGAGTCAGATCCTTTAACCAAGACAACTGACTTCAAGTTCAATGCAAGGGGCCTTTTATATATGATAGCATGGTAGTAAAAATCATTATCTTTGACAAAATGATCTTGTTATGACCAAATGTTTCCATTCCCCTTTCTAATCCTAAGTAGAATCTCGATTTTGACTACAATGCATGCAACAAAATTACTTGCAGAAATTAAAAAGGTTCGGTAGTTGGGAATATGTTCTAACAAGGTTTGGTAGTTAGGAATATGAACTAACAAGAACTGATGTAAAAAAAAGATAAAAATTTAAGCCTTAATAAAATCCTAAAATATATTCCGGCATTGATGAGTGGCATTACTTATGATAATCCTCACCTAACTACACTTAGAATAATAACTCTAAAAATACGTTTTTGAAGAGGACCAATGGGGGAAAGGGAATGGAAGAGATGGAAGGAAATGGACCCCTACATATCAGTGCAACTTCACCACGGTTGGCCACAAATTGGAGGTAAAACCAACCACATGAACTCCAAAAACCTAAGACCAAGGCTTTCAAATCTCTATAAAATCTAGTTAGATGTATCAATGTTTTAACAACCAGACAGGTTCAACCGCTTGAACTGGAAAAGACCAGTTTGCCGATTGGCTCAACCCCTTTTGAACCGTCATCCAATCAAACCATAATAAACCAGGTGGAACCGCTAATTGAAGGATTTAGTAGCTATTAGTCATCCGGTTCAATTATGGTTGAACTAACTGAACCATGACTGGGAGGTCTTACAGGTTCAATCTTCGGTCTAGTATTTAAAACATTGAGATATACATCATAAAAACTACATGCATTAAAGTAGTAACAAGAATAAATTATTGCAGCACCCAACATGTAGCTCTTTTTGGAATTAGCATCACCCTGAACATATGCCCGACTTAGTGGGATTAAGGAATGAAACATAAATTGCACAAATATGATTCTTTGTTTAGGTTCATTCAATACATGTGTTCCTCAATGCTGAGGGACCAAATTAACACGAGAGGAGAAGAATGGTCAAAAATGAAGAAAATGAACAACAATTATTATTATTACTCATTATGGTTCCATATTTATATTTATGATCTTATTCCTAAGCTTTTCAATAATTTCTTTAGAAAGTATGTGAATGTGAATTTACTACAGGTTTCATATGGAATTTTGTAAACAAATAGTGAAGATAGAAAATTTATTTTGTGTTTTCTACATTAGTAGTAAATATATAATAAGCTTCTAGTTTTTGCCACTTTTACTATACATAGTGTCATATATACAATTTCGTATGCAAAAACTAATAGAACTGCTGGCACAAATGACATGTAGTAAAAAACCGAAAAATTGTATCATACAAACTTGAAACACTAAAAAACAGTGCGGATAGAAAACCGCACAAAACACACGAAAATTGATGTGGCTGACTTTGATTGGTTTATTAAAAATAGAAAAATATGAACTTTGGTTTTACTGGAAATCACCACATCTTTAATGTTTGTAACAAGTTTGTACAAATAAAGCATTTTCCATAAGATAAGTTTGCATACCTCCACCACCATTCATGATCTTCCGCAGCAAGTTGAAAGTATGTCAAAGCCACAGTGATGAAAGCAGTGACAATCAGCAGAATAATAAAGACGATGAAGAGTATGCTGTAGATAGTATAAATCCTGTGGCCCCAGACACTAGCAAAAATGTAGTACAGCTCTATGTAGATGGCACTGAAAGGGAGAAATCCTGCCATTGCCATCTGGGGAATGGTGCTCCTGTACCAAGGCAGAGGTGGAATTTCTCGGGGATATTTTGTAGTGCGGACAGGTGCTTGGAACTCTGTTTTGCTATTTTTACCTGCAATGCCACCCAATACAAGTAATGGTGAAGTTACTAGCGTCCATATTAGGACTATCACCAAAATTGTGCCAAAAGGAAGTGCCGCAGTTGCACTGTAAGCAATTGCAACTGTGTTAAGGAAGCAGAACATAAGGAAAAGGGGGCCACAAAAGAGGCATCCTGTCAGCAATAAGTTTCTAACCTGTCAAACAAGAAAAAAAAAGTGTATAACTCTAATTCCATTTCACAAGAATTACATTAAATAATACAATCAAACAGTGTACAAATAATCAATGCAAGCAATCCATATGTACCCAATTACTCCCTTCAAGTTGAATATAGAAGGAAGTAGCAGTATAGCCAGCAATGCCAGATGTGAGAGCATATATGACCACCAGTGCAGTAAATAAAGCTCCTCGGTTGTAGGGATAGAATACACCAACAAGTGCAAGCATAAAAATGAAGATTGTGCTGCACAAATAAAATGAATATAAAATGATATGTACTTAATTTTATAACTTACATTAAAAAATAAAAAAAAATAAAGCTTCAATAAAGAAGGCGAAAAGACCCATCAGAAGATTCTTACAGAGTGAACAACTGAGTGCCAGAACCAAGGGCTGCTGCGAATATGGACTTATACTTAGGAAACCGGAAAACATCACCATGAATGTACTTCCATCCCGTCTCCTCTTGATCATCAGCAGCTTCCTCGTCTTGAGCATATCTGGACAAAATTACAGCAGATAAAAACGAGAAACCAGGAAAAAATAATAAAGCAAAGTTATATATGGGTAATAGGATGACAACAATATGTTGAATGATGAGCAAGTAAGTCATACTTCATAAAGTCATTCTTCAAGACACGCATGAGAATGGTTGCCAGAAAACCAGTCAAAAGAAGAACTGTTACACAGGAGTTTATGATGGAGAACCAGTGAATCTCCAAGTGATGTGGCAGAGAAGAAGACTGGGAATATTTGTCCATTCTCTTCTCAAAAGGAATATCAGTTTCCTTCCATTTCACAGTATACATAAACTCAACATCAACTTCCTTGTCCTCAGTCAGGTCCACCACAGAATGAGGATCCATTCGGGCACTGACTTCAATCACACGATCTTTGTTGTACAAAACATCAAACTGAATGTGCTTGTAAAGAAAATACTTATACTCGCTAGGGTCAGTTTTTCCTTCTTTGTCAACAGTTCCAATAAATCCCCAGATTGGCAAATCATCGTAATACATTTGGAAATAATAGTCCTTTTTAACCGCTTCTCTGAACTGATTAACTTCCTCCCTTGTGAGCTTCTTCTTGCACACAACATTAGAATCTTTCTCCTTTCTAAAGTGAAGTTCATAAGGAGCACTAACAAGGCGATCTCCATTCAACACCTCACCAAGCGCTTCAGTCTTTTCTTTCTCGTGACCTACCATTCAGATTCACTCATTTAAAGATGGCATATTAAGAATCCACAAAAGTACACAAAACTATAAAATTCATTAATCACAGCTGCAATTTTCATACAACTCAGCACTAGTAAAAAATTCCATTAAAACACAATAAAATATTAATAGCAATATATTAACTGAACAGGAAAAACATTGGATTTTAAATTTATGATAAATCTAAGCCCAAAACTGAAACAAGTTACAATCAAACAAGAGTTAAATAAACTAGACACAAATCTGTGTAAAATTAACATGTTATCACACTAATAATACTAACTCTAAGTTTAATTGAAGTAATGAATAACAAAAGCAGAAGCAAAAATTAATAAGACAGTTACCTGTTACACAAAATGGGAGGTCAAGGTAACGATACGTTTCACTGAAATGAAATCAAAAAAAATAAATCAGAAAAATAATAGTAGTAAGAAATTATAAATAGAGGATGAATAAATTGAAAAAAGAAGATCAGAGAAATTGAAAGGAGATCGGAGGGTACCTGGGGTTATGAAAGGGACCGACTTTGTTAGCGTAAAGAGGAACGGGATCTCCGTCGCCGTAACGGTGATCGGAGGCATCAGATCTAACGTGAGTAGCGAGAAGAGAAAGAGAGATTAGGATCCACAAAACTAACACCTTGCTCCTTCCCATTTTCTTCTTTCTTCTCTGTCGCAAGATTCAAACAAATGAATATATCACCACAATCAATTTATTTATTTTTTCACTGCAATTTTTCTCAGGTCAACTAAAATCACCTATTTTTTACTAAATAGACTTTTTTACTAAAAAAATATAAGTTTTGTCCTATTCTATATGGTCCGTTAACCTTATCTATTCAAGTAAATATTCTTTCTTATTTTTTATTTGGACACAATTAATTCTTTCTTAGTTAGGGACTTAGACAATTATCTGTTTTTTATTCAAATAATATTACTTATAAATTTTATATAATCATTTTAAAAAAAATAGTTTTAGTTATTTGACTGATAAAAAAGTATTAAATAGAAAATAAAATAGTTAAATGGAAAGTATAGTTGAAAGATAAAAAATGTTGCATTAAAAGTTGATATCCTTTAATATTTAGGGATAGATATTTTTTAAAAAAATTAGTTATTTAATTGAATAAAAAATATTTAAATGAAGGATAAAATAAAAAGAAAATAATCACACCAAGATTTGATATTTTTTATGTATAATATAGATATTATACAATCATTTAAAAAATAATTATTTGATTGATAAGGATGAATTAAACATAGGCAAGAGCCTCTATAATAGTTTCGTGGATGCATAAAATTGAAAGAAAGAAATATGTTCTACTCAAATTTGGTTTTCTTTTTATATATAAGTATATATTTTTTGAAAAAAAATCAATGGATAAAAAAGTTACAATTATAAACCAAATAGTGTAGATAGTGTAGATATAATTATAGTGTAGATATAATTATAGTGTAGATATAATTATAATAAAATATATTTTAAAATTTTCAGTTATTTATTTAAAACAAAAATTGTACGATAGTCAATAAAATATATATTCAATGAAAGTTAAAGTTGAAAGAAAAAGTCCACACCAAAATTTGATTTTTTTTTTTTAATTAAAAAAAATTATATTAACTAAAATGAGATGTAAGAATGATAATTTTCAACATCATAAATCATAAATGAATCTAATAAAGAAAAAGGTGGGTACACTGTTTAAACAAAACAATGAGCATTATGATGAAGTTGAGCTAAGAAATGGGCACATTTATTTGTTTTGCTTGGAGAATAACTAGGGAGTAAGTACAATCCGTCTGTTGCAATATAAAAATAATTTTTTTTGATTAGGATAAGCAAAGAAGTAAATTGAGTATAACCTTTCTTGATCATGGAGACGAGGGTCATGGATATTAGAGTTAGTCCTAGAGGCCAACAATTTTTTCTTAGTTATTATTTGTATTATGACATTTAGTATTATTTATATAATAATATTAGGAATTTTAATTTATTATATGAATTTATTTAAAGCATAATAAAGTTTTTAAAATAGTTAGTCTGTTAAACTCATTAAGCATAATGATAATATTCCTTAAACTCTTTGTAGTCAAGTTTTACTATTAAATGGGACGACAGTAATGCATAGAGATTATTATGTGAATTGAATAATGATCATATTTCACGGGTCATGAATATGAGATATCAAATCTTCACATAAGTATAAATATCAGTCATAATATTTGTATTAGATTGATCTACTATGAGAACGTTACATAATACTTATGCATGCAAGTGTCATTAATGATTCTCATATGACCATAGTGAGTAGTTCTTCTACTTGAATATAATACGATCCTTACTTGGAGAGTTGTATTCTTTGAGACAATCAAACATTATCTACAACAGAACAATCAAAACAGTGATTATTGAGTCTACAATAAACCATGTAGAAGATGTGAGTCGTGTAGATATGATTCATCACTACTGCATAATAGAAGTCGTATATCGGGCATCTCGATAGAGCAGTATGTGAAATGTGTCTAGTAACGCTAAAATTGACCAATATAATATATTGGGTACATTAGTGATTGCACGTATACTCGAGAATCGAGAAACGAATTATTAGACTGTTATTGCACAATAAGGTTAAAATCGTATTATCAATTTTCTTATTAATTGGATAGTAATGATGCATTAGTAGATGTCGTCATTGTTTATAGTATTTAATACTAATTTAATTATTTTTCGTTTTTGTCAAAATAAAAATCATAAATCGGTTAAATTGAAAAGTAAATATTGTATAGGGTCATTGTTTATAATTTTTATATTTTATATTATTTTAATATTCTATAGGGTCACGGATAGAATGGTTAAATCGAAAAGTTAAAATTTAATTAAATAATTATTTAATTGATTAATTATTTAATTAAATAAATTGAATTGGACTTATAGTGTCTCCTCTTAACCTAACCCTAAAATCATTCTTACTGTAGCCTTTAGTTAACATCGACGCATTCCGAGGAATTCGTTCACGTAGACTGAGTAGAGACATTATCATTTGTGGTGTTGTTGATTTGTCCTCCTCGACGCTTCAAGAGGTAAACACATAAACCTCATGTGAAATATTGTGCGTGTCAGATCCATGACAATGTGTAATTTTCGCTGATTTTAAAATTATTTTAAAATATATCTCTTGATTTCTTAACAAGGGAGTCAATTTCAAAAATAACATTACGAATACCTTTATCATGAGACAATAAAACACCACTGCGAAAATCACACATTTCAGAAAATAAAAAGCTAATAGATGTCGCTTTGTAGTAAAAACCACATATTAATTCGCCATCATAGGCGAAGGATTCCCTCACAAGCCGATGAACCATTAATATGGGTCTAAGCACCATCAATGTTCATCTTCATAACCTCCACAAGGGTTTAATCCATGCTTTTTTTTATTAGGGTTAATCAAGTTCTGCTTTAGAATCTTACTCATGATCAAAAAGTTATGAATAAAATCAGTTTGTTTACAAATATAATGCCATAAATCACTCTCCATATTTGTACTTTGGGAGAAAACCAAATATTTTCAATCTATCCAAAGTTCATTAATCGTCAACCAAAGAACATTTTTCATGCCCAAGGGATGTTTCCAATGTCATTGTGAATAAGATTTCATTATAGCCAAGCATATAAGTACCAAGGCTAAAGAATTTACTCAAAAATTCAGGCTTAATAACTCTATTCCAAAGTAATTGAACATCTTCACAATTCCTCACAACGTGTATAAGGGTCTCAGGTGCAAAGAGACAATGTTGATAGAAGTCGTCGGAGGTCCTGCCTCTATGACATCTCTCGTATGCCATCTTCCAAAGCGTCATCCAACTAACTCTAGTTGGGTCTTGCCAATTCCAAATATCCTCGAACAATATTATGGAGTCGGCATTGGTCTCAGGGTTGCGAGGTTATTATAGGATTGCTTGAGAGTAAATTGTCCGCTAGTGGCTGACAGCCATGTGGAGAGATCCAGAGAAGTATCAGTTGGTTGGAGACTTCAAGGATTGAATTTTCTCACAGATTGACTTAGGCAAAATTTGTTGTAGTTTACTCCAATTCCAATTTGTACCATTGGTGTAGCTCGATACATAAAACTCATATTCTCCAGGTGGAATAATTTAAGGTATTGAGTCAACAAGCTTTCCATAACCTGGTATCCAATGATCCTTCCAAAATTTTGTAGAATGACGAATAAACCCGCACATTACAAATATTCCTCCACGTATTAGAAGCAATGTTGTGTTGTTGGATAAGATGTGTGTCTATAATACCACAATTATACTTGGCTCGGGCTAGTCGAACCCAAAACCTATCTCTGTTTACAACAAATTGCCAAGGAAGTTTGGTCATATATGCCTGATTAAGGAATTTGAGATTCTTGAAGCCAAATCCACATTCCTTCTTTGGCTTGCAAATTGTTTCCCAATAGATCAAATCTCTGTTGAGTTGTACTACCCATATGAAGTTGTGAAATAACCTATCAGCTTCGCCACAAAATAGAACTAGGAATTGACATGGTTTGCATCACATAAACAGGAATGCTACATAGAGATGAATGGGCAAGAGTGACTCTACCTACAAATAAAAGACAATTAGCTTTCTAATTTGTGAATTTAGATCTTAGTCTATCCAAGATAAAGGAGAATGAATCTTTTGAGACTCGTTGATGGATCAGAGGAACACTGAGGTTTGTAGTTAGGTCAATCCTCGTACTTTGACCTAAAGAAGTCGTTTCCGTAGTTGACATATTTTTAGAGAAAAAGATTTTGGATTACTGCATGTTGATCTTTTAGCCTGAATTGCGGCAGAAATCTTCCAAAATTCTCTTTATATTATATATATATATGACATATCTAGTGAGAATGATATTTCTTATGTGAGAATGAGAGGAATAATTTTGAACCCTTAGATTAATATGAATGGTTGGATTAAAACATATGAATAAGTGAGTTACATGATCCTTTCTCCCATGAGATGAGAACCCTCTCTCCTCCTTTTCGGAACATCTTATTTGAGTGATTCTTTCTCCTATTCTCACAAATTCGTTCTCAGTGATTAAATTAGCCCAAACACTATTTTTTCCCTTAAATATCTATGTGTTGGTTGTTGTAGATGCAATAAAACCATAATTAGTTCTATCAAACGAAAGGATAGGACGCACAAGAGTGTTAGGACCAAATATTTGTTCTATTACTTCTTGTTAGTTTTTCCTCTTATCTGATTTTTTAGATTCTAAATCCCCTAATAATGATTGATTTCAAGCACCAAAATAAGCTTCCTAACAAATTATTTAGAAGAAAAAGAAATAAAAAAATAACCTTTGAAGTTAAAACATGCAAATATGAGAAACAATTAAATTTAAAATTAGCAATATAGTAAGTGATATATGCAGATGAAGAATTGAAGATTTAGGATCGAATTAGATTTTATGTGACCCCCAACAGCGACTCCTCTACAAATGTATGATCCAAAATCAAGAGTTCTGTACTGCCAATGGCGGTGGGTGCGGTGTCGTTGGCGAGAGTGTGGTGTTTTGGTTCATGGAAGGTGATGCGGCAGTTTGAACATGGAACAGAAAAACAGTTGTACCCTAGAAAGACGAAACAAGAGTCACGTGAAAAATTTAATTCGTTCTTTCCTTTTAATCTAAGGACTCAAAGTTGTCCATCTCATTCTCAGATAAGAAGATTATTCTAGCTACATATGCTTTCTCTATATATTATTAGAAGAGATCACAAATTTTATCATAATCAAATTAATTCACAACTACGAGTCTCAGTTTAAACTGAAGCTAAGACGTTCAACTTAATAATATCGACATTTGCTACTTGAACTACAACTTAAGGATAACTAATGTGATATTTTATTCATAGCTTATTGGTTTCTCTATCCTACAATAACAATCATATTTGCAAGAAGACGGTCACCATAAATTATCAATGCAATTTTATTTATTTTTTTTAATTAATATTATATATATCACTCTTATTTTATTATTTTTCCATTTTATAGTTAAATATTTGAAATACATCAATTAAAAATTAATAAAATTAATTTAATAAAACTATTATTTTCTCTTTTATTTATGATTTTTTCTTATGTATAAATTACTCAAATACGACAATTATTTTAGATCAGAGGAATTATATTTCAAAGTGTACTGTATTACTTAAAAGGTAGTTAATAAGATTAAGAAAAATATTTTATTTGCTTATTTTTTTCAGGATAACAGGATGACAGTGGTTTTATGGAGGAAATATATTTTATTTGAGAGAAATCTTAACAAGTATTCTAAAGTTAATGATCTAAATATAGAGAAAAAAAATATATTAAAAGTGCATATTGGAAATTGTGTAGTTAAATTTTCCTATTTTCAAGACAAAACTTTTGATTTCTTAACAAATACACTTATTAGCATGACGTTTATTTTATTTACAAAATTGGCAATAATGATATTTTAGCCATCACCAAAAAACGCCAAAAAGCGGACTCTGATAATCAATTAAAGAACTTCTGAAGTTTCTAATTTTATAACAGATTTTTAGGACAACTTCAAAAATTACGAGTAACAACAACCATTTCCAAATATATTCATTGCTTATTTTTTATTTTAAAAAACAACATAGTTTTTGAAAGCTTTCATGACCAACTGTAAAGTTCTATATAATGGTTGCAACATTTATTACACGAGCAAATAATCACAACGAATTCTTCACCTCTTCCCCTCAAGACTGGCGAAAAGAAAGTGTGCTAGGTGAATCAATCCTCACGATAATATCTTCTTCCATTGCAGAATCATCACTTGAATCATCTTCATGATGTTCTCTTCGGTCCGTGCTTTGAGAAGGAAGATTTGTAACATCTCGAATGAACCCCTTCACTCCAATGTCCTTTTTGCCAGTTGCAGCTCCTTCTGATTTGGTTGAAACAAGTGGACGACCTTGACGTGGCACAATGGTTGGATATGACAAACTTTGAGGTGGTGGTCTAGCGCGATTAGTTGACAAACTTCCACTCCGGCGAGGGATGTTCACCTACAAAACGACATTAGTTAATGAATGTACATTGAAAGAGAAGGTCGATTCTCCTTCAAAAACCCTGCCAGAAAACTATATTACGTTTCTTTTGGATAAAAAGAAAGCCATGCTCTCATAGTTTGGAGTTCAGAATTCATGAAATTAAAAGTTTTCCATCTATGAAGCTAATGTGATACGGACATACCATGCTCCCATATATGCTCAGCTGCATTGCCCTTGCAGACAAACTATTGGTTTGTTGTTCAGAGCCCTGTTTATGATGACTCTGCGGGTAGAAATGTTCAGGCCAACTCATAAGACCACTATGTTCTATACGGAAAGATCTATGAGGATGATCCATCACATGCAATAACCGTGAACTTGACTTTTTAACAAGAGCAGCATCAGTCTCAAATGCAGCAATGTCAAACACGATTACCCTTGCTCTAGTTTCAACCAGATAACAAGATCCTTGATGAATGAAACTACCTTCCTTAGTACCTGGTATATTAAGTAAAAGATTGAGCATCATTTTCAAATATAATCAGACTTACACTGTTCAGGCTTCAAGCGCAAGAGATCTTGTATGAGAAGGCGTGTTAGAGATATATTAGAGATATATGAACCATTACGCCTCCACCTAACAACTTGAGCATTTGAAGAGTTGGTCCTTAATAGACACCAATGAGTACAAGCTTATACATAAAACAAACGAAGGGTCTTAATGGTTTGAAAAAAATATTTGTTTTCCTTTCCTATTTTAACTAATAGCTGCGAAAGTGTAGCCTTGTTTTCACTTTAGTTCCTATTTTCAATTGTTTATAACGGAAACAACGTAATGTCTTTGTAAATAATTAGTAAAATTATAATAAAGACAAAAAAACCTTTCCTCAAGACTCAAACCAAGTTGGACCTAAAATTTCCTTGCTAATGGGGTTTCTCTCAAAATAGAGAAAGCAAAGAATATAAAAAAAATGATGATTAGTTCATTAAAACTGAATA
Source organism: Cicer yamashitae (assembly GCA_037974755.1). Taxonomy (NCBI): domain Eukaryota; kingdom Viridiplantae; phylum Streptophyta; class Magnoliopsida; order Fabales; family Fabaceae; genus Cicer; species Cicer yamashitae. The sequence goes on from JBBPBQ010020323.1 coordinate 9,949,590, forward strand.
TTTTAAAAAATGTCGAACCTAAATGTCCATGAGTCCCTTTTCTCCTGAAACAGTAAGGGTAAAGTAAATCATCAATATGCCAAATGAATAAGGGGTAGTTATGTTTAGTCATGATAGGTAAAAAGTAGAAAAAAAAAAGCTGAATCTGCTTAAATAGACTTCTTTTTCTCATCCACCCTAGTTATGGTATTTGTACTTGAATTCTGCTTCCTTGTGCCTTAGTGTTCCCAAACCTTTTATACAAAATCCCGTGTCTACTAACTAGTTGTCCTAATGGACCTAATGGAAACTCAAAAAGGTATTAGACAGGGAATCATATTCAAGACAAGCTAATATACCTGACATCGACAAACTTTGGAAGCTTCGATTCCCATGTGAAGGAAGCAGGGCTGCTGGTGCGGTTACCAGCTCTTGACGACCTTGAGTTTTGATATATCCTTCTAGTAAGAAGGCAACTGAATGATAAGGGATTTCAATTGTTTCCCCTCTTATATATATGGTCATTTCAGATCTTTCAGCAATAAGAGCTCTTAAATCTTGCACAGTTAGTTTCTCAAATATCTGGGGAAGCAATAATTTGGAAAGGGAAATAGTACTTTCCTGCATATCATGATAAACTTGTTGTATGTATGGCTATGACCAAAACATATTCATTATAATTGAAATTAGTTATGCCCACTACCATTTTTATGTCTTCTATAGAACCAATAAACATAAACTGCAAAACATATCTTTGTGAACTATGATATCCTATATAAACAACATATTTTAAAGATGGATTTTCTAAATTAAAAAACCTAATCCCTGCTGAGTTGCAGAGTTATGAACTTCATAGACAATACATACTGGAATTTCAGAATGCCACGACAAAATCCATCAGAAGCCATTAATGTCAAAGCAGTAGAAGCAATAATGAATTATTAATGTAACCATATACCTGCCACAGGAAGTCTTCCATTGAAGGATCAGATTTGAGACATGAAATTATCTTATCTGCTTCAACAAAAAGGCAGAATACGATGGAGTCTGTAACAACATTACAGATATATGGTCTTCCAGTCAGCACTTCATAAAGACCCAATGTGCTCCCGTGCGTAAAAGTTGGATAAAAAGGGTGCTTGCTTCGAATCGTCTTGCTTTCCCACTGGAAAAACAGCAATTTTCAAATCATCTGTACACACCATCAGAAATTGTATGGTAAGCTTCATACCAAGAGAATTTAATACCTTCACCACTCCATTAGAAATTAACCAAATACCCTTTGATTTGGCACCTTCCTTGTAAAGCGTCAAACCACGCAATTTCATCATTTCCTTTGTACCACTTACAAGTGATTCACGAACTGAGGATGGCAGAGCACCCAACATAGGATGTATATTACTTATTTTAGGAAGCTTAACCAAAGGAGGGTTTCTAAGTAATTTCTTTAAATCAGTCTGAAAAATAAATGAATCAATTAATAGACGAACAACCCAATTATAGGCCTCAGAAGAGTGAACCATCAAATAACAGATTAACAGAAAGAAATTAATAACGCCACAAGATACCTGGACAGCATCATGAAGATGTAGCATCTCTTTCTCTTCCAATATTCCAGCCTTCTCAAGGTTTTGAACATATTCAATTAAATGATTTAGCACTATATATGTTGCTTGCCTTGTCTTTACAACGCGTAAAACCTGAGAATTATGCATATATAATATAAAATAAAGAAAACTTAAGAAAAAGAGGCTATTTAACACTTCATAACCACAAATATGAGGCACTACGAACTTCAAACTGCTATACAGAGCAAAGACTGACCAACTTTAAATTGGCAGGATTAATCCAAATAAAGTACAGTACAAGTAAAACATTGAATGGTATTTTTAACTAGCAAACCTGAGGGTATGTTAAATGAACTTCTTCTAGGAACTTCCGTGCTTCTTCTCCCTCCACAACACTTTCATTGATGACAGCAGAAGCAACGTCACTATCACCTACAGAAGTATAGGTAGAGGAAATAAATATAAATGATCTTAAATATAAAATATGTTATCTTACCAACACATTGATACAAGTAAGACAAAATAAGAATACAGTGCCTGGTGAGAACGTAAAATTGGACATTCAGTACGTTTTTCTTAAAAAGACACAATATAGCATCATGAGCTAGGAAGCGTTGAACAACTGATATGTGGAAACTGAACACAAAATATAGCATCATATCCAGTAAACTTAGATACACATTCATCATCCAACACAGGGAGTACTAGACTATTTTGATTTTTTAAATCTGAAAGCCTCTGATATAGCATGGGTATGGACAATATGGCTTGGATATTCCTGCCATTATGCCATACAGAAACTCAAACTAGTTGGGTTATTTCAATTCCTAAAAATGGCCATCAGTGTGAAACATTGAGAAATCGAAGCATGTTACACCCTGCAAGGATTTGACACAATTGACAAGGGAGATGGGAGAAGAAGGAGAAAATTCTGCGCAATGCACACACTCCAGAACCAAACAATTATAAGTAACTCAAAAGTTAACAATTTTAAGAAGAAAAAAATTAAAGTTATTTATTAGTAGAGGTATTTTAAAATTAATTGTTGTGTATATATACACAACAATTAATTTTAAAATACCTCTACTAATAAATAACCTTAATTTTTTTATAATCATACAATCATTTTTTATAATAAAAATATATATTATAATCATTTAATATATCCAGGTGTCAAGATTCTACTTGTGCATATATTAATTGAATGGATTGAATAATTTTTCAAAGTTGGAATCATAATTTGAGAGTACCCAAATGGGAAAGAGTACCATAAAACAAAATGGGAAAGAGGAAAAAAGGTAGAAAATTGGAAATAGTATTAGGAAGATAAATAGACAAAGGCAGACTATTACCTATGAAATCGTGTAATTGTTGTCGAGCAATTCTGTGGGCACGAAGAAATGCAGCACAAATATAACATGCTGACTCCAACCTTTCCACAGTGAAGTATGTAACTAACTTCTGTGGTAACATACTAGACTGGAGGAACTTGTAGTAATTAGGGAAGTGAACATTAGCTTTTAAACCTTTCCAGTCACATAGAGGCTCAGATGAAGCCAAATCTATTGATTCCTCCACTGATAGCATTAGGATATTAGCTGTTGTTTGAGTAATTCTCCCTTCATCAAGCATCTCCCAGTAAGCAGCTTGAACACCTAATATGAGAAGCTTCAATTAAATTGGAAAGCATGTAATTCAATAAATCATAGTCCCCAAAATATATTTGCTCTTAAAGACGCGATAAAGCATCTTATATCATCTGTCTTCTCTTTGTATCTACCTTAAATTAAAGAACTACAAGGGTTAGAATATTTGAAGCAGTTAATCAAACAGAAGCACAGGGTATAGAGTGGATGAGATTCCTGCTGTTGTTAAAGTTAAAAGAACTGGTGCAAATAAGGAGAAACTATAAATGTAAAAAACTTGAAATCAAAACAAATGTAAATGTTAACTTACCATTCAAAAGGCGTACTCGTATGTCTTTCAAATTCATAGGATCTAAGTTACTGTTACTTTCAGATGCACCATGAGGATGAACACGTTCACCTTCAATATCATTTAAGCAGGAAATATATCTCTTCACTGTGGGCCAGTCAGCAGGCCCGAGTTCCTCGTCATCTCCAAGTTCACCAAAAGCCTCTAATGCTTTGTTAACCATTTCATACTTTGTAAAATCAAGGATACGTTTCTGTTATTACATGAGAAAAACATGAGGACCAACTTGATAACAAGTAATATATAGATATTCTGAATTCTCACTCAATTTTTAGAACTGATCTATGGTACCATGAATGATAAGTGAGAAAAAGAAAACATAGATGGATCGATAGGCAATAGTAACAATCATCTATGCAATAGCATAAGCCATCAATATGTAGACTACTATTTTAAGTATTTTATTCTACTCTAAATTTTTAGAACTGAGGCTCTGGTACCATGATAAGTGAGAAAGAGAAAACACAGATGGATTGATAGTCCATAGTAACATTTGCATTAGACACTATGTTATAGCACATGTACTAGATTTAAAGCATCCCCATACATGCTAAAAAAGTCTAGAGTTCAATTCCTTTTAGTGGACTTTCATAAGTATCCCCACACATTTAGCACATCCAAAAATTTGTTAACATTTGATAAAAGAACGTATGTGATAGAGCAAGTAAACTATTGGAATGAAATTGGTTATTTTATTGAAATATGAAAGGAAATTACATCAATAGTTCCAGAGCATAGGCTCCTCAAAGAGACAAAGATCTCTTTGCCAACCAAATGGTTACTAACATTAAAATTAATAATACAACCAACTGAACAGCAAACACACACTTCAAAATTAATGTAACTTCCTAAAACTGACAGTTAACTACCCACATTCTTTTTCTTTTTCTTCCTCTCATAGACTCTCCATACTTTGGGCTTCTCATGACCCAAGCCCACTAGCACATCCCCTTCCACTGGGTTAAACCCATGCGGTACCCTATCAGTATGTAATTATTATTTACAATTCACAACTCTCTTAATCAACAAAAGTTCCACCATTAAAAACCCATTTGGAGGACATCATATTTTGTTGCAAAGAAACCTGACAGCGTTAATGCATTTCTGGCCCCTTTGGCTCACTAGTTTCTCTCTGTTGCTCTTTTCTGTTAATATTTTCTACTTTATTAGACACAGTTGCAAATAGCAATTCACTACAATGTACAGCAGTCAATTATATGGATATGTGAAAATTTTCAAGGTATTTTCATAGATGAGAGAGAGAGAGAATTCAGATCAAACATGAATATATTAGAGAAACACTAATAATATGGGATATCAAATCATTTCATCTCTCATAACAAGAAGATATTTTAAAAATAAGGATTGAGAGAACCCTGACCTTAGCTGATGATAACTTATCCATGTCAAGGAAATGTAAAATGAACTGTGTGGTTGAACCATTCACTATAAGTGTTAAAAACACTATTCCACCGGTGAAGAAAACAAACTGCACAATAAAATATCATATCGGTCAGTTATACAGACAATTTTAATATCGAGGAGTTCAGGGTTGTAGTGACTTTTTCAAAATCATACCAAAGAGTTATGAATTAGAAATTTATAAGGGGGTTTAAACCTTTGAGGAGTAGTAGCAACTAGCAACACACTTCTACTAAATCGTGTGGATTCCATTTCCAATTTAGTGGAACTCATTTCAAAAGTGGTCAGACGACTTTGACCCACATGAATTTTCCACAATCATGAAGAAAGTGTTGGAAGGAGAATGTTAGAGAGTGGGTTGCTAGTATTCACTAGGGGTTTTATTAATATAAATTGCAAAACATACCATTGTTCCTATCTCTGGAGTCAATTCAATTGATCTGCCACTCGAACGCTAAACCAACCAAAAACATTAATAATTAAAAGATTAAACTACAAAAATATGAATATGAATATCAATGATGACCTCATGCAAGCACCATATTTTCCCTACTTTCCCCATAATATATTGTAGAGGAAAACATTTGCTTTGAAATTTTTCTGTGGTATAGTAGATACAGTAATATATGCTAAATGGGCCATATCCTTTAGTTAGTTAATTATGATGAACCTTAAATACAGAATTTCATGTTGAAATGCATTATGTAAGGACATTAACTCCAAGATACCATAACAAGTGTTTGGGCCTGTTTATGTAAGCAAGTATAACACAAAAATAGAAAGCAAAAAATATAAATCACTTTCCCAACTGATGCCACTACAAAGAGAAAACAAAAAGGATGAAAAGCAGAAGAACTTGATTATTTCTTGTATTAATGTATAGGCAAGAGTTTGTTTAGGTTGAAACACATATATATTATCTCTTTTCGAGGAAAAGTCAATTACATCCCTCAATATGTTGAGATAGATTGTCGGTTTATCAAATAAAAGATCCTATATGCAAACACCACCACCTGTTTTGTCAATTCAAATAATCGTCTAGCATATGTTTTTACTATGTCCTTAAAAGACCCTCAGATCGACTACATTTGTAAGTGTGTGACCTATAAACTTTGTATCTTATATACTAGTCTGAATCTAATAATCACTTTATGTTAATTTAAAATTTGTTTTGTCATAATTTCTTACAATATGTACTAATTTATCATTTAATCATATTAAAAATATATGTAATAAGCATAGGTTCAACCACGGTTTAACCATACTACCGTGAAACCATTGAACTAATAAGCACAGGTTCAACCACGGTATATCCATAAAGAAGGCTATTAAAATATGGATCAACAGTCAATAAATACTTGCCTTAACCGATAGTGAAAGTGACAAGGCAACTGCTCCTCGCAATCCTGACCAGACGAGAATAATAGCTTCTTTCCAATCCAAACCATATCCCAAATATCTTAGAAAGGGAAATAATGCTCCAACTACAATGCATCGAGACACTTGAACATATGCATAGAGAAGCAAGAGGTAGACCCATGATGATCCTACAACAGAACCAATAGTTTGTAACTACACAGTCTTAACAAACATGAGTATTTTAACAAGAAAAAAGGCAAGCAACATTGGCAAGAGCTTCTAGAAAATATAAGTTAAAGTATCGAAATTAAGTCGTCTCGTTGAAAAGAATATGACCATCATTGTAATTAATTATTAATCGACTTTCCTTGCCTCTATCATTGTATAAGGTTTGTTGCATAAAGGGAAACCACAAAATGAAAACGCAATTTATCATCGATCAATTTCAATAGTGAAATTAAAATCCTTAAAACAAGATAAGATTTGTGCAAGAGCTCCTCTCATGCAAAGTAATGTAAGCATGATAGCAAGAGCAACACAATTGAGCAATGTAATAGGATTATATACAATTTAAAGTTAAAGACTTAAAGGTAACACCTTAAAAAAATTCTATCTCTTTCATATTTATTGTCAATTTCCCCTGTACGAGTCAGAGATGATACAAACTATGGAATACAGCTTCCTTACGATTCATCACCCCAATCATGCAATGGTGCAATAAGCTCCTGCTTGTTACTCCCCCGTCCCAAAATAAGTGTCATATTTGCAAAGAAAAAAAGTCCCATAGTAAGTGTCATTATCTTTTCAATGTAGTATTAATTATTTTATTTTAACTGTAGCCTCTAGTTAATATTATGTGCATCATCACTCCAACTCATTATCCTCCACTTCGCATTTATGATTATGGTGAATCCGTCAATGATTAACAAGGTTAATTTGGTAAAATTGTTGTTCTCTTTCTATCATTTATAGCTTCTCCTTAATTTGTGTAAAATAACCTAATATGACACTCATACTGACACAGAAGGAGTTATTAGCAATAGTTTCATGTATTAGTATTCAATATATTTCATGGTGTGGTTTATCCAGAATGAATGAAATAATTCAATGGCATCTTGAACAAAGAAGAGAATTTAAGAAGTGATTCCAGAGAATACTACCATGATGGAAAACTTTGTCATCGCTAAGTATTCCTTGAGCTATAACAACTCCACTGCAAAACAAAGATAAGAATATATTAGTGAAAGTAATATACTAGTAAGAATGTCTTACAGCAGCTCAAAACTGTGTTCAACCAGAAAAATATATTTCGCCACTCAATCCAAACGGCATTAACAGCCTGCTTCACAAGTCATATCATTATGATTTTAGATTCCAACTAAGCTCTTACCTCAAAATGAAAATTAATGTATTAGCAATATAAGCAATCATTTCCCTGGAGAAAAATAAATAGAGGATCAAAACACATTATATTTGACAACAAAATAATGGAAAGAGAGAGAGACAAAATAATATTGCCTTCTGTCCAACTCTAGATACCGTGTTGTTAAGGGAAGCGAACAAACCTATAACTAAGCATTACAGATTATATCAATACCTATTCGAACAAAACTAAAACAAATGTTCAATCTATTTTGAATAATCTCAATCAAAGGTATAACTCGAAATCGGCAGGATTAAGCATCGGAACATAGATCGAAGAAAGCTTCTTTTCCCACCCCAAGTCTTCTCAAAAGCCCCCAAATTTTGTCCAAATTGGCTAATCCAGAGGTGTATTTAACACGTCCGGATTACCAACCGAACGTGTATTTATGTGTACTTGAGAACATTGGGGGTGGGAGAAGAAACACCCTAGATCTAATTCATACACAAAGATCATGGAGAGATGAGAATTGACAAAAGATATAAAAACATAAAACGAAATTGCATTAAGTATGATCTATGATAAAGCTCTTCAGCAGAACATTCAGCCCCAATGCAACTTAAAATGAGCGACCCTTAATGAAGCCATTAGATGAACCCACAAGGATCTAGAATACTTTAAGCATAAGAATATTTGGACTGAATAAGGAAGTCAGTAAGTAAAATATGCCTTTACTGTTCGGTGAAGAACTTACGATTCCTATCCTTTATTCCTTCTATCGCCACAAAAACAAGGGTAAGTTGATAATTAGAAAGAGTAAAATATCCCGTAGAAATAGAATGAATCTATTTCATCTAATTATATACACAACTAACACAGGGACGAGTAAAAGGCATACCAAAAGTGATGTAAGCTTTGTTGACTTTCACCCTTAAAAGCTGTCCTTGCAAATGCAGAATAGAACCTGTAGAAAGATTTCAATACGAAATTTTCCGAGAATTGGTATAGGTATTTTGGACTCGAGATCAACTTACATTCCCAATGACATAACTGTCAAAACACCAGAAACATCCGCACTCTCTTGAGCCTATAAAAGATTTTGGCCATCAATTTCTCCATGCTAAAGAATGGAAGTAATTCTAAATAATACCACACAAAAAGAAACCAATTATGATGATGTGATTTTTAACAGATATAATCTCTCATATAACTGAAAGATCCAAAAAAACTAGGGTATTATGCATATTATGAGTATTAATTATTCAAAATACAAATATAATCTCTCAACTTACTAAAAGATGAACCCAAGTTTGAAAGCAACTTACAGTGTAGTAAGCAATGTAGCTAACAGCAAGTGTTAGTGAAATCTCAATCACTGTATCATTAAAAATAAACCCAAGCCATAAGACAGATGCAATCCCAAAAGCAAGACCAATACCTACACTGGACCGAGCAAAGTATCACATAAACAAAGATAACTTTTTCCATTAGGCAACATAGAAGTAGCGAAACCTACGCTCCAAGTGAAACTTGTGCTAGAAATTTGATTATGGCAACCCAGTTGAAGGTCTCTCCAAGAACCATCCGATAGAAAAGCGTGTAAACCACAATAGCCGTCCTAGACAAGAATAAAGATTAAGCTTTCTAGAAGCCTAAATAAAGACATCTAAAAGAACCGTCAAATGCAGAAATAGTCACTCATTATAAATGTTCAAGGCTTTAAGCTACTTCCTACAACCTAGTTTTATTAGCAAACTTGGTAATTCATTTGAAGGGTGGAGAGATATTAAAAAAATACCCGTCATTCATCAAGGATTCCCCTTCAATTATTGTGCTTAATTTTTTGCTGGCACCAAGGTCTTTCAACAAGGCCACAACAGCAACAGGATCAGTTGCACTAAGAAGTCCCCCAAGCAACAATGATGTTTTCCAACTCCAGTTATATGGAAAAGTAAGCTGTATTATGACAAATGAGTTATAACTTATAACCATATGATATGACGTGAATGATGAATTCTAAACATTGGTTCTCATACCTTCAAAACAGTTCCAAGAAAAATGGTCGAAATCACAACACCTGGACCAGCTAGTAAGATCATTTGTGCAATACACCTCTGCGTTCAGTCCAAAGCATACAAAAATTCCTTATGAGTAGACAAAATTTGTATAATATGCATAACAAATTGAATAAGCCAGTAGACAAACATGTAAGAGCGTGCCAATGCATGCAAACATATGTGAGGCAATAACTTATAATACCAGTATGACACTATCACTTTATTATAAGTTTATAACTCAAATAGAAGTGAGTAAATATTCATAGAAAAATCCAAGACAAGAAACCTTAATTTGGTGAACTTCCATTGAGAATGAGCTCTCAAAAAGAAGAGCAGGAAGAAAAACAGCTAATAGGAGCTCTGGATCAATCTCTGACCCTGCATATTAAAAATAATAATCACTTCAATCATTTTTTAAATATGTATAAGTGAAGATCAAAGTTCCCTAAGTTGAAATATTTTCTAAAAGCCCAGTCCATCCACATGAACCAAAGCTGTATAATGAAAAGCCTTATTTTCTTTTATTGGAAGGTACATAAATTTCAAAATAACTAGAATCAAATTAGAACTTACAAAGACGAATTCCATCCCCAATCTTACCGAGCCGGTGATGAGTACCATATTCTGTTTAAAATCCCACCATTAATCATCAAGTTATTCGGTAAATATGAAAAGGTAAATAAATGGAATATTTCTATAAATATAAAATAGAGTGTATATTGTATGGGGAGAGAAAATAATAGTAACTTTAAATGAGAAGAAAGTTAGGACCCTGTTCAAAGGAAAAAGCTAATCAGTGGAGAAACCCTATCTATCAGCTGTCACGTAGAATGGCAAAAATAGTTTTCCATTCATAAGAAACCAAGGAAGCACCACTTACTTAATAAATTTTTCCATTGCCAGGGGTAACACAACATTTTCCAATGATAGGAGAATGAAACAAAATTATAAACAGAAATGATGATCAACATGGAATGAGTTTGATACTTTCTACAAATCAAAAACTAAAAGACAAATGTGGACAACACTTTCTAACTCTTTCAAGTCACCTGGAAAATGGCCTCAACCCAAAATTAGCAAAGTGTTATCAATGGTGTATGGTGTACATGCTAGCAAAGATGGTTATGGATATAACTAGTTTGGTTATTCTTAGAATTTAGGTTTAGGCCTAACTCAATTCTACAAAACCGAATTGTATGGTGCTAATTGCTCAAGCCTTATAAGCATGACTTGAGCAATATATGTGGGACTAAGCACACCCCTCACACCAGTACAATGGAAGTGTTGGTGGTTGCTATGATGGCAGTCCAAAAATGTCGCAAATAAGCCAACTTTCCGACAGTTATAAATTACAAAAGGGTTCTCTGAAAATCACTTAATTGGTCAGTATTGATACCAATAAAAATTACTCTTTCAAATAAAAATTGTCTCAATATATGTTACTAGAAAAGTGGAATTGAGTTTTCTGCCATTAATCTTATTTACGCCACTGTCACTTCAGCAACTAGCAGTACATCTGAATTTATGTCCTCAATGCGATTACCATTTTTAATTTATTTATTTATTTATTTGAATTCTTTTTTTTTTTTATAATTTATTTATTTGAATTCTAATATGTCATGTATTGATCTTTCCAGTGTTTTAGGTACGTTAGTTGGTTGGAACTTAAAATACTTTTTACTCAACAGTTCAGATTCAGAAGAAGACTTCCTATGAACACATAGAGAAGACCCTCTTAGCGCCCTTGCACAGAGTAAAGCATTATAAGAAAAAAATTAAAATTACAAATAAGTGAAATATGAAATTTGCACGACAATCTGCTTATTTCCCTTTTAATAAATATAAACTACTAAACAATCAAATTATTTTCCGTTTCCAGTATTTGTCCTTTTGGACGCTACAATAAAATGGTTGATCCAATCTATGTCCCTTAAAAGTATAATAAGGTCAAGCTCTTACCAATAAACTGACACCTCAAGAACAAAGTAAAAGGACGCTTGAAATAGCTTATTTAGACTTATCATACGACATAAGTATTTGGAATAGCTTATGAAAATAATTTTTCCAGCTTATTTCCATAAACTCCTTACAATAGTCTATATCATTACACACACATATAGAAAGTTTTTCCTTGGTTCTCTCCTCAAATCAATTATAGAAACAATTTTATGTACTTAAAACTTCGAATAAGTTGTTTATCCAAAAGTTACTAAGTCAACTTTTCCACAAACATCCTGAAACCCAAAAAAAAAAGCTATAATCACAATTTATGTACTAGAATAAATTCTGATTAAGGTTCTCTGATCAATCATTATTATGAGGCGGAGAAATCAAATCAAAGGTTGATATAAGTCATAGTATTCACAAGTAAATAATAATAATAAATGAAAAAAGGGGGAAATAATTTTGAACCTAAGGATCCAAGGACAATGCCAAGGATGAGCAAAGCAACAGTGTAAGGAAGTCTGGTCCCACGTAAGAGGTGTCTGGAAGCAATACCGAGAGCAAGACTGAGACCAAAGAAGATAACTGCATCTGATGGATTCGAATGCTTCTCCGGAGAAGGAGAAGGATCAGAAACGGAAAAGGAAAAGGAAACTGGTAGTTGTTCCTCCTCCTCCATGATTCTGTAAGTAAGCAGTGACTCGGTTAACACCGCCATTCAAAATCAAAATGTTTGAATCTATCTAACCTAACCAGAGTACTCAAGTGAAATGCAAACTTGAGTTGCGTCACTGATTTTGATCTTTTTGTCTTCATTAATTCATCACGTTCAGCAACGACAAAAATTAAGTGTTTGTTGACTGATCTATTTACATGAGTATCTTCTCCCTTCTGTATTTATTTATAGGTAATACTAACACGGTAATTTGTTAAACAATATTAATTACATAAATTTCAAAGTATTATTTCATTTTTAAGTTCTTCAATAAAAATCTTTAAAATACTTGTTAACATATTTGTTTATTTATTGTGAATGCCGAAAGGAAATCTTTCAAATTTTAATTAATTCTCAATTTTATTTCTAAACTATAGTTCTGTTATACTTCTTCTCTTTTAAATAATATAATTTAATAAGTAAACCTTAATATATTTTTAATTCGTCGGAGCTAATATTTGAACTATTATTTTCTCTTATTTTTAAAGTAATTGAGAAATTAAGTTAATGGATTAATAGTAACGAAAACAATATTTATTATATTTTTATAGTTGATAAATTAAATAAGAAAGGAAAGGATAATTAAAGGACCAAATTTTACCTTTACTTGGAATATTTTGTTTTAGTGGCACATGGATAGTTGGATTAGATGTAGATCTAACAGGTAACAGCTCAAATTTCAATTAAATGTTCTCCTTTGTTTATCAAATAGGCATTTTAGTTAGAGTAACAAATATTTTTTAGACATTTGTTTATTGAAAATTATTATTCTTTATTTTTTAATAAATATGTTAGCGTGATTCTTTTAGTTATTGAGTTGTAATATTAGATTAACTTTTAGCTTCTTAAATTTGTGAAAAGGTAAATTAATTATTTAAATCAAAAAATAGCATCAAAAAAAAGCATTTTCTCGATTTTTTAACAGCAAAAATTCAAATTCAAGTCACACGTCAATAAATATGGTATCTATGCGCATTACGGCAAAGACTAATTATTTTGAATCAAATAAGATTGCGAAGGTAGCAAAAGTTTTTATTTGTAGCGATACATCATTTCATGACTCGACTTCAAGTCTAGGACACGAATTGATTAAATAGACTCAGGCGTGTCTTTTTTGTTTTGTAAACATTTTACTCAAAAATTATAAATTTTAATTCTTAAATTAGAATTAATTTTTGTCCACAACATCTAAATATGACAAAATCAATTTTACATTCAAAATTATTTTTGATTCTTTCAAACTTAAAATCAAATATACACTTACATCACCTCTTCAAAAGATTCAAAATTCTTTTAAATTTTGAACAAGGTCGGCCATAGCCCCGTGCAACCAGAACATTGACACGGGACTTCCGATTAGGGAGGGTTCAAATTTTTTTTTTTTTATAGTATAACTGAATTTTTAAAAATTGTATTTATATCCTTGATTTTGTATATTGATCATTCTAACATTTTATATTTACAACTTATGTCCAAAATAAATATCAACTTTCTAAACAGATACCAATGTGATAGTTGTTGCAGCTACCAGACGTCATCATCAAAACCCAAAGGTTAGAATCTTGATATTAGGGTATTCTTGATGTTCGGGTTTTGTGATTTATTGAGTTAGGAACTCAATTTGTTTGAAATGGTTGATTTACTGATTTTAGAAACTCATTATCTATTATGATTTAATCCAATGTTAGGATTTTAGATTTTAGGAACTCATTACTTATTTTGTGATTTGCAATGGTACTAATAGATTTTAGGAACTCATTACTAATTTTGTGATTTACAATGGAAATTTTTTGAGTTTAATTGAAATGTTAGCTGAATTTGACCCAACTGTCTAAGAACATGTTACACGTGTTACAGATGATAAGGTTCATTTTCATTATATTGGGCATAACATACAAAATGAGTTAATACTCTTGCTTGGTTTTGCAATTAAAAATGAAATTGTTAGAAAAATCAAACAAACAAAGTATTTCTCCGTGATACTTGATTGTACTCGTGATGTTAGTCACCAAGAGCAAATGTCTTTGATAATAATATATGTTGATGTTTCTTCAAACTTTATTACTATTGAGGAATCTCTTTTAGGATTTTTTAATGTGAATGATACAACTGGCCAAAGGCTTTTTGATGTTTTACAAAATGAATTGAAAAATCTTGATCTTGACCTATTTGATGTGCAAGGACAAGGTTATGATAATGGGTCAAATATGAAAGGAAAACATCAAGGTGTACAAAGAAACTTTTAGACATAAATCTAAGAGCCTTTTATACTCCTTGTGGTTATCGTAGTCTTAATTTGACATTGTGTGATATGGCTAACTCTTGCATTAAAGCTAAAGATTTTTTTGAAGTTGTTCAACGCATTTATACAATTTTTGTCAATTCTACTAAGAGATTGCAAATTTTGAAAGATAATGTAAAAGGATTGACTACAAAATCCTTGTCATCCACTCATTGGGAGAGTCGTGTAGATAGTATCAAAGCTATAAGAGCCCAAATATCAGATTTTAGAGAAGCTTTATTTTGAAGTGTCGGAAAATGATCTCGATACTAAAATAAGAACTGAAGATAAATCCTTAGCAACAAATGATCTTGGTGATTTTGAGTTTTTAATGACTATAATTATTTGGCTTGAAATATTATCCGCAATTAATTTGGTTAGTAAGCTTTTACAATCAAATGATATGCTTATTGATGTTGCTATGGCAAAAATAAAGGGGTTGATTTCATTTTTTGAGCGATATTGAGAATTGGTTTTTATAATGCCTTGGATAATGATAAGGAAATTGCTATTGAATTGAATATTGACCCAGTATTTCCTCAAAGACGTATAATTCGAAGAAAAAGACAGTTTAATGAAAAAGACAGCTTTTAGGGTTAATTATTTTCTTTACCTTGTTGATCAAGCTGTTGTTTCTCTTAATAAGATATTTGAGCAATACGAAGAGTATGAAAATATTTTTGGTTTCTTGTTTACTTCTCACAAGTTAGAATCATTCGACGATGCAACTTTGAAGTCTTGTTGTTGTCGTTTTGAACAGGCATTGAAACATAATGAGCAATCTGATATTGATGGGAATGAAGTATTTGTGGAGTTAAAGTTACTAAGAGAAATCTTGCATGGAGAAAAAATTGAACCTATTGATATATTAAGATTTTTGAAATGCTTAGATTGTGTTCCTAATACAATTATTGCAAATAAAATTTTGTTGACTTTTCCGTGACCGTTGCTTTTGCAGAGAGAAGTTTTTTAAAATTGAAGTTGTTGAAGTCTCACTTGCGGTCTATTATGTTACAAGAAATAATTAATTGATTAACATTGATAGCAATTGAGAATAATTTTTAGGAGATAATACAATATGAAGATTTGATTGATGAATTTGTTTCAAAAAGTGTTAGAATGATGACTCTTTTTAAATAGAAAGAAGATTGATATTAGTTTGCTGATATTATTTACAATTTACTTATTTTGATGAATTTAATTAAATAATTTGAGTTTTTGATATTTTATTCGGCAAAAATATGATATTTTAAAATAACTTATAATTTTTAAAATTATATTTTTTATTAGGAATCCAATTTTTTAAATTTGTATAGGACCTCCAAAAATATTAAGAGAGTCCTAATTTTAAACATTCTATATTTTATAAATATTTGAGATTATGTACATATTGATATTCAGGGATAACTCCGATCACATGCAAGAAATAAAGTGCGATCTTTATATTATTTATAGAAAAAGAAAAATGTATAAACTTTTTTTAATGATGTAAGATAACAATTTACTAGTTATGTGTAAATTACACGTGAGGAGAACCATTTTGTGATTACTTTAGAAAAAAATGTCAAGATATATGATTACTTTCAACCACAAAAATTAGACATATGTCATCCAATTAACGAAATTAAATGCAAAATAAATACAAAATATGATTTATTAAATAAAAAAGATGTTCTATAAATATAAATCAATCAATAACTACAAAAATGATGTACGGGATTATTTTATACTTAAAATGTATGAGTCTAAGTATTAAACAATTTAACTTAAAAATAAAATTATTTTCAAGGTATGATAGACATTAAATAGAAGCAGTTAATAATCGACAAATTTTACATTGATTTGAATCAAAAATTTTTTTTATCACATTGATTTATTTCAAAATCAAACCCAAAATTCTATTACTTTTTTAGAAAATAAAACAAGTTGAACAATATAACAAGATACGGTGTAAGATGAGTGTCAAGGATGGGGCCAACAAGGCAAGAGTACCAATGTTATATAATCCTGAGTTAAATATATATATATAGTTGGATATAACGAGGAACAAAAATTATTATTTTATATTTGATTTTAGAAGAGATGGTACTGTAACTAACACATTTGTGACTTTACAAATTTGAATATAAAATAAGATGTTGAACATAACAATATTTTTCAGTTGAATAAAGACTTAAGTAATTATCGATTTTGATAATTTTCTCTTTATTTCTCTCTAACCAATCAATTTTTCTCGATTATATAATTTTATTTTAATCTTCCACCTATTTTTCAAATACACTAAAATTATTAATGTCACAAATTAAAGTAGAGAATCTATTTACTTTAATAATCTCCATTTATAATTATAAGCCTTCATTGTTTTTCTTTTCATGTTTATTAAAAAAAGTAGGGGGTGAATATGTTTAATCTATTTTCTGCGTACCTTTATAATCAATTATAAATATAAAAGACTAATTTGATATTTAAAAAAGATAAAATAATTATTAAAAATTAAGATACAAGCGCCCTTAATTATACCTTAAAAAAGTTACTAAACAACAATATCTATGGGGCCATTGCTTAACCCTGACTCATCTAGCTAACCTGAGTTAACACCACTAAATCATTCAAATTACAGTCATATATAATTCTTTTATTGAACAAAATTTTAGTGAGATTTGTCTTCTATATAATATTAAAAAAAATATAACAAGAGGGTGTGTTGTCGGATTATTTTTTCTTAAAAGGTAAATGATAATTTTAGTCTTTGATAGGCATGTGATAGGCATGGTATCGGAATGCGATGAGAGCGAATTTTGTCTTTTCTATCATCGTATTCGATTAGTTGGAGAAAATTTGCGCTCTTGTATATGAAATTTAGGTTTCTATCTTTGCATGCGACGGAGTTTAAGTTTTACCGTCTGCACCTACACTCATTCATATATATAGAATAATAAATTTAAAAGTCATATTAATTATAATTAATATAATAAAATAATTATTATTATACAATAATAAAATTAAAAAATATTAAAATTATATTTTTTTTATAAAAATGATTATAATTTTTAATATTTAAAAAATATTAAATATATTGAATATGTATATGTATATAAAATTTAAAAATGACAATAATATTATAAGTGGTGCGGGGTGGATATCAATACTCTCAAACTCATCCTCGCCTCCAATTTTAATTTTGGGAAAAATCTACATCCGTACTCAATTAAAGCGGGTTTTCCCCACCTAAATCGGGATGAGTTTGGGTGAATAATCGCATGTGCGGATTTTGTTGTCATCTCTATTTAAAAGTGTAGAACATTATCATTTTAATGTCTGACTTAGCTAAAAACTCAAACTAGTTCTTGAATCATCAAAATAGTTATACAACTTACTGTCATAAAAGTCATTGAAATATATAATTAATGTCAAAATAGTCTCTCACCCTTATAATGTTAGAGATTAAAGTGACTAATATTTTGATGATTCGATGACTAATTTGGATTTTTGTCTAAAGTGACGGCGCCATGCACTTTCAAGGACTAAAATGGTGATTTACTCTTTCTTAAATTAAGCATGGTCTTATTAATAAGGAAAATGTTTGATATATACTTAAACACATTATCAACATCATAAGTGAAAGAAATAGAGAAAATGATACGGAGGTGATTGAATAGAAGGAAAATAAAATGTTAAATGAGAATATGAAAAATAAGGAGATACACGTATAAGGTTGCATTAATAATAAAGAAACAATTTACCTGTCTCATTAAACTTCCGAATTAGCATAGCTATTTTTCTAATGTGCTAGTTGGCTATGATGCCGTTGCAGCTCTTCAAAGTAATTGATCCTCAAAGACATGAAGAAAAGAAAGTGTAACTAGAGGGTCTACTTAAAGATGCCCCAAGGCCAAGGCAACATGAATTGAAAGTGATCCAATTTTAGACCAACAATTTTTGAATCCTACAGTTAATTTAATTTAATGATAGAAAAATCAAATTGTCCAGGTGACACACATGTTGCTTGCTCCGAGGGTCTTTTCTTATTGATTCCAAAGAAATGTATTTGAGTTTTGTTTGATGTGTAAATTCCAAAGATAAGTATGAGTTTGTATGATGTGTAAAAGAGTAAGTATGAGACAATATTATTGTTCGTTTGAAAGGAAGATTTTGAAGTTTTGGAGAGTTAAATATTTATTTTATTATATATTTTTGAGATTTTTTAACATAATATATGTTCTTATAACAACTAACGATGAATCATGGATAGAAGTAGCCCCTTCTATTCATTGATATAGGAAGTAGTCCCTTCTATTCACCACCCTTATGCTTCATTGATTGAGTATACGGTCCATTGTTATTCAACATACGTTATGCGGAGGTAATGAAGCGACAAATTAGTTAGCCAAACAAGATGGTTTTAGTGATGATTTGTTGAAGTCTTGGAACATTTTTCTTTATTTTGTTTGTTCTTTTTTCTTGATAAAAAAAACACTCTTAGGGTATTTTGAATGAAGGATTTTCAACGGGAGAATTTGTTTCATTTTTTAAAATTAAGAAAACTATAAAATGGTTTTAAAAATAAATTAAATGTAATAGAAATATTATATGATAATCTGTATTTTTCTTTTTCTTTTTTATGAATCTCAAATATATATCAAAATATAGATTTAATCCTCCAAAATCTTCCCTCGAAAATCCTCGATTCAAATATACCCTTAGAAAAATATAAAATAAAATGTGGAATTGATATTTAGATAGAAATTAAAGTGCATATGAAAGCATATTAGATCATCTTCAATGAAATTTTAATAGGACTGTGAAAGTGACAATGAATCAATATTCTCACTTTAGACTTTTTTTAAAAGATTGTTAAAGATCTAGTGTTTAAATGAAGTAATTGAAAATTCTAAAAACTTCAAATATTTCAATTGAATTTTTTTCATTTATAAATATTTTTTTGGATAGAGTTATTGCTTGTTTAAAATTGAGTCATTTTATAAATATTAAAAGTTTTGGATGAAAATATAAAGGAATGAACTATGTTTTTGGAGGAAAACAGATGAGTGAAATTTGATGATATATATGAGTGAGTAAAGGGAAATGAATAGGTGATTAGTTTTGTCACCTTGCATAAAATTTATTTTATTTTTCTTCATTTCACTCAAACCATCCAATCCAATATGTGAGAGCTCAAAATTGCATTGTGAAATAGTTTTGGAGGATTTTGAGTAAAATTTAAATTTATCACTTCTCTTTATAATATTTCAAAATAAAATAAAAATACTGCTATAATTTCATTTCACTACCTTCAAAAATACTCTCCTAAAAAAATAGAGATTTTCCTGTATTTTTCTTCCTCTCATTCCATTTAAAGTCTTCCTCTCATTCCATCTAAAGTCTTCCCCTTTCTTTCTCTCTAAATAACTACCAAACATAAGTTTGTTTAGTTCAACATATAAGAGTGGAGGGGAGGGATCTTAATGGAGAGGAGGGAAAGAAAAAGTAATAAAGATTAAAGATACATTTGATTTAAAAGAAAGAAGGAAGAGGGTAACGTTTTAATTAAATTTATGTTTGATTTAAATAAATTTAAGAGATTTTAAATGATTTATAAGTTATTATGATTTCCTCTCCTTCCAATTCTCAAAATAGAGGAGGAGCAAAAGGAAGTCTATAAATTTTTTTACTCCTCTCTTGAAAACTAAACTAAACCAAACAAACAAAATATTTAAAACATTTTTTCTTCTCCCCTCCAAATCCCTCCCTTATCTAATCCTCGACACAAAACATTATAAGATATACTTTCAACAATGTTAAAGAATCTAGCAACATCCCCCTAGCAAGGTTAATAGTCTATTGGTTTATTTCACTCAATAAAAGAGTAAATGTTAGATTGAGGGTTGAAAATATAGTGTTACTAACACTTCTCTTCAACTAATCCTTATATATCTTTAGTCGGTAGAAGACTCATGTTTTGAAGGACTTCAGAAAAATCTTGTGCAACTTAGTATGCCCTTAGTTTAATAAAACTAATCTACAATGAGAACAGCGTCAATTAGCACATGGGAAAAACACACGAAGTTTCAAGAAGGAATGTATATAAGCACAATGATAAACAAGTTATGAATGCCCTTACCGAACTCAAAACATAAAGACCTAGGATAATCCCCAATCAAGTTTGTTCATGATATAATCTCTATTATGGTGTTTATTGAACTTCATTGATATGGTTACTTTCTTAAAAATTGATATAGCTACTCTTTTTTATAAAACATTTTCAACCAAACCCTCACCAACAAAGCTAATTTTCTCTGTCAAAAGATGATGAGAAATATGTAAACTACACAATAATTGATAAAATTTCTCAATCCAAATTACCTTTGAGTTTGACTATTTCATCAAGACCTATATTCATTAACCAATACAATTTTAACTCTTAGAATATATTTTACATATTTTAAAATTTTACTCTTAAAAAATATAGACAAAATATGTATCACGCATGGACCATAAGGAATAGTAAATGGTAATCCTGCCATTTTTAATGTTAAAATTATATATGAATAGTAAATGACCACTTCAGCAGTTATACATGAATATGGCTTAACCAATATGATTTTAGCAAAGACAAGATATCTATTGCTCAAGTCCTTTTGTTCACTTCAGTATTTCATCTCTCTCATGCTGTATTATGTATGGGAAGGGACAGCATGAGCTAGTGAAGCTGCTGAATGATGTGTATAATGTAGTTAACCCTTCAAGCTTCATAAAGCATTCCGACTTCAATCCGTTGCTGTAACGAAACCCCTAGAGCAGGCAGGCCAGATCTACAGTTACTGTGCATGATTTCATAAAAACTAAGCATAATTTTATCAAACCAGCCGCAGTTCAGGCCAATATAAAATCTTGTCTTTCCACGAACATGAACGACACCAGCAGACCGTGCTTCTTCTAAACCGGAGACCTCTTCTTCAATCTCTTGAGAATCAGGCGAAAGATTGTCAGGGCAGTTCTGTATATGCATTTTCAAACTATTTATGACTTGATCTACAAAATCGTCTCCTTCTATATTTAGAGCATCTGCATAACCATACTGAATAACACAACAATATACTCCTTTGAGATTTGATTTTTTTATGACAATCCTTTCATGTGGAGCAACCTTGGGGACTAGCAAATATCGAAGAGTCGTGAATATTGTGACCTTATGAAGGGATTTCATGTTCTTTATGTAGTGTCCAAGAATAGGAGTCAGCCCATCTTGAATGTTGGAATAAAAAAAGCATAGCCCAGGAACCCTTTGAACACTGCAGTCGGCCAAAAGCTCTTCGAGTCTCTTGAAGGTTATCTTGTGGGTTAACTCATACTCCATCTTTCTTTGTCTACCATAAAACCAACCGAACATGATGAAGGCAAGGATAAGCGATATGGCAAAAGGAATCCAACCACCTTCCGCAAATTTAGTGAAAACTGCACTGACATAAACCCCTTCCATAACAAAAAACACACAGAAGTACAGGGAAACCAGGATCACAGGAGTTCTCCATATCATGATCATGACTAATGTAAGTAATATAGTGGTGATAAGCATCACAAGGCTCACAACAACACCTGCAATAAACGTTATAACATCATGAGAAGTTTGCAAAGACTGCAAGTAAAATACTAAACAGTTCTAAATAGTTCTAATTAGTAAATATAAGACAGTCCTAAATTCACTATATGGCCAAAAGCTACATGTAGACATGAGTAACAACCATAGTTGATGGATTTTCAGATTGAGGACCAACAGATTATTGATTACAAAATAGCTTGTGCCCCCGCACTTATAAAAGTTGGACATGTCTAGAACTAACAAACCTTTCTATTCCTCTATAATGCATCAATGACGAAGTTCAAATTTAAAAGAGTTGCTAAAAATCTATTATCTAGTTGGTGCTGTGAATCAAAAATGGTATTATGTTTTCTTAAACAGGTGGTAACTAATTGATGCTATTATATGTCACAAAAGCAATGGGTTACAGAAACTTCCATACCAAAAGCATTTCCAATATCTTTTCCGTCTCCAAAAATAAGTATGACAGCAACGCAAAGGACCATAAGGATGTAGTTCACTTCAGGGGAGTAAACCTCTCCTTCTTTATAATGAGACGTGTGAACAATCTTCACTCGCGGAAAATAATCCAGCACTACAGATTGCTTGATTACAGAAAAGGTGGCTGATATTAATGACTGGCTAGCAACAATTGCAGCTAATGTTGCAATGATAAAGATAGGCCAGTAAACTGGAGTTGGTATAAATTTGTAAAAGCCATCATTATGATCGTTGGGATTCTTGATCAGGTATGCTGTCTGCCCCGCATAAGTCAGAACTAAAGATGGGTAGATTGTGAACAGAAAAGCTATCTGTTACCAAAATAACAAAGAAGAGTGAAATAAGAGAAAGATAATTAGTGGCTGAAAAAGAATCACAATCTTGAAAGAGAGACCAAAAATCATAAAAAATAACCTGAATGGACCGCGGATTGAAATGACCAAGATCAGCAAACATGGCCTCAGAACCTGTCAAGGTGAAGAAATCAGGAAAGAAAAAGCGGAAAAAAATAAGTACTATAATATGCATGCCTATCCATTTGGATAAGAAAGTGCATCTTCCCATGCAACATAAAACTTATCAAATTTTAAAATTGACTACATGATTGCTATATTCGTATCACAAGTCAGAGACTCGAAACAATAAAACAACTGGCTTGCCCTTCTACAAGATCTTCCATCTAAATTTCAGTGCTTGGACATGTTCTAGTGGGTCCCTCAACATTAACTTGCAAGATTCTCTTTTTCTCAATTCTCATACACAACATTATTTAGTCTATAGCCTGACTTGCTCTGCAAGTACTATAGCATAACACATGAATTTATAATATGAGTTGACAGAAAAAGAAAGGGGTCCTTCAGAGATAATTATCTCAGTCCCGCATAAAAAATGGCATATCTTGCAAGTTGCAAAAAGAGGATGGATAATAATAATAAGATACATACCGGTAATGCAAAGGACAGTGCCACCAAGTAAAAGCCACCCAGATTTTCCATTCCTCCAAAAGAATTGGAAAATGTAATGCGGAGATAAAGCCTTGAATATAGTTGGATAGTTGTGTACGATGCTGTAAATCCCCACAAGTGGAGTACACAGGGTCCATGCACCCATTATTGGCGAAAAGAGGAAACTGACGCGGGATGTGCCAAATTTTTGCAACAAGAACAGAAAGATCAATACAATTGCAGAGAGGGATTCCACAAGTGCTGCAACAGCATATGCAATGACAGGAATCAGAGTTACATAAACCAGGATAACAAATTGCATGACCAAGTAAACAAAATCAGGTCTACGTAAGAACTATAAATCCCATATAATTTGATATTTTTACTTGCCAAGCAGTTTGATTATATTTGACTTGTATAGAACTGTGTTACTCAAATCATTTAAAGAAATGTGATGATGACAAGCTTCTCACCCTATGTTGGCATCCCAGTATATACAATAATAACAGAAAGGAAAATGCTAATTGGCACAAAGATATTTTTGCGCAAAAAGTACAAAACAAGTCACAAGTGGCATTCTACGGTTTCTTTTCATGCCCATTTTTTCTATTCACTGGCATTTATTCATGGATAATGCAAGGCAATTTTCCCCCTTTGTTACAGTTTCCTAAATAAAATTTTTGCGCAATATTGTCATTTAAAAGTAAACAATCAAGAAATCACCCAGCTCAACATTTGGAACACAATCTGAGCAAGAAAGGCCATATCTTAATTGAAATATTTTTGTGATATGTCCATTCATTCCTACTTAAATAATTGTAATGAAAGTAAAAAAAACACTATAAACTATGGAATCTGCAAAATATATCAAGTAGTAACTAAAAACTTACATTTGCTAACAGCAGGAAAAGGTGCTCTAACTCCATCCATTGCAGACAAAACTGCAAAATAAAACAAATTCATCGACAAAAGCAATAAGCATATTTGAAGAGACAATTAATAAAAAAGGAATTGACAAACCTGAAATTGCAGGTGTGAGTATACCATCACCAATAAGCATACAAGTACCCAACATAGCAATGAAAAGCAATAGCCTTCGAGCAACGAGACTGGTTTCGAACAATTTAGTAAGCCAAGTATGAGTTTCAGTGGCCCTACTTGAGTTTAACCCAACCTGTTTAGAAGGCAGGATCCCAATATTGAAATGCCTGCATAGTAATGAATACAGAGCAAATGTCCCTCCTACAATTCAATCCAATAATCAAATAATTATTAGTGTCATAGAAAATAATAATTACGAAAAGTGGTAAGAAAGTAAGTAACCTTCGCCGTGGTCATCGGCTTTGATGGCAATGTTGGCGTACTTAACAAGCCCAATGAGAGTGAGAGTCCAGAACATGATACTGTAAATTCCCAAATAGTCCTCTTCAGTTGGAGAGTTGAGGGGCATTGAAGGGTAAACGTAAAGCGGTGAAGTCACGAGACCTCCGAAAACGACACCGAGAGTCTTGTAGGCAAGGACTAAAGTGTCTTTTTTGTCGTTCCCCTGTTGTGGTTGAGAATGGGATGCATGGGGATCGGGAAGGTTGAGGACGACGTCGTTGTCGTTTGACGAAGGAGGGTGGAGATGTGCATCCTCTTCCTCCATTGATTTTCACACTGCACTGCACTCGGAAACTTAAACTTATTGTTAACTAAACTACTACTCTTTCTTTCGCCATTAGCGATTATATAATGAGATACACTAAAGGAAGAAATGGGAGGGGCGTGACTAATAAGACAATAATAATCGGGTTGTTAGTTATATTTTTTCAACTAAAAAACTCTTTTACGTTGAAAGTTTTGATCTCTTTATGTGTATAGTTTTTTTTTTATAATTTACAGTTGAAAAGGGTTATGGGTATATTGTTTTAATATACAGTTATGTGTATAATATTTTAATAATTTATATTGTTGTAAAAAAAATTATAATTTCAAATTTTCAGCTATTAATTGTTGATTGACATTTGTTGAAAAATTGAAAATAAACAATAACATCAAGAATAAAATTAATGTTATACCTATATTTACTCGATATTAAATTTAAAAAACTTTTTTGATTGACTAAATTTTATATTTTTGGTAATTGTATATATTTTATTATAAAAAATTGACCTGATTTATAAATAAATAAATAAATAAGTCTGGTTGTAGATTTATTTCTTTTCTTATTGCAGCTTTATTTTTTTATCTCAAAAAAATATCTCTTATCAAGTAAGACAATATTACATTACTTCTGTGTCTAAAAAACAAAATACTCTTCCGTTTGTTTTAAGTATACATATTTGAAACGCATGTCCGCCATCCTTGTTAGACGGAGAGGAGGCCACAAACGCACGTTCTTGTGCTTTTTGTTTTGAGTAAGTTTTTTAATGCATGTCCTTCCTCAGCAGAAAAAGGTAGCCACAAAAACATGTTTTAATGTTTTACTAAATGATATCTAAAATGGAACTCAATTCTGATTCATCCACTGAGACAAAGGATGGTTCTCATTTATTGCATCATTTCTTTTATAAAGAAAACATATTCGACGAGTATTAGTTTGGGAAACATCAAGAACAAATCTCAAATTTCAAAGGCTAAAATATCTTAAAATAATTTTCCTTCTAAGTTATATTTTATATATTATTCATATTTTAAAGGCTAAAATATATTTTTAATTTTTAAATTTAATTCAATTTATACTTAGATACTTTAATTTTTCTTTTTTCACGATGTAGTTTTTTAAGTTACATCTTTTTTGCAATTTTAATTTTTAGTTATGGTCTCTTTACAAAAATATTTTTTTTGTTAATTCTGTTAAAAAAATATATATCACGTGACCGTTATAATGTTATAATGCTGACACGTGTACAATAGTGCTGATGTAACAAAAAAATAAAAATATAATTATTTTAAAACAAAAAAATTCTTAGAATTATTCTAACTTAGAAAAATAAAATAAATTGTTGTCCTTCATGTTTATTCATTTCTTAAATTGATCTTTTATGTTTTTTAATTTTCTTAAATTAATATTTTAAGTTATATTTCGTTTGAATCGTTAGTCATTATTTATCTTCATTATCTTCCACTATAATCTAAAAACCTATTGTGTTAGGTTGAAATTTGTATTCAAATTTATAGATATTTTAGGTATTAGTTTCAGATTTATTTAAAAGACCAAATTAAAAGAAAAACTTAAAAAACCTGAGAAAAACTGACCTAAATTTAAATGACTAAGTATATTTTAACCTTATTTTAAATGATAAAATATACCATTCTCTCTTATTAATTTATAATGGTCCATTCATAAAATGTAAATTAAGTTAATAAACAGCTAAATAATAATCATTTTATTACTTAAATTGTTTAGAAACATAAAGAATAGTGTCACTATGCACCACACCAAACTTTTTTTAGAGACATAATTATTTAAAATTTAGGAATACAATTGAAACTTATTTAGGAATCAAATTTTAAATTATTAACAAATACTTTGATCTTGCTTAAAGTTTTAGTAGATAGAAGTAAGAGGATGATTTTTTTTTTTTTAATTTAATGTATTTGATTCGTATTTTAGATGAGAAGGGAGAGAGGCGATTAAATGTTTTATAGATTCACTTTTTGCTTTCACTAAATTGAGAAGATTTAGAGGGGAGGAGATGAGATATAACGAAAAATATTTATAACTTATTATAATTTTTCTCTTGAGTTTAAACCAAACATATATATAATTAAAACAACTCCTCTCAACTCTTTTGAACCAAATATATCTATTTTTCTTTTTACTTGCCTCCATTAAAATTCTCCATGCATTTCTTCACATCTATTGAACCAAGCCACCCTTAAAGTTCAGAACATGTCTTTACATCCCAGATACATTTGTGGATATTTTGCTAGATATTCAAATGATCATAATTGGCTTTCGATTTAGCTTACTTTAAGGTGTGTTTGTTACAAATTAAATTTTAGAGATTTAAAAAATAGATGTTATTTTGTATATTTATCATAACAAAAATTATATTTAAAAAAAATTATTTTATAAGAAATTATGCAAACAACTTTTTATTTAAGGAAGAAATAAGTTAAACATACTTTTGGCCTTTTCTAATAGAAATTAGTAAAGTGTTTAACATGTGTAACTTAAGTAATTAAAATAAAATGTTTATACTTTAAGAGATCAAAAAAAACGGAAAAAAATTAAATGATCAAAATAAAAAAAAAAATTTAAATCAAAATAAAATCTAAAAGAACAAAAATGGAATTAAACTTAAAAGTAAATATATATTTCTTTTCAAATTCAACTTTTTTAGATAGCTGTAACAAATATATAATCAATACTTGTCACTATTTTAGAATTTTTTTTAAGGTCATTATTTCATTATTTTGTAAATTAATGACGACGTAACTTGCTAAAAATTTCTCTTACATATGTTGTGAATTGTTTTGTCATGCTACTTATTGATGGAAAACTTTTTTTTTTTTTATCTAAATAATCGATATTAATACTTAATTATTAATTTGTTACATGGATGAGTTACACTTACTATCTTTTGTCACGCTAATTCCCCAAAACCAACCAACCACTTTTATGACTCCCTTGTGGAAAACTTCTTAATTATTTGATACCGGAGTCTCGTTGCGGAATCTCACGTTGCAACTTTAACAATTTTGTTTTTTGCACAGTTGGATGTGGTTTGAGACTTTGAGTCATCCTGTCCATTGCACTATTTTTTGGTTTTTGTCCATCACTATTTTTTGGTCAATGACTACATCGGTCACGTTCTTTATTATTATGCGGTCGATCGTTGGATGCTGGGCAACTCAAGTTGAAAGGTATGAAAAACTTTTTAGTTATTGTCGCAGGTATTTTATGTTTTTTTCCCTTTAATATAATAATTTTATGATTTTAATTCTTTATGTTTTTATTTTATTATTGTAATTTAAGATTTTTCTTATTTAATGATCGACAAGTTATATGCTATGTAAATGGAAAGTCACATGATATGTAAAATATGACATGCCACATAAAATTTTAATGTCATGTTGAGTTGTTACGTTACAATGACTTGTCAATGAATAAAGAATATAAAAATTTAACAAAATTAAACTTCCAAAAACACATGCATTAATTTATTTTTATAAGACCCCATATTTTTTATACTATTGTTTTAAATATGGAAGATCTCTTATTAAGATTTGTTTTAGGCGTTTAAAAATGTTGGATTGAATCTACTTGTATGTATACTTAGTTTGTATCTCTTAAAAGGACAAGTAATGGTGATGATGCTCAGGAATCAAGTTTGAAAGGTAATGTCCTTAATTTGCTGCTTCCTTTCATTTTTGTATTTGACTAATACTATAAATTGGTAACTAGTACTCATTATCCAATAAAAACTGTTGTAGGAACTGTTTATTTTACCATAGAAGTATTACTAGTGTGATTTACTCCAACATCACAATGACATTTAGAATAATTGGTGTGAGAGAATTCAACAGAAAAACTTTTGCATTTTTTTAACAAAATGCAGAGTTGATGAGATTGTCTGGAGGCCTTCTATGTGTGAGTCAACATTTCACTAAATTTAAGTTATTTTGAAAAAATCGAATATTGATTTCACCCAACTTATTACAAATAGATTCAACTCAATGTCTTCTAAGAGACTTGGTATACATATTTGTCACTTGATCATTCGAACCAACAAATTTGCAAGCGACAATCAATTTCTAAATGCTTTGTCACTTGATCATTCTAACCACCATTATTAGAGATACTTTCGATATAAATAGTCAACCACCTTTATCAAATCATCATTTATAATACTACATACTACTGTTGGGTCATGAGGGGTCCGAAGGATCATCACATTGGACTAAGAACAAACATACTAATCGATTGGACACCAGATATTCATCAAAAACTTTATGACACTAGGTATATGAGTTCTCCTATTTATATAAAATAAACCAATACTACTTTTTAAAGGCACTGTGAACCGGTACTTACAAACCAATTTGCGGAGACACTTCTCACCTTACAGGTCGATTTTGTAAGGATATTTTAGGCCTAATATAAAAACTTAATAGGTTGTATATACAGATGTTTTTCATGAGGTAATATCTCATTATTTTTTTGTTTTTATTTTCTGGTATTGCAGCAGGGACATTTAAGTGGAGTATTTTATCAAATCTCTTAACTTTCGTTTTGTTATATTGTTACGGCTATTTCAGTGAGTTATGTGCGAATCTTGCGTACCAATTCGCGGTTTGCTGAGTAGTTGGGCGAATTTTGTTACTATAATCCTGCTTTATCCCAAAGAAACATTTCTGCATAGTTTTACTTAACTTTTTGCTTTCATTGTCATCATTCATGTACGCTTGATGGAGTAATTGACTTGGTGATTGATTAAACAATGAGTCTACATGTTCTTTAAGTTCGGAGTAAACAGAGAGAAGTTTATTTTCGACGAATCAACCAATAACTGCTGCTAAAGTATAAAAAAACTTACAAGTCAACTAATTAACAGCAACAAAACAACAATAATAAAAAAACATCTGACGGTGATATTTCACATCTTATAAGAACTTTATAATTATAGTTCTACATTACTTTTTATATATGTATAAGTTTATATATGTTTACTTTTGTACGAACCAAAATTAATTATAGATGATGTTAACATAGTTGTGTATGTTTGAGCGTAATTGATTTTGTCTTTTAAAATTGATTCTAACTTAAAATTTATAATTTGAAGATTTAAGCAATAGAATTATACTAAAATTTATTATCCAACTCAATTTTATATAAATAAGTTGAAAAATAATGCTAACAACACATTTTCTAATACACTCTTTTTTATAAGTTAAAATGCATATGGTTATCACTAAATTTATATAAGATCCATAAATTTTAATAGAACTTACCTAAATTTTAACTAATCAAATATAGTGTTTTAGAAAATGTGTGTCATCAATACTCCTCATAAATTAAAATATAAATCATTTTATATTCACCTCGCTGTTAATTTTATAAAATCAATTTATTCAAAATTATTTTTACCCCGAACACATTTATTTTATATATATATTAGTTTAAAAGGACATTAGTTATCTAGTGATATAGTGAAGTAGATAAAATAAGATTATCCTATTGAATAAGATATGCCATGTTGAAGTTGAGGAAAGAGAAGAAACAAAAGACGACTTGTTCAAACTCAAAGTCTAGCAACCGTGCAGAGAGTCTTAATTTTGGTAGGAATAGATGAAAAGAGGACCCATTCAAATAAAATGTTACATAGTATGCCATGCCGTAGTAGTATAAGGCTTAATTAGCAACCAACCTTTTCCTTCTAGTTACAAAAAGCATAGGAGTTTAGAATGGGTCGTGTCTTACATTTAGTATCGTAGTACTTAATTTATTTATTACAACCAACTTATCCCAAGTCCTCTGGACACGGTTTACGCGGTGTTTACAGCATTTCTATTTAAACTACGTCGGCACTAATCATCCTTCTCTCTCAACAACATATATGGCTTCACGATTGATCCCTAAACGAGGTCAAGTTCTAAAAAGGATATTTAAAATGGTGTTATCTCGTGTCTTGTCTTCTGCTTCTGCATCCACCTCTTCAGTGTTTCCAGCACCTACCTAATTCGCATTCTTGATTCATCACGGACAACCCAACCGATCCATCAACTTTTGTTGTTTCTTCAATGTATTTTAATTGGAATTGCGATTTTGAGTGAATAATTAAAATAATAATTGTATTGTTTATTGATTGGAGCTACATTGGGGGTTGGCATATGACTTAATTAGAAGCGCACATTATCATTTTGTGATCCATCTTATAAATAATAACATACTAATTGAATATATAATAAAAGAATTAAATAGAAATAATTCGTATTTTAAAATTCTAATACAACTATTGTTTTTATTTGTTTTCTCATTTTTTTTTCAACGCAACTGAGGGTCACATGACATTTATCGCAAGCAGGGCTGAAAAAATCAATAAATTAAGCGCAAAGAGTTTGGCCAAGATGTTAATAGTTTTGGGGCCAGTTGTTCCGAATTGGTTGTGGGTTATTAATATACTAATAATCTTTCTTTATTTATAACCCTTAAATTTATACTCTTACTTTTATATTTTAATAAAAATTTAATATAATGTTTTACAAAAAAGAAAAGAAAGTTAGATTTTATGTTTTTTATACATATTTGTCTTCTAGAGTACAAATGTGTTTGAGAATTTTTTTTTTAAAAAAATTCAGAACATAAAATTTGAATTTTTTAAAAATATTTATATTTCAGAAAATTTAAAAAAGTTTTTCGAAACAAATATATACACATAAATGTGTTCCTTAAAATTTCACCATATCAACATAAATTTATTTTGTAACGGTTATCTAAAGATAACTATTTAAATATGGACGTCAGTGTGTAAAAGATGTATATCTTATTTCTGTTGTGAAATTAACGATTAAAATATAGAATGTATTACTTTTCAAAAGATATATTTTTGGAGATAAACAAAAAAAAAATGCAGGAAGGGAAGATGCAAAAGAAAACATGGAAGTGCAAAAAGAAACCCCAACGATTTATGGTTGAATGACAAGTTGGGCCACAAAAATGGTCTTTAGACTCAACAAATTGGGTTCAGAATGGGCCATTCAAGAGAAACAGTCAAGGGTCAACACACCTGAATGAAGTCCTGAACCTTTGACTCTGATATACAAATAACAGAATGAAAATTTAAAACTGTATGATTTTTCATTTTTCTCTTTGTGACGTTCATATATGACGTTTCACACGTCATTGAGACATTTTTGTTTATTTTAAGAACTTTTTTTTTGGGGAAGGGGTTAATTCTGGAGACCATTATCAATATCAAAAGTTATCGAATTCATTTTCCACCGCAAACACAAAGGTTCTGAAAAAGCAAAAGCATTAGACATTCTCACATATTTTGGATTTTTCTTCAACAGTTCAATATTTTTTTTTACCAATTTTATTTCCTATAAAATCATTTTTTTTGGGTGAAAAAAATTATGTCCTTAAATAACAACTTATTGATAGTCATAGTCGCAAGACAAAGAAGAAAAGTGCATAAGTGGAAAAAAAAGGAAAAGACAAAAGAAGAATTGAAGAAAAATGAGACAAAAAAAAAAGGCAGACAACTGTCCATATATATACTATACTAGTATAAACATATAGGATACCAAAATTTGGTGTAGCTATTTTTTATTCAAATTGTTTTCTTTATTTAAACAGTTTAATTTATAATGTTATCCTTATTTCATTTTATACAATATTTTATCATTCTTTATCTAATCAAATATATGATTTTTTTAAATGCATAAAATCTTATATACTATATTAAATTTATTAAACAATATTCTTAAACACTCGTTAACATTTGCCAAGTTGAAATTGTATAAAATGTGTAGTGTACACCGTAAATTAAAGTCATAATCTATTAAAATTGAACATGAATCCATGTTTGGTTATAGTTTGCCTTCTTGACTCCAAATCCTAGAAAAGCTGCAGTTGTCGAAAATGAATCCTAGCTCACTTTTTATCCACCAACGAGTTTGATGGATGATTCAGGAAAGTGTTTACATTACAATATTATCAATTTTTTGGTCAAAATTACAACATCATCATAACTTGGAAGACTTTTAAATTTCACAAGACGAACGTACAAAAGCATATTATAAAGCCCAATACCAACTCTATCATTATGTTGCCATGCGAAAATTCACCATCTATTTATATTTCTAATTTTTTTGTTGATAAAAAAAATTTCTAATTATCTTGTCAATCATCACTAAGAAATTTCTTACGTGCTCAAGGTGATCATAAATTTTTTATGCAAAATATCTTACATTTAAATCATAAAATTTTTGTTGCCAAAGAGAAAAAATCACAAAATTTGAAATTGTGATAATGACAAACGGTCCAAGAAATTGTTGTATAAAAAAGTTGGTCCAAGAAGAAAATATAAAAAGGAAAAAAGTTAAGGCAACTTTTTTGATCCAAATAATGACAATATATGGTTGCTATAGGAGACAAATGAATAGATAATAGAAGTCTCTCACTCAACCCCCACCAAATACAGATTAGATGTTGAGAGACAAACACTTTTGTCGTACAGCTGTGACAAGTGAGGTAGATCTTCAAAATTGGGGCACCACTAATTATGTGTGATGTGCCAATCAATTCAATTCAATTTAAATTTGAAGCACCAACATTATTGATAATTAGTATAGTGGTGGATCTACACAACATGCACGGATTGTGATTACATGCTCCCTCCATCTCACAAATGGGAGTTATTTAAAAAAAATTGTTTTAAATTAAAATAAATGTGATTTTTCAGTTTTTAATATAAGATTAATTATCATTTTTAGTTGTATTTTAAATTAGTCAAAAATAAATTCTATTTTGTATTCATGAATAATGAAAAATATATTAATTATTAATAAAAATAATTTAATAAAATTATTATTCTTTCTATTTAGTTGTAATTATTTATTAATCTGTAAAATAAATAAAAATGACATTAATGGAGAGAGCATGGGCGATTTCACACATACTTGTGGGTGCATGTAAAATTTGAGAGTTTGTTTATAAAGATTGAAATTTGAGTTTATTCTTTAATTAATATAAACATATTATTTTATATATTTATCTTATACTATCTCTCTCCTTACTTATAAATATTTTTTAAAGAAAATTGTCTTTAAATATAAATATTATTTCGATATGTTAAATGTATTTATTATTTTGTTTAACTTATTAATTCTACTAATTTATCTTAAAATATAAAAAGTCAAATTTAACACGTTTAAATATAAATATTATTTTAAGAATATTAACACATAAAATGAACTAACTAACTATCCTCCCAACTTTTCTTAATAAAAAATAAGTACTTGTAATAAAAGATATGTAGTATATAAATTTGTAATAATTATATGTAAAGAACAAAATTTAGGGGTGAAGGATCATGTGATTGTGACAAATTGTTGCTAACGGGTTAGAATTATGCAATTGATGAGTTATATATAGATTTCGTTTTAAATTCTGAATTGGAATCTTAAGAATAAGAAAATTATTCATAATTTTTAAAAATGATAATAACAAAAAATATTGACATTTCAAAAGTAAAATATACAATTTCCAATCTACTTTTTAATATGAAATTTTTATCTTTAATTATTTAACAGGTGTCTTTAAAATTGAAATATTTGTTAACATTTATATATCATATTTTTTGAGTTAAAAAATTAAATGTGAGTTTTGTCATCATAAACACAATTTTTTTGCATCCATCCCTAAAAGGAAGTATATAATTTTGATTTAGAAATTAGTACCAATAATAATTAAATTATTCTTTCAGGGGACCCAGGTTAGATACTCTGCAATCTGCATATTTAAAAATTCAATTAGTGTTTGACCTGTGAGGAACAAGCCACATCATATCAAAACTGCGCAAGAGGAATTTTGGTGCTTCTGTGGTAACCACTACATATAAATAAATGATATTATATTAAGTACATGACAAATGATTGAGGTATCAATTTACCACTATTCTCCTTATTTGTCATATATTCTTGTTCTCTAGTGTGGCCACATATAGGGTGAGAATCTAAGTCAATATCTTACACTAATTAAACATTATTTGATTATATATAATTAACTATACTAGCATCTTATATTAATTAGTTTAATTAATATACACGGTCAACACATAACAATTATTCATAGATGTGATTTTTGATATAATTAATATAAAAATTAAAAATTTCTAATGACTTGACGATTGAAATTGACAGATAATATAAAAAAAATTATACTATCGGTATTCGGTATATATAAATTAAATCTTATATTAATTAACTAAATCTTATATAAATTACTTCTTGTTAAATATAAGTTTTAGCTTCAATTCTTAATTAAGAAAAGACAAAAGTCTTGTGGCAGCTATAAGTTGTCTTTATATTACAAAAAGTCAAATTAAAACCTTTGAAGTTGGTAATTAAGTATATAAATCTGCGCATTAATCTTTTCTCTCTGTCTGTACTGTAAAGTAGTATTATCATATCAATAAAGAGAAAAGAAAAAAGAAAAAACAACAGAATAGAAAAAGAAAAGAAAACTTGCTTCTATGTTCAGCAATCATTTATTCTTGTTCCTTATATTTGGCATTTTGTTTATGTGATACTCAACTTTTTTTTAAGTGTTAATTAGTATGATGTACAAATTCAATTGCATGGTTCCTTATATGTTATATTTGGCAAATCTAATTTGAAAATATTTTACCTGATGTAATTAATATGTAAATGCATTTCACATCTTTACCTTTTACTTTAATTCAACCATATATAATATAATTATATTATATAGTAGACATATATGACCTTCCAACACCAAGAATAAAGGGAGTGTGCAGAAACAATGCCATCAACTGGTTCTGTCTATATCAAAGTTCCAAATAGTGGCAAATTCCATTGTGCTATCTTTTGTGTATGTGTTTTTTAAGCATGAATTTAAAGTATCTGTAGAGATATTACAACCATAATTTTGAGCTCAAATAATTGTACATGCATATTGGATCTGAATCTCTGACATATAAAATATACATAAGATTGAACTATATTTTATACAAAAATATTTTACATATCACTTTCCATCTTTACAATTTATAGAAGGAGATGAAAACAAAGCAAAATGAGGCCTCAAAAAGCTGGTACAAGTAAAAGCTACATGCATTATAACATAAAAATTTGATAAGATTAGCCTTTGGTTCTGATAATAGTGATGGTTCCTCTTCTACCTTGTGTGTGAATTCTAGTAAGGGCCACCACTGCTTTCCCTGAAAGGCCTGGACCTTGTGCAGATACGCATGGCCGACATGCAAAGTCACCAACTGGATGCCTTACTGGCTTTGTTGGTGGCATTAAGATCCTCTCATTTATGTCATTCAATGTCACGTCACCTTCTTCTCCTCCTGGTTTCACCAATGCAAATGGATATACAACTCTTGTTCTTCTTGTTGCTGTTTCTGTTCTTAATTCCTTCTTCTTTCTCATCATCTCATCACTACTACTTCCTGTTTTCATTTATTAATTAACATCTCATTCTCATCACATAACAACCATATAATTAATATATATAATTTTAAATTGCAGTTTGCAACTAGTTTTAGAATTGGTCTACGTCGACTACATTTATCTGCATTTTACCGCAACATAAAGGTTTGCAGCGTAATTGTAACTGCGACACTTAAAATTATATGTAAGAGAGATTATATAAAAGTACCAGGTGGGGTGTCTCTGCTGATTTTGGATGTGAATGGTAATAATTCTTTGTATGAAGATGAAGAGGAATTTGGAGATTCAGAGGCTGATATTGTCTCTTCTGTTGTTTTAGTGTCTTCTAGAACAATGCTTGGTTGCTCACTTATTCTACTCCTCAATGTGCTTATATGCTCATCTAAATTATATCATCATCATATACCAATTAGAAAATTAAAATAATACAAATATAATAATAAGAAACAATATCACTCATCAATTATCAATCAATATTGTACTTTTCCTTCCTTCGTTTCTTTTTTGTTTGGGATCCTTTTCAATTATCACTCATTTAATTACAAAGGAAACACTAACTTTTTATGTTTTAATTTAAGTAACAACTTATGTAACACTCAAACTTCAAATTGAAAACATATCTAATGTTTAACATGTGTCAGTGTTGGAGACCGACATAATACTAACACATATAATTATATTTAATTTTTTCAACTTTTTAAATTATAATGAGTCGTGTCAGTATCGTGTCCAATGTAGGTGTCAGTGCTTTAATAACATTTTAAACCAAATTGGCAAATTAATCATGATGTCTAAATGAATGCATGTAAAGAAAAACAGAGCAAAATACCTGAAAATCCACAAATCCTTTCTATCTGGTCCATGCAGAAGAAATTCTCTACTGGTTGCTGCCATATAGGGCTAAAATTCCAGAAACTCTGAGAACATATACAAAAATCAGTCTCAATTTTCAACAACAAAAACAATTTCAAACTCAAAATTAAAGTGAAAAAAGAAACATATTCTTCTAAATATATATTTACCTTGTCAAAATCATCAATAGAAGTAGTAGTACTCTTGCTTTGTTCATCATCAGTATCATTATATGGCTGCAACAACCGTCTTCGTTTGGAACTTTCACCAAATTCAACCAAAGCATCTTCAAGATAACCAGTTGAGAAATCAGACTCTTCATGATTTGAGAATGAACCTCCACTTCCATCCATAACTATCACACCATATAATAATTCAATATCAACATTAATTAATCATTGCAATTTCAATTGCAATTGTAACACTATACTATACTATACTAGCATATTTATTTAATTATTTATTTATCATTATCATAGGAGCATTATTATAGAAAAAATATATAAATATAAATATAAAGAGAAAGAAAAGTACTTAAAGACATATTGTCTGAATTGAGAACTCCAAGATTGTGATAATGATCCCAACAAGCTATGGAAGAATTATAGAAACTATTAGTATAAGCTAAGGAATGAAGTTCATTCATGTTGTTGTAATGTTGTATAATATAAGGTATATAATTTATGTGCCTCGGTGATTACAAAAAATGATGAGAAGGGGTCTATTTATGTACAAGTTGTGGAAGGAAATAGAAAAAGCATATGGAAACTTGGATTGGATGAGGTTTAAGAAACAATAGTATAGTTTGAGTCAGTCAACGCAGGCCAAAGGATTCATAAAAGTGAATCAATGTTTTCTTGGGATTCTGAAAATGTGTATTGTTCACTTTAGTTTTTTAAATTTTACTACTATTTCATTTGGTTACATATGTGGGGGACTAAATAATTGCTATGGTTATCATATTGTGTTTTCTGATCTTAAATGTAAAAGCATATATTAGGTGTGAGGTGGAAAAGACATGCACCTTAAAGAGACATAATTCAAATTTCAGCTTTTTCTTTTGTGTTTTTTTTTTCCTTCATGGATATGGACCCTTTGTATTGTATATGGTTACCAAGTCTTTCTCTAATGGGACCTTGCTTTTCTTTTCTGTTCATTTTATCACAGTATCGACTTAGACATTATTTTACACATGTTAAAAAAAGTTATATAAATAAAAAAGAATAAATAAAATTTTATTAAATTATTTAGTATATTATTGATGTAATTATTATTATTATTATAAATTCGAAATAAAAAATATTAAATTAAAAATTATGTATATAATATTAATTAGAGTATAATTTAAAAATTAAAAATTAATATCGTCTCAAAAATTGAAATGGTTTAATATTTTAAACACTTATTTTTTATAATAGATTAACTATTATGAGACGAATGAATAATTTTTTCACATTTTCTTATTCACTGGTGGGGGTTATAAAAGTTAGCATATCTTCCACCAAATGGAAAAATCATCTTGGTGGATTTAATATAACAAAGGGTCCCACTAAGATGGCATGCTATTGAGGGGCCCATGAAAAAAGATGAGTAGAAGAAGAAGATGGAATAAATCATGGGTTTGGTCTTTGGGACCATCTTTTTGATTCTTGGGGGTTTGAATGGTTTAATTGTGTGGAATTTTGTTACTACTAAAAAACAAGGCATTGTAGTTTGTGAGGATATTGATTGATATGCACTCACAATCTAACGCAGCCTATGTCTAAATCTGTGTCGTTCTTTGTGTCAAAATTGATTGAATTTTTACAGAGACTTTCTCGTCACCATAATTTAATTTTTTTACTATAAATTACTTTTAATTATAATAAACCTCGATACATAATGATGCTTGCGTTAGAGCTCGAACACCATCAACTCTCAAGGATTAGTTTAGTGGTATAAGATACATATTTGATTCTTTTAAAATGGACAATTCATTATTTAAGAGTGTAAAGCATTTTCGATTATTAATAAATAAGAGTGAATATTATTACATGTACGTCATAAGTTATGAATTTATTGAAATAATAATATTTGATTCTTTTTGTTTACACTTTGTTTTTCTGAGAGTTTTCCTGAGAGGAGGCAAATTTATAAAATAATTACACAATTAAAAGTTAAATAATATTGATGTGTTTTTATTTCAAGTAAAAGAAATTTTGTTTCAAATAAAATGATTGACCTCAAGTGGATAATAACCTTTAATTAAAGACGAATAGAATCTTAGCTGAAACAACTCTTGATCGGACATTACTTATTTCTCAGACGAATTCTAAATATGTTTTCCTATAAATCAATATTAAAAAAAAAAAACACTTAGCTTCTTGGTCTTTAGATGAAATTTACTAAGCCTACTAACAAATAAATTTTGGATACTAAACAATTAATTATGAAAGAAACATTTCTCTTGGAAGAATGTCAGTATTTAACAAGTACTCCAATTAACTATCAAAGAATGTCAGACTTTAACATTATAAATGTTTACTGACTGAGAGAATAAATGATATAGTTAAAATTTGAATTCATAAAAGTTTCAAAAAAAAAATGCAATTTCTATTTACATCTGCAGCAAGATTTTATGAGTACTTAGATAAAACAGGCAAACAATTATGATGCTGAAATAATTTAATACTTCAGGGCATGCAGGCATCATGGGGATGGGAGATTATGCTCATTGAATCAAAAGCTTTGAATAGAATTTTAATTATTGCACAGGAAGCTTGAATTGCATACTATTAATTAGGAAATATTAATTTGTTTTATATCCAATTTTCAATAAAAAAAATACTACGAATTCATATCATACAAAAATTAAAACTCCAATTATTTGATTTAGTGGTAAAAAAATAGACATTAAATCTACAGCTAAAAAATACCCGAATAGCATTCTAGGATTATTGAATACATAATGGCATAATTTTAAACCTTTTCTTTTTGGAATAATTCCTTCAAATTAACAAATGCATGTACATCTCAATTTAATTTTTGAGATAAAGTTTTTGACCTAATAGTAAGATAGAAATGATGGGTCAAGATATATAAGCATTTATCCCAAAATTAAATATTTAAAAGTTTTGATATCATTAAAGTAAAGCTATTTCTTAGCTGGTAAGTTGCTTTGTATTAATGTAGAATGGTGTTTTTTGGAAATTCTATTAAGCCAACAGTCAATGTGGATTTGGAATTTAAATATGAGGTTGGTAAGTGCTGATGATTGTCCTTGTGGCAGGTATGATTAATGTTGATTTTTCACCAAGTTCTTGTGAAAATTGGGTTTCACTGTTTTAGATACTTCTCTCACTAATTTAAACAGAACCATACAACTTTTCCATTGGGTTTCATGTTGCTTCAACACAACATACACAATTATTTCGTCTAATCTAAAGTATAAACAGTATTGATCGGATTACACTTTAAGGTTTGATTGATGCATAAGGATGTATTTCCCTTTAAAATTTGAACATCTTGATGCAATTTTTGAAATAAGAAATTATAAAATTTAAATTTAAAAGGAAAAAAAAAAAAGCACACATTCCCTAAACTTTGCCAAAGACATGCAAGTGTCCACTATAGAATCTTTATTTTTTTGTTCAGAAACTATAGAAGCTTTAATATCTCATTTATCCACATAATTTATTTTTTAATTTTTTTATATAAAAAATGGAGAGACACCACATGTAAGATTAGCAAGAATTTAAGATGAAATTTAAGTATGAGTTAATAATTTAACAATAGAACTCCAGAATCAAACCCATATAGCACAGTTGGTGCAAACGGAAGGTCCAACAAGATGTACCAACCCTTGTTTTAGTTATATATTGAATTATTTGTCCATTTTCTTGACAAATTAACTTAATTTATTTAAATTATTACAAAAATAATATAAAAAATGAACACTGCAAAACACATAGCCCTCAAGCAAGAGACTGTTGTTTATCCAAAAGAATTAAAAAATGGAGATCCTAATGTTTTGCCGGCAATTTTAAAGCAGAATTTCAAATAAAGCAACAAACCACAACATAGGGCATACCATTACATTCTTAAAAACATAAATAAAAGTATCATTTGATTCCTGAGCTTTAAGCATTTGTCTCTGCTTGTAAAGAGTGCAATATGCAGAAAATCTAGGATGAATTCCCTCCATTTACATGCAAACTTCCTGTACACAACCCCATAACCCAATTAGACAAAATGGTGAATCATACACGTAAATAATTGAACCAAAACAAGTAATGGAACACTAATCAAATTCAAAAGAATATGAGGACATCAGCAATATTAGAGAAGAAGTAGAAAGTTTAGCGATACATTTCGAAATTCTAAAGATAGCAGATAACGAAAATGGGTTGATAGGTGTCATAAATAAGCCACTTAGGAGAAAAAACGGAGACCTTTCCATTTGAATCGATTACTGAAATTCAATGAGCGAACTATTCAACATAAGGGTTACATTTCTTTTTCTTTTTTGCTATGGCATGTATTATGTCATTCCTACTCTTGTTATTACGATTATTGGTTAAGCATCGTGCATTACCTTTTCCTTAAGAACATAATGTTATACCACAATATAGCTACTATTTGACAATATTTTGTACTAAATGGCATATCACGAAACAATAGCAATTATTTGTACAAATTTTACTAGTCTATAGCATTGTAGTGCTGCTATAGCTGCTATTTAACAGTTCCATACATTTTCTGCAACTGCAAGAAAACCTAATAATTATTCACTTGAATACACACTGCAAAAAGTTCAGGATTTAGATCCTCTAATGCCAACAAATTTAGGATTTATATCATCTGAAGTCTAACGTTTATAGTTCTAAATTGTGGTTGCAGTTACACTCCGAACTACGATATCGCAGAAAAATATGTAGTCGCAATTGCGGCTGCGATGCCGTTTGCAGAGACATCTTAAACCTTTACTATCAGTCATTGTTTGGAAAATCAACTGGTGAAATTTAAATAACCTTATCGGTATACATGTATGTATGTATAGCAAAACAATGCCAAAGACTAAAATAGAGGCGCCAGCTCTACTGAATTATTAACAAAAAACATGTGTAAGCATACAATCGCAACAATAATAACCCAATAGTTTAAGAGCAGGCCAATGCGGATTTGTTGAAATGACAAAAAGGTGCTGCAATGAGAATGAATTAAATAAAAATAAATTAATGTAAATCATTTAGAAGAATGCAGGAAGACTCACAAAAATGGCATCCTAAGAGCTCAATCTTCCATGGGAACTTCACCTTCTAGCCCTTTATCATTATCAACATTGAAATCATCATCATCACTCTTCAATTTACCACAAACATTACATTCCATGACATTAGATACTGTATCACCTTTTGGCGGTAAAGGAGCTAAAGTTCCCCAACAATTAGTTCTATCACACATGTATTTCAAAAAAAAATAAGCATGTGGAAAATCATTATTGTCAGTTTCTGATGGTTCCATATTTTCACATTGCTCTTCCTCCTCCTCCTCATCATCCATAACCATAACCTCTTGTTCATCCTCCTCACCATTTACTCCCACACTCTCATTATCCGACCAATTCGATTCTACATTACATCGATCACAATTACATGGGAAACCGTAGTCTTCCAACAATCTCTTCTGCCTGCTAGAATAGTTTTCATTGACAGGAAAATAACTCAAACAAATCTCCCTACCTTGAGGAACATCATGAATCATTCTAATAATAATGTCAGTATTATTACATCCAAATGCCCGATCATCATTAGGGTTAACATCAACATAATCAAATCTACAAGCATTAGGAAGACAATCATGGTTAAAAAATGAAGCATTGGGGTAAATACCATAAGCTCTAACAGACCTAAGTTCATCATTTTCAGAGAAAGGATGCATTAAACCAAAAGCATTGAGTTTATCCTTTGCAAGAAGCGAAGAACTTAATTGTAAAGTGAACAATTCAGTATGGGGGTGCGAAAAGAAAGATGAAATAAGGGGGTGTAGGAAGTGAGCCGAAGCAATAGTTGCATCATCGTTGTTCTCGGAGCCTTGAAGAGATAACAAAATTTGAAAATTAGAGGGGGTGTTAATAGCAAGATTGTAAGCTGCGATTAGAAAACGAGCTTGGAGTTGTCGTTCGAGCGGTTGTTGGAGGAGTAGAGAATTACGTTGGAGTTGTGATAGTGCATTGCAAACCCAATTTGAATGAGAGGAGTTGAGAGCGTTTGAGAGACAAGTTGAATTGCAAAAGCGGTGGTAGTTACAATTAGGGCAAGAAAGAAGTGAAGATGAGGATTTGAAGCAGTGGTGACAGAAGGAAGAAGAGAAAGGGGAAGCAGGGTAGAAGAGGATTGGAGAATCGATGAGTATGATTTGGCCAGCTTTGAGAGGTTGAGATGCGATGATTGTTCTTCCTCTACCTTGGATTTGTTCAACCTTCAAAACGGAATTTGGAGTATTCAATGACATTTTTTATTTCTTCTACACAGATGAATCAGGTGGGCGTCTGGTTGAGCT
The DNA here is from genome assembly GCA_037974755.1 of Cicer yamashitae. NCBI lineage: Eukaryota > Viridiplantae > Streptophyta > Magnoliopsida > Fabales > Fabaceae > Cicer > Cicer yamashitae. The sequence goes on from JBBPBQ010020323.1 coordinate 9,993,823, forward strand.
CTGTTCACCTGTGTTGCTTGTTGCAGGGGCGGGACTTTTGTTGTTTTAGGGTTTTAGTGGTTCAGAACCAAGTGGGTTGGGCTTCCAATTATAATACATGTCTTTTCTTTTTTTTTTTTAAATTGTTAATTATACCCCTACAATTTAGATTGTACCCTTATAAATTAGTATTAATTATACCCTTCAATTTATCTTTTTCAAGATTTTCGTATTCACCCTTCAAAAACGGTCAATATAATTTTCTTCTTTTTTTTATAGATTTTTTTTTCTTTTTTATTCCCATAGTTTAAGTATGTATGTATTACTTATGTCAAAGATATAGTTTATTTTCTAAGGGAAAAGTTGTATATGTTTTAGATAAGTATACATACATATCTACATGTTAGACTCACATATTGTGAGATATTATTACATGACATGACTCAATAATAGATCACTTGCAGAGGTATGACCTTTGCTGAGGGATGTGTCCTAAAATGGATCACTTCATTCACTCAATTAAATCTTCCAAGACTAATGTTAGGAAGTTAAATATCAGATGAAAGCAATGAGGTTGTCAAAATGAAATGGCCATCATGCCTCACTAAGTCTCATTACACACTTAAAACGAAATGGCCATCATGTTATTACCAAAATGAAAACAGTTTTCTTCTCTCAATAAATATCATATTAAAGTTAAAAATTTAAGTCAGTATAAATAGCAATAAGCATGCATATATGTAACTATTGATAGCTGTTTGAAGTAAAAAAAATTGTTGTATGATTTTTTTTTGAAAGGACCAATGTCGTCACATTAACCAAATATTCTAATATTAAACCAAGTTCAGAGACATGTAACATTTATGGTTGATTTTAGCTGCAGATAAATAGATCATACAAGTTCTTAATTTCTTTTACATGGTATCCTTTAATGCCAATAACCTCAATATGCCTTTAATTTTGATCCACTTCTTTATTTGTTTAACTTTTATATGCTACATTTTGGAACTCTACACCAACACTTGGTCAAAAAAATAATTACTACAAGAATTCTACTTACAGTCACAAACACTTTGTTTTTCCCAACACACTTCACTTAAGGAAGACTGAAATGACAAACCTTTTGTTTGTACTGTCTCGCATAAAAAATGTACACCAACATATTTAACAAACTAAGTCCAGCTAGAAGCCAGAAAAAATAATCAAGATGACCCTCATTCAAATTATTTGTTATCCATCCACATTTTCCATCTTCTGTTGTGATGTAATCAACAATAGTGAGAATCAAAGAGCTCAAATAATTCCCCACAGAATTTGTTAAAAGTGCCAATGCACTGCAGAAACTGCGCATGCCATCTGGCGCTTGTTCATAGAAAAACTCATGCTGTCCAACAAAAGTAAATACCTCAGCAGCACCAAGCAAGAAATATTGAGGTATCTGCCATAATATACTAAATGGTACAGGGACATTTTCGTCTTTCAAATCGAATTCTTTTGCTATTTGCAATCTCTTGTTCTCTACTAATGCAGCAGATGACATGCAAATAATGGAGAGTAAAAGGCCAATTCCCATTCTTTGCAATTCTGAGAAGCCTCTTACTTTGTTAGTGAATTTTCTTGCTATTGGAACAATCGCTTTATCATAAATTGGAACCCAAATAATGACAGCTATGATGTCAAAAGTTGAAAGAGAGGCTGCAGGAATTTTCAAAGAAGAAATAGTTGTGTCCATCATTTTGCCTTGTTCAACAAACAATGAAGACATTTGTGCATAAACAGAAGAGAAGATGATTCCTGATGCCCAGATTGGAAAAATTCGGATCAAAATCTTTAACTCTTCCACCTGTGTGACTGTACAAAGCCTCCATGAACTAGTCGCTTCGGCGCACTCTTTTTCTGCATCGGATATCACTGCTGCTTTATCGAGGAACCTGGACAAAGTCGAGCTTAGCACAGTTTCTAAAATAGCTTCTCCCTTGACAAATATTTTGGATACATTATACATAGAGTTTAATGGAGACGCAATGTCAATGTAAAATAATTTTACACAAACATGCAATGAGAACTTGTAGTCGTGATATTGCCACGTAAGTCCACTTTGTAACAACAAAATACTGAATTTTCATTGGATGTCAGTGTAAAACTAGCTTACATTGACAGTGCACCTCCCCTTTTCTCTTATACAAATTAAGCAAATAATATTATCTATGCCTTGAGAAGCTATGATATAACCTCAATCCATCAGTATGCTCTAGTCTAGGACTTCCTTCTATGGAGGAATTCCTCACTGCTATTTCAAAGAGGAGACAACTGTCTTGTGGAACCTCCAAATTCTTCTTGAAAAAAGCAGCAGAAATCACCTGGCAAATTCTTGTAAGAGGACTTCCCCTTGGCCTTTGAAATCTATAAATTGGTGTACCTAGAAAGAAAATTAGGATTGCTATACCAATAAACAATGCAGAAATTCCATATCCAAGTCCCCAACCAACATTTTCTTCAGTCCATACCAATATAGTGACTGATAAAAGTGCACCAATGTTACTAGTGAAATAATTCCAATTGAAGAATGATCCTTTATTTGCTCTTTCCCTATGATCTGTATCATCAAACTGGTCTGCCCCAAAAGGCCAAATACATGGCTTGATTCCACCAGTCCCTAGTGCAATTAAAAAGAGTCCAATGAAGAACACAGAACTTTGAGGTAAAGTTGCTGATGGACATACAGAACTCACACACTCCATTGGCTTCAATGCCGGAGTAGTTGCTGAAAGAATCAATATGCAGATTCCCTGTAAAAATTAATTATCACCTAAAAATACTATTGTGTAAAAAGGAAGACACAAATAAACAAATAACACAGATAAAGACTTATAAGTCCATGAGTTATATAGTCATATAGAGCTCAAAACAAGGCCTAATATTCCACCTCAACTTGTTCCATTGCATGTTAAAATGTGAATAAACCATTAGCACATTTTAGTATGCATAGTTTTGGATAGCAAAGATATAGAAAATTAAACAATCTTTAAAAATCATAAATCATAAATTTAAATTTTACAATGAGATAGATTCCGTAGAACACTGCAATTGTCCGGTATCTTCCCAAGTAAGCATCGGCGAAGAAGGATCCAACAAGAGGTGTAAGATAGCAAGTTCCTTGAAAAGCGGTAACGTTTTTCGCGGCTGAAACAAGTCCTTGATGTAGTTTGGTGGTGAGATAAGTGACAAGATTTGTAGCAATCCCATAATATGCCAAACGTTCACAAAAGAAAGTACCTGTATCATATTGATATGTCATAGTGAAACAAAACAAAAAAACACTGTTGGTTATTACATGTTACAAGAGCAACACATAGAACAGATGATTACCTAAAATAAAGGGGCATGCTTTCCATGTCCCAGTTTCACACTTGACAGAAAGCTCTCCCTTTATGTTCACTGACCTATCTCCTGTGTGAAGACTATCTTCAGACTGCAAAGAGAAAAAATAAATAACAGTATAAATGTTAATAGGTGAAAATAGAGGGACTAAAACTGCAATTAAGTATAGATTTAAATATGATTTTAGTCCCTTTAATTATAATATTTGGATTCAGTCACAAATTCAAAAATTGTTGCTTTTAGTCTATGGCGTCATACATGGTCCAATAAAATCACGCCACATGGCCCAATAAGTTGACGACAACAGTTTTTGAATTTGCAGAAACTCAATATAAACCAAAAAACTTACAGGGACTAAAATCATATTGAAATCATGACAATACTACAAATTGGTTACTACTTGTGTGAAGATTGAAACAAATTACATGCTACATGATGTAAAGATGTTAGGCTAAGTAGGAACCTGCAGAAGACCATCTTCCAGAAGTAATCTGTTAGGTTCCTCTAAATGTTCCATTCTTAGTCTCTACTGTCTCAAATTGATGGGGCCAATTTTAATGTTCCATTCTATTTTTATAATTATAATGCCTACATAGAATGGTAGGTACAAATTTGATACCCACCATTCTGAAATTTCCCTTTTGTGAGTTTGAAAAGGAGTTGGGAGTGCTTTTTCACTTCATATTTTATGGACTAAAATTAAGAGAGTCAATAGTATATGAACTGTCCAGTTGCCACAGCCACAATATAGAAAAATTGGTTTAAAGCTATATAGTGAGTGATACCAAAGCATAGAAGAGAATCTTGCATGATATTGATTCTGAATTTCATTTAGTATTACTTTTTACTTTTATCAGCTAAAGACATATTTAGAACAGAACAGTGCTTAAAAGGCCTTAATGATTGGTTCAATAGTTGCTGACACTCCACAATAAACGTGGCTGAAGAGTGAAGACAATGAGTCATACACAACTAGCTATATTGTATAAATTGGAAACAATAAATACAAATATTTATTATTTCCTTAATCATTCTAACTGCTTGATGATACTATAAAATTTATTATATAAGCTTTAAGATTTGATTTGTGTACGCTTTTTAATTCATATTTTATTTCGGTTTAAATATGTTATTGGTCCCTGTAAATATAACCTTTTTTGATTTTGATCCTCGTAATTATTTTTTTTTTATTTACATCTCTGTAATATCAAAAAAAAAAAATATTTTTGGTCCTTAACGTTAAGTGGACGTTACAAAAACGTTAACCGACAAACGGAAACAATTTTTGGTCCTGTAAATATAATACTTTTCAGTTTTAGTCCCTGAAAAATATTTTTTTGAATTGCATCCCTGCAATATTCAAAAATCTCTTTAAATATAAAATATAATACAATTTGATCTTTATTAATAATAGCTTATGTCAAGTAATGTTTAAAATATTTTCACTTCAATAATTTAAAATTTATTAATCTTCTTATTTATTTATTTATTATTATTAAATTAATTTTCATTTTCTATTTCAAAAAAATCACTAAAATCTTCTGTTTTATTTAATTGTTATTATTAAATTAATTATATTAGTATAAAATAATGATTAAAAATAACTTTAGATTTAAGCTTTATAATTTTAACTAAAATCTCCTTTTACGCTTTAGATTTGTTTCATTATAACTTAAAATAAATAAGATATATATTAGGTGATAGATTTATTTCAATCATTATTTTATAATAATATAATTGTAGTTAATATTATATTAATTTTATTTT
>JBBPBQ010020323.1:10006449-10046662 GCA_037974755.1 Cicer yamashitae
ATTGTAAATAAATATATTTGACTTATAACCAAAAAAAAAAATGACTTCATGGGAAGGTGTGATGCGCTCATTTTATAAGAAAAGTCTAATTAATTAAGATATTTTTAATCTATTGTTTTTAAAACTAAAATCAACAAATCTTATCAACATTATCTTAAAAAAAATTAATTAGATTAACTTTATTATTAATTAAAAATATTAAACAAAGTTTTCATCAAAAAAATATTAAACAAAGTTTAAAATTAAAAAAATAAAATTAAATGAAGTTGCGCGATTATTATAATAATTTGTTGGTTAAAGTCAATTATAATAATTTAATAAATAATACTCTACTTTAAAAATTCAAAAAACAAAATTTAAATAAAAATGTAAAAATTTAATTTATATACATGATTAATATAAAAAAATTCAATTGTATAAAACTTTTTATATTATATATAAAAATTAAACCTAAAATATAATAATTTTATTAAAATGTTATTACTAGAATATACAATGTGTTTTTTTACGGGAAGAAACACTTCCCCCCACCCCACCCACAAACACACATACCACCGGGACAACTTCACATGCACACACACATATATACAACCAAGTATACCACCAACCCATACAAGTATGTATATGTATATGTGGACATCTTACAACCAAGGATACCACCAACCAATAACAACTATGGTACAAATTATTGACCAAACATATATTTATGATGTCAAAAGTTTGTATAAATAATACTAAAGAATAATTTGATGCATTAAAACTATCAAACGGGCACAAATCCTCTTTTGTATGATCTTTTAAATTAAATATAATAAAAGTATGAACCGACGAACATAGCTCAGGTCCCTCTCTCTATTAAATATTATATATATATATATATATATATATATATATAATTTATTTAATTAATTAATATTTAATTTTAATATAATCTAAAATATAATTATCATAATAACCTAATATTTAGTTTTTTTATAAAAAAAATTACCTTTTCGATATCACAAATAAGTGACATATTTATAAAAATAATGTCTCAAAATAAATGTGAATATTAATATTCGATGTGATATTAATTATTTTATTTTTAAATGTACAGTTTAATTAATTTATGTTTCAATTGTATTATCTAATTAATTTGTATGTGAAATAAATAAGTTTGTCATTTATTATAAAAGACGAAAAAAATAATTGTATGATAAATGTTTAAATTGTTCCCTCGTTTCTCTCTGTTTAATAGTTTTATGGATCCGCTTCTAGATAAAGTTAAATTATTTTAAAGATCAAACTGTTGTAATTGATTGATAGCATAATAGATATTATTTTATCGATGCATGTAAATTAAATTCATAATACAATAGATTCGGTTTACGACAACAAATTTGAACGGTGCAAATATATCAATGTATAGTATGAAATTTGTTGTAATTATTTGAGTTCTTTTTCTTAGCTCTTTAAAATTTAGGGTTTAGCGATGATTTTGAATTTAGGTTTTTATTGGTCTCTTTCACTTCTTTTGTAGATTTTATCTTCATTGGAGGTGAGTCTCCCTTTTCGGAAGTTCTATCTCATCATTTTTTTTCTCTTTTTTCTCGTATGTCACTCATATTCGCGATAAAGCCGATGTCGACACGCTCCTTACCCAAGCGTTGTGATAGAGTTCCGCACACCACCTCTAAATTTGGACAAGGATTGTCTACTTTTTCCTCCTTAATTATCTTTCTCTCTATCTCTCTACATTTGTTTTTTTTTTCCATGATTCTCTGATCATTCTAAAAATCACTCTCCCCTAATCATTCAAATTCCTCCAAATTCTATGGTTGATCCACTTCCTTGAGACCCTAGGTTCAATCCTTCGTCCACCAAAGTCTCATGATGTTGTATGGTAATTTCAATTAATGTGTATAGAGAGTTGTACAAAGAGTACTTTTAAAATGGTAAAATACTCATATCAAGTATTTATTTTGTACCGATATTTATACCGCACTTGTTGATACTCTATTTTTCTTGATTATTTCACTGTGAATTGAATTGATGATTTTTTATCTATAATATAATATTATTTGTGTATTTGAATTTATTATTATTGTAATCAAATACAAATTTTTATTTTTTTTAGAAAAAATTATTACAATTTTATTTTATAAGTCGAGTATTTTAACTCTTTTAGTTAAATTATATTTAAAAAATTTGATTTTCATTAATGTACTTGTATTTTAATTTATTTTTTTCAAAATATCGTAAATCATACTAATATTCGATATAGTACTCATATCTATGCATCTTTGGTGGAAAGTATTACCGCCTAATTTGAAATTAAATTTGCAATAAAAAATGACATTGTTTTACTTTTATACGTGAGAACTGATAAGAAACTGACAATTTTTGTAAAGCTATATATTATTGGTACCCTCCAAAACTGCTGGTGCGCAATGAAAGTTGTCTCTTATATTTTATTCATAAGATAATTGATTGAGCTTGGTTTAACCACCACGTTTTTCTAGGCAAATTCAGAACATAATATAATTAGCATAACAAAGTTCAAATATTTTCTCACAATTTATATATATTTTAAGAATGAGGTTGGGATACTTACGGTGGTGGATGCAGAAGTTTCAAGTAGTGGAAGTATTATATATTTTTTGTAAGTGACAAGATGTTGTATGGATAATATTAAAAAGAGCTAACAGTTATTTTGTTGGAATGTGTTCTCAATATAATATTTGAAATTATTAAAATTACAAATAATTGAGTTTATAGAGTTGATTTGACTAATAAAAATTATATTTAAAGACTAAATTAACTATTAAAGACACAATTAAAGATCAAAATAATTAATAAAATATATATATTTAAATTTATTTTTGTAAATTTAATATATTCAAAGACTATATTATACAATTAAGAAAAATAAAATAAAAAACATAGTGGATGCAATTGCATGCACAACCTATAAAATAGCAAGGATTATGTACATACTTTATGCATAATATGCAATAGGGTTAAATCATTTTTTCCTATAAAATATCATTTTTTTTTTTCCTCTAAAAAATTTTATCAAACAATAGTCCTTCAAATATTTTTCGTTAATAATTTTAGTCCCTATTTTTAAAACAATTACTATGTATTATTTGAATTTTTAAATAATTTTTTGTATGTATTTTTAAAATATTATAATAATATCTCTCATAAATATTTAAAATTTTATAACTAATGATGAATGAAATGATTTAAAAAAAATTAATGCTTAAAAGTTCATATTTAATTACTATTTTGTTGAAAAGTTTATAAGAAGAGTTCATATAATATCTAAATATTTTTTTAAAAAATCATTCAAAAATTCAATTACTACACATGAGTTGATTTAAAAATAAATACCCAACTTATTAATAAAAAATATTTGAAGGATCATTCTTTAAAAAAAATTTAAAGATATTAAAAACCCACACATGCCATTGCATACCGTTTCTCGATACTTGCTCTCATTTTCTGAGTATTAATAAAATGAATTAGGTTTTTTTAAAAAAAAACTTCACAGGGTATAAAAGACTCAACATTCTTAATTATATAAAAAAGACCAACAGGTTTATATCATCATTACTATTATTCTTATAAGTGCAAATTCTTCTTTCTTTACAAAATGTGTAAAAAAAAAACACATTTATTATTTATATTATCATATGTTATCCATATGTAATTTATACTCTTCGTTTTTTGTTTCCGTAGTTAATTTTGACTTTCGATATAATTCGGTCACAATTGCATATGGTTGTACAGTCAGTATATCTGCTTTATTTTTAAAGCGTGTGTGCAGTCATGCATTTACAACTGAATGAGATCCAAATCAAAGTCAATTTCACTATAAATATCAATAAACCATGATTCACATAAAAAAGGTATAAAACTTTTCTCTACAAAAAATTACAAATATGTATTACTCCGTCATAAAATATAAATAAAAATTAGTCTAAAAAAATATGTATTTGATTCAACATATATTTTTTTTAATCAATTTTTGTTAATATATCGAGTTGGCTAGAGTATTTGTTGCAATGTAGAGTGCGATCATAAACTGCCATCACGAGAGGGGGCATGGACTGTTTCGAACAAGGCATAACACAAATTTTCCTTTGCAATTGATAAGTCATTGCATAATATCATTTCATTATATTACATACAGAACAATCACGACAATGACAGAAGGAAGTATGAAATAAGGTTCCACCGCTAACAAATGCCTGAAAAATCTTAAGAAGCCTTTTTTTGCTTGTATCTTTTGGCAGCAACTATGTACATCAACATATTTAAGAAGCTGAGTCCAGCTAAAAGCCAGAAAAAGTTATCCAGATGACCTTTGTTCAAGTTATCAGGAATCCACCCAGGATTTCCGCCTTGTGTAGTGAAGTAAGTTACCATAGTGAGAATGAAAGAACTCAAGTAATTCCCGAGCGAAGTTGTCAGAAGTGACAAAGCACTGCATAAACTCCGCATGGCATCTGGAGATTGGTCATAGAAGAACTCGAGCTGCCCCACGAATGTGAATACTTCCGCTGCTCCCAATAAGAAATACTGAGGGATTTGCAAAAGTATAGTAAGAGGTACAGGGACTGGTTCATCAACAAGTCCAAGCTCTTTTGCAAGCTGCAGACGCTTAATCTCCAGAACAGCAGCTGCTGACATGCACAGGACTGAAATAAAAAGGCCAATTCCCATTCTTTGCAGCTCAGAAAATCCCCTTTCTTTGCCAGTAAATTTCCTAGCAATTGGAACTATAACCTTGTCATAGACAGGGACCCAGAAAATAACACTAATTACATCAAAAGTTGAGAGAGAAGCTGGTGGTATTTTGAAAGAACCAATCTGGGTGTTCATCATAGTTCCTTGTTCCACAAACATTGTTGACATCTGGGCGTAGACAGCAGAAAAAATTATGCCAGTCGCCCAAACTGGAAACATGCGGATCAAGATTTTCAACTCCTCGACCTGTGTCACAGTGCAAAGTCTCCAAAGGTTAGAATAGTCACCACTTTTCCTCTCAGCATCAGAGACTACAGCTGCTCTGTCAAGACACCTTCATTAAAAAAACAAAAGAAAGAAGAAAACCCTGTTAATGAGTGTGTGAAATCTTCTGAAGCAGGTAAGCATATGCAAGCCATTATCGATAACAGAACAAATTAATAATTAGGACAAAGCTAAATAAATTTAGCAGAGGATTTCTCAACCTTCTAAAGATTTTCTAAAAGAAATTTGTATACATGCAGTCTGTCCTAATCCATGACAATAGCATTCTTTCAACAAGGAAAAATAGAAGCAAGAAAACCATGAATCTGCCATCAACCTACTCAAAAGAGAAACCCTGACAGCAGTCTAATATTTTTCTCATCGACTCATCCCTCTTGAAAAATAAATAAATATAGCAAGCTCATTCTTTGGTGATATCTTATTAGACAAGATATCTATATTACACAAGTAAATAAAACTTGTAAAGTCATTTCTGACAATCCAGATAGGTAAATTACGTGGGAAGTTGAGTGATCAGTGATGAATGACAAATCTAAAATGTTCAATGTCTAATCGTGATTAGTTAGGCAACAAAATTAGTGGACATAATAACCTGATATGCTGATAAGCAACCAGTTTTCAGGATAAAAATATATGCTTTTATATGAAATGCTTACGTGGCAACACACCGGCAAATGTAAGTGCAAAGAAAAAAATCCCCTATATATCATAGATTGAGTGTTAATGAAATATCATAGATCAAGTGACATTTATACCATCAAAAGGTTCTTATCTCATCTAGGGATCTGATAAGATACTGGATTTGGGCCCTAGCCCAATGGATGAGAGGAATATGAGTAAGTTAGTGAGGTGGCATTCCGAGACTATGGGCCCTTGGCCAATTATGTTAGAATATCCTCTATAGAGTCAGTTAGGAGAAGGGAGAGATCATCCAGGTTTATGTTGATTGTGTGATGGGAGAATATTATCTGGTAGGAGATCCTTGCTCTTTTAGGAGTTCTTGAACTCTGGTTTTATCATGTCTTTGCATTTCCACCATCGTTAACATTCAATAATACACAGTTTCATTACCTTGATTTTACAGTTTCTATCAGGTTCCTGTGACATTTTTAAAACACTATGTTGCTTAGCTGAAAAAATCAAATTGTACCTATTGAAATTTTGGATAAGAATGTGTAAAACCAAATTGCATGTTCTCTCTAAATAAGTAGTCCAGCTTTGATGATTGTGACAGATGTGGTGTTTAATGAGGAGATGACAGCCTATGGGTAACAACAGTGGAGAGTCTTACAGAAGAAAAAGAGATGCAAGAAGGGTTATCGTAAGGGTGTCATTGCTCAATAGTGTCATATGGGAATCATCTGACGAGAGTGCACAGCCAGATAGAGTCCGGCTATCTGTTATGAACTCCAAACACAAAAGAAAGTTAGATGATATTAGTTATCCGAGCCTATCAGGCCTTGTCAGATGGGACAGACAAGGCTTTGGCTCAGCAATCAAACCCTTACGTATGCAACTTCCAATTCTATAACATTGGAGCAGGGCTCATATTTGAAATTACATTACCCTTAATCAATAAACTTAGAATTTGGTAGAAAGGCGCATTACACTTTAACAAGTAGATTAGGACAGTAAACTCAAAGTAAGGGAACAATCACCTTAGTTCATCACTATGCTCTAGTTTCCGACTTCCTTCAATTGCAGAGCTTTTGTCTGGCGTCTCGTACAGGAGACTACTATCCTCAGGGACAGCCAGATTCCGCTTCCGAAAAGATGCTGCCACAACCTGGCACATTCTTGTAAGAGGGCTTCCCCCTGGTTTTTGAAACCTATAGAGTGGTGTACCTAAAAAGAAGCTTCCGATAGCTAATCCCATAAATAAAGCAGGAATGCCAAATCCAAGACCCCACCCTGCATTTTCTTGAATCCACACAATAAAACTGCTTGATACAAGGGCTCCTATGTTGATAGAAAAGTAAAACCAGTTGAAAAATGATCCCTTCTTAATCCTTTCCTGGGAATCAGTATCATCAAACTGATCTGCCCCAAAAGATGAAACACATGGCTTAATACCACCAGTCCCAAGTGCAATCAGGTAGAGACCAATGAAGAACACAGCATATTGTGCAGGAGTAGCTGGAGGGCATACAGCCCCCAAACACTCAGCAGGCTTCAATGCTGGCACTGATGCAGAAAGAGTCAATGTACACATTCCCTGCATGAAAAAACCATTCTACAGATTAAAACATGTAAAGACAATTGAATATAAAGCATGTAGATGGAAAGATGCCCAGAAAAACTAAATGGTGAGAATTCTATTATACCAACATGCTGATACAGGCACCTACTGTTCCTAATATTAACCTATAACTTTTCAAATGTGAGAATGAATTTGAAGTGCTCAAGTGGAGCCCATCAAGAGAATTTGTTACTTCCATGATAAGAAACTTAAATATGGAGTAGGATGTAGTGCAATGGACGGAAGAAATTTGGAACATAGTACACTCAAAACTGTTCTTTGGATTCTCCATTTTCCATATTTCTTCAGCAGCATAATATTTGCTTTTCTTCCATCCTTCATTTTCTAATTCATTACTATAAAATGTATGAAAGAATTCAATTCCACATATAAACAAGATTTAGAAATGGTTTGATAACATCTTATCACCATCACAAATTACATTATGCCGAATACTATATAATGCATTTCTTGACTCTGCCCATAATTTTTATGCAAAGATGAAACCTCAGCATAATGTAAGCATTTTTTTCCCTTCAGCTCTACAAGAAATGGTGCAGGATATATCTAGAAATATATCATGGGAGAGATGTGTGTTGAGAATTATTTGAATAGGAGAATAAAACTCTTGGTTTGTAATTACAAGGAAATAAATTGTGGAGAAAGAAGCAATTGTCCAGTATCGTCCCCAGTAAGAATCTGCTAGAACTGCTCCAATGAGAGGTGCAAGGTAACAAGTGCCTTGCCAGGTGGTGACATTTCTTGCCGCAGAGACATTTCCTTCATGTAGCTTGCGAGTAAGATAGGTAACAAGATTTGTTGCAATGCCGTAGTATGCCAAACGTTCACAGCACTCATTGCCTGTGTTTCACATCATATAAAAATTCAATTAAAAAATATATTATTTATTGCATGAGTGAAATGAAAAAGATTACCTAGGATAAATGGGCAAGCTTTCCAATTGCCAGTGTTCTGCTTAAGCACAGGTCTCCCTTTAAAGTCAACCGAGCCATCTCCTGTGTATCGCTTACTCTCTTCATCCTTCAGATAAAAAATAACCAATAGTTCATCATAGAGCAAAATACCACTTCTTCCAAATGGTTCACACAGAGACAATGACTAGTGACTATAGGAAACATTTTGCTATTCTACAATTTGAATCTCAAATATCAACATTGGACATTTAACTATCAAGGGTATAAGAAAAGGGGAAAACACATTATTGGACCAATAACTAAATAGGAGATTTGAACATCAAATTACTATAGTTGATGTTTCAGTATTTTCCACATTTGGCTGTGAGTAATATTCTTTTCATCAAATCAAGTAAAAATTTAGGCCCAAAAAAAACGTAACGAAACAAATATTCAAACAAATCTATCATGTGTCTAACTAGCAGCTCATATGAGAAGGTTAAATATCGAAAATCATGATCAGGCGGACAAGAGAAAAAAACAACGGAATTATGAGTGAGCAGAGCAACTTTGATTACTTTGAGTTACAACTGAAATCACATAATAATCATTGTTCGAAATCAAGTGGATTGGACATAAGCAGAAGGTATTGAAAATCAAGTGTATTAACTATTAAGTAGTACAATAAGGCTTAGTTGTACAAACCCCAGCAACACTATCTCTAAAGAAGACATCTTGTAGATATTCATCTAAAATGAACACATACAAGAAGAGATCGAATTCACCTCCGGCTCACACAGACCAGCCGTTTGTCCTATTCTTTGCCATCGACATTAACGGACAAAATAATATATTCCACATTTTTCTAAGACAGTATTAACTTTTAATAGAACCAATGAATTAACCCTGTTACATTACAACACAGTTTGTCTTTACATTAATGATTACTATGACCAACAGTTGAACAAGGTGTCTTTATACAATTCGACCTTCCACTTACTTTTATTCAACATTCCAATCCAGGCTTGAAGATAACTATAATAATTTGCCAGTAACCTTTATAGTTTATCCTCATAAATAAGAAACGTGAAATAGTCGAAATGAAATGAAACAACGCCTTTCAAAGGCAAATTTGATGGTTGACCAACCAAAAAGACAAAAACAAACACAATATCAATAGATTATTAGAAAATTTGATAACCTAGATAGTGCTACTATACGAGTTAAGTGATGAATTATAGAGAGAGAGGGGGAACCTGAATAAGAGCTTGTTCCAAAAGCGATGAATCGTCCTCTGCGGAACCCATAGCTGTGATGATAAACTCTCTTCAATTCTCTCTCACTCTCTGCTTCTAAATTGAGGGAGGATGCAATTAATTTATGGATAAGTAAAGTTAGATTAAAAAATATAAATCCTTGGAATGCTCAAAACAAATAAGCCGCAATTCTTTTTCGTATTTTATTTGTTTGTTGTGGCTTGCATAAGCACAAGCAACAACGTTGCGTGTAAGAGAGAGAGAGAGAGACGCAAGTTGATGAAATGTCTAGGAACGTGGGCAAGGAAGCAAACCCATTTCTCTATCCTTCAAAATAATATCTACTTCCCTAAACAATGCTTCCAAAGCACTGCGATCCTCTTCGGTTATTAATAACTAACTCCTTACACTTTTTTAATGTATTTTTTTTATAAAATGATAAAGAAATTCCAATACAATCCAATTGTAAAGGCTTTAATTCGAATTTAAGACATGAAAATTTAGCCGTTGACATTTTGTCAATTTAGTTAGACCCAAGAATATTTAGATAAATGCTGAGAATATGAAATTAAAAATTATTTTGTTGTTCTAAAATTTTGAAAATTATATCAATTTTGCTTTTATTTATTCAAACTTTTTAATATAGTTATTATATTTTGTCATTCAATATTATAAATTTATAAAATTTTTTAAAATTTTTTGTTACAAATTAATTAAAAAGTATTTTAAAATTTTAATTGTAAAAAATCTTTTAAAATTTTATAAAGAGTCTTTTAAAATTTTATAAAATATCTTCTAAAATCTAGACATTCCTACAAAATATTTTAAAAAGAAAAATATCTCAAAATTGTCTGTCTCAATCCATCAATCTCTTAAGAGTATTTTTAATAGAAAAAAAATGCTACACCTATATCCCATTTATTATAGGTATCGATTAATATTAAGAAATGGTTTATTTCATTTTACTCTATGGAGTTTGGCCGCACCCCAAAACTTACCGCTGCACCACTCTTATTTTCCTTAGCCTTTTTACATATTCCTCGGTTGGAGATCGGTAGGTTAAGATATTTTTTTGGTCAAAAATTACTCTTATCACTTTTTTTTATCTTTTTATTTAAATAAATAGTTTTCATATGTATCTAGTTTTTGTTTTTACTTGTGTTTTTGTCGTTTAAATATGACATTATTTTATTTGTCGTCTTAGTGCGTTTTAATTTTCAATTCAAGTATGAAGTTGATTAGCAAATCAACTTCGATCTTGTGAAGATGAAATCATTGACTTTAATATCATTAATGTTGCATCTCTAAAAATATATATATTTCAAACACTTGAATGTGTAGGTTTTATCACATTTGTAAGAATTTTTTCATTTCATGCTATTAACATGAAATTTGTTCCTGAATTAATATTTTGTATTTTAGTGACTTTGAGTATTGTTCTCGATTCATGCCATTTTTACCAAATTTTAATGAATGAGTATCCATTTTTAATTAAAAAAATGTTTAGAGTAATATTAATATTTAATTGATATCCTTCGTCCTTTTTTTGTGAATATATAATTTCTCTTGAATATGAGTAAAAGTGAGTAAAAAAATAATGTATTTAATTTAAATTTTAATTATTTTTATACGGTAAATTATATTTAAGGTTAAATGAAGTATTTTTTATATACATACAAATGTATACGATCTCAACCATACAATAAAGTTGTTTTATGACAACTAATTATTATAATGGCTAAATTACACATTTTATTTTGTTTGGTCGATGGAGGTAAGATTAGAGAGAAAAAAAATGAAAAAAAAGATAAAAGGAAAAGAAAACAAGTTGATTATTTAGTATAGTATTGTTTAAGAAAATGAAGAAAAAATAATGATATGAAATAAACATGTGTATTTATAAAATGACAGAAATATTCTTAAATAAAAATTAAATATGAAAAAAAAACAATAAAAATAAATTAAAATTGCACTCAATAAAAATTTATAAAATATAAAAAGAGAATGAATTTAGGAAACAAATTTGTAACGATCAAAGAAAATATTTTGAGATATAAGGTCGATTTAGTGGATGGCTTAGAGAGTGAAAGAATAAAGAATTTCCGATTTTGATTATCACTCTCAACAAAACATTAACAACATTAATTATTAATATTAGTCGTTGAAAAAAGTTGCAATTAATAAACTATAAATAATATATTTTTTAAGTAAATACAAATATTATATTTTTATTCTCTTTATATTTTTTAAATTTTAATTGTTGATTAATTAAAATGAAATACTTATTTCAACGAAAAATTAAACGGGTTGCTTTCTAAAAATAAGAAATAAACTGATTTGTTTTAAAAAGACTGGTTTTTTTTTTTTTTGCATCAAAATAAAAAATTAAAAACTAGATAGGGTTATTTTAAGGAAATATTTGTTTTTAATAGTAATACTGATTTTTTTAAAAGAAAATTCTCGTGTTTGTTTTTGATAAAAAAAATTCTCTTAAAATTAAATTACAAGCTTTTGCTTGAGTTATGTCCTTCCAGCAAATGAGAAAATCAGACCACGTTGAAATTAATCCATATTCATTTTTGACTCAAAAATCTCCAATCTTTCTAAATTAGTTCAATGCTTGACCTTTTTTTTGTTTGACAAAACAATGCTGACCTTGATGCACTGGGTTTCAATATGACTATTTCCAAAGTATTTCTTAATTTCCCCTGGTTTGGTTTTGTTTCTCTTCCCTTTACTATATGTTCTTGTTCCCCCTCTTCCAGGCAGAAATGAAACCATGTTTTTGTTTCTATGTTTTTGAATACGAACACTTCTAAAATGAAAAAAATATTACATTAGCAAAAATAATATGTTATATGCAGGCAAATTATTATTTTTTTAGTTTTAAAATGCAAGGAATAAACTAAAACTGTTAGATTTTAAAAATAGGGGGACTAATTTTGGAATTGCTGAAAATATAGGGACCAAGACGGTAGTTGAATCTAATTAACCTTACTTGCTTCATTTTTAATTATTATTTTTGTCCGTAAATGAAATGGTAACAAAAATCACATACAGCTGTGATATATCATGTTCAAACTCATGACATAATATCTCACCTAACCATATTGACATTTATCACTTGAGTCGAGCCTTACGCATTGCACCAATACTTTTAATTAATACTTGATAATGATAAACATATTAATACTTCATAAATATAATTTTGTAAAAGTAATACTCTCTACTCATTATACTTTTTTTGGTATATCATCGTATATCTTATTTTAATATATGTGAAATTGTCTTACTTTTTTTGGTATATCATCGTATATCTTATTTTAATATATGTGAAATTGTCTAATAAGACGAGATAGAGGGAGCACTTTTTTTTTTTTCTTTTTGGCACAAGGAGAGACCATGATTGAACCCGATCGGTTATTTCACATGAATTAATAAAATTGTACAACTAAAAGAAATAATAGTTTTTTTTTTTATTGAATTATCCTTATTAAGAATTAATGTATTTTATTGAATTATCCTTATGAAGAATTAATGTATTTAGCATTATTATAAATATAAAGTAGAAAATATTGAATTGAAATTGATGTATATAGTATTAATTAAGTATTATAGTTTTAAAAAATTGATTAATATTGCATTAAAAATTAAAAAGTGACGTTTATTTTGGGATTGTTTTTCAAATAGATCAAATAATTGTGAAACAGCGAGGAATATTTTGTTTTTAAAAAAATTTATATGACTGCCTATAAATGAATACAAAAGTAGTTATTAATGAATATATGGGTTGTTATAATTCAAAATAAAGAGATAAAAATTATAATTATACTATTTTTATTCTAAAAAATTATTTTAAGCAAAATAAACTTCCTTAGTAAAAGTAACCACATTTCAAAATAATAGAAAAATTCTATATTTTTCTTGAATGTCAATCAATATAAACCTAATTTATATTGGATATCCTACTTTTTTAAAACAAAATTTTAGTCCCAAATCTACCTTTAAATTCACCTTTGGTTCTATAATTTTAATACAAACACGATTTTAGTTATCCATTTCAAAATTCGAAATTTTAATTGTCAGGTTTAACAAATTTTAAATTTTTTTTTTCACAATTTAATTTTAAGATTTATTTTTATGCGTATCATATTTATTAATGATAAGACATTGTTTATTTAGATCAAAAATAATGAATTTCAGAAGAAAAAAAAAGTTTAAATTTGATTAACGAAATCTTCAATATATTTTATCTAAATCGGTAATGTCATACATCAAAAGTAACTTTTCATTGTTAAAGAATACGACACGTCAAACTTTGAATTGAACAATGAAGAAAAATCATGAAAATTATAAAACACTAGATTAAAATTCCGAATTTAAAATGGAGAGACAATCAAACATCTTTCGTTCAAATAAAACCAAAACTATTTGCTGAATAATTTTAAGGTTAAATGCACTTCTTATCCTCTATTTTATCCAAAATAAATTTTTAATCCCCTCATTTCTTAAACTAATTTTTTGGTCTCTCTATTAAATAATTGTTAGGATTTTTTTTGTCCTACTACTTTTTATGATATGACTTTCATTAATGACATGAAACTTAGATGTTATTTGTGAATTGGATAAAATATTTTCATGTCATTATTGTTGCAATTAATTTTATTATTTATTTTATATAAATTTAAAATATTTGTATCTAAATATTTTAAAATTATTGTTGGATAAAAACTATATTTTAAATATTTTATTTAAATATTATAAGTTTTAATTTTAAATAGTTTAATTTTAATTTTAAATAAAATAAAATAAAATTATTTTTAATGTATAAATATTAAATAATATTAAAATGTAATAAATTTAAATATTGAAAATAATTTTTTAAATATATTATATAATATTTTAAATTTAAATATTTTAATATAAATAAAATTAATTACACAAATATTTGATTTAACTCTCAAATTTGATGTAAGTGACGTGTCATTATTAAGAGTGTCACATCATTAAAAATAGTAGGATTTAAAAAAATCTCAAAAATTAATAGACAACAAAATAATTTTAGAAATACGAAGACTAAAAATTTATTTCAGTTAAAATAGAAAGATAAAAATTACATTTAAGACATAATTTTATAAAGTATAAAAAATGTAACTTTTATTTTCATTTTTTTTTTAAAACTTACGATGAAACTCACACATTTTAATTGTAAAAAAAAGATATATTATGTACCAACATATCAAATGTCTCTCCAATTATTATACAATCATTTTTTTAATCAAAGGGGTAAAATCCTATTTAACCTTAAAAATGAAAAAAATACAATTAGTGTTTTTATGTATTCACTAAAAAGGGGCTTTTACACTTCTGCTGGGAAATTTCTTCCTCTCGCTGTGTATATTTGAATTCTCCTTGGGCGATAGTACGCGTTTTGAATCATCGATGACGGCAACTAATGTTCATTCACCCCTAACTCGGTCTTTTCTACACTTCCCTACATCTGATCCGTTCGGGGGAGTTTTTATTTTATTTTGTTTTTTTATAGAAAATGTAGATTTTTTTTAATAATATTTTATAATAGATTAAATTTATTTTTAATTTTTATAAAATTTCAACATTTTCGATAAAATAAAAATACAACTTTTAATTTTAGTAAAAATTATTCAACAAACAATTCTAATCTAAATTAAAATGAAACACGTTTAATTGTCCTACAATTCTAAATTTATAAATTATTTTTTGCAAATATATTTGTAATATTATAAAAAATTTAAAAATTTATAATTTTAGGATCAGGATGAATTAAAATTTAAACATAGGATATAATTTATAAATAATTGAAAACTTTTGTGTCTTGTATATATAATAACACATGAATACACGATGTGAACAAAGGAAAAGTAAGCTTTTGTGCCATTTTTCATTTAGTCAAACGATGGTCGATCCATTTGTGAAGGATTCAGTTTAGATCCCACAACAACTTGAGTTTGTTGATAACTAATATGTTATGTACTTTGCAAGTCCATTGAGTCTTTAAGGTTTTTTCTATTCTAGTGACTTTAGGATTTAACTAGTTTAAACTTTTAATTTATATAAAAAAAAATATAAATTGTATGCATTCCATTTCTTTTTTAAATGAGTGACGTAAACTATTGATAAATAAATCAAGAGTAAATATGTTAGATATATTATAATAAATCATAAATTTATTAAAATAACAATAATTAATTTTGTCAATTTATAGTTACTCATTTTAGAAAGTCTAAATCTTTTATATGTAGAGATTTACTCCTCTTTTCATTGTCTTAGGGCCCGTTTGATGGACCGGATAGGATAGAGACCGGATAGGATATGGACATGATAAGGAGTTATCGTGTCATGCATTTGATGCGAACATGATAACACAGCAGATAACCAAATGATATGATTTATATGGTGATAAAATGACAAATTTGTCCTTATAATCTATTTAATTTTTTTCTTTTAAAATAACATCAAAATAACATTCATATAGTTTTTTTATATAAATAAATAAAAAAATATTAAATAAATGTAAATAATTTATGAAGTAATTATATATACTTGAAAAATTAAAAAAAATGCTAAAAACATATAATATTAAAAAAACATATATTATTAAAATTTCCAACACATTTTATCAAATTAAAACTATCGACTACGTAGTAGCAATAAAGAATCATAAAGAATAATATGTTGTCTTACATGTTTCAACAAATCATACAAAATAAACCAACAAAAGTAAAATGTACTAAAGTTAGATAAGTAAAATCAAACAAAAATAGAATTAGTAGATCAACGACTTAACAAATGCAAGACGATCAACATCATCACAACCCCAAAATATGTGCAAGCATCTTTAAAAACATTTGTTCTAACATTAGATATAACATCACATCATTTTGTTCTTGTGAATTCATATTTACCTATATATAAAGGTATGAACATTATTATTATTATTATTATCCATCAACACAAAATAGAATACCAATACATCATAACATATAACATAGATGACAGAGGAAAATAATTATTATTCTCTTTCATTTTTTTTTGAAACATCAATCAAGGTTTATTATTAGTAACTATATACAAAAACAATTAACATAAAACTCAAACATAAAAAATGATAGAGAAAAAGGGCAAATATGAACAAAAAAACAGTCGGAAATCATGTGAATCAAAGTTTATTTTTTAACATTTCAATATGAATACAATCATAACTTTTATCCCGTTGTAAAATAAAATAAATCAGAAAACAAAAAAAACATCAGGGAAAATATGAAAAGAGAAAATCAATCTAACGTCAACAATCATAAAATCAACATAATATCAACAATAGAAAAGAATAAAAAAAATCAAAGGAAATTAAAAAATTATTTCACCAACACAATAAAAAAATTAAAGGAAATTAGAGCAAATAAGAAAATAGCAAAAAAAAATTGTGAAAAAAATGGTACATTGGGAGAGGGCGACGGTGAAGAGGAACACGACGGTGGCGGTGGAGAAGGAGATGAGAGTGACAGTGAAAAGGAGATGGAGAGGAGAGCACCGAGGAACACGACGGTGGCGGTGGAGAGGGAGATGAGAGTGACAGTGGAAAGGAGATGGAGAGGAGAGCACGGAGGAGAGGGAGGGCAAAAATGAGAAAATATATGTTAACAGGATAATTTAAAAAATTTGATTAGCTTATCAATTGGTGCATCAAACAAAGAATTAGGGTGTGATAGGATAAGGCTATCCTATTGTCTCGTTATCATGGCCATCAATCGGGCCCTTAGAGTTCTTTTAACTAATAGTCATTCTCAAATGATCTATTCAAGTCTAATTATATAAATATCTCTATTGTTTGTTGCGAAAGACTTATAAAAAAAAAAAATAAAAAGAAGAATGCGTAAACATAAAAGATTAGACCAATTATTTTATTGATATAAAATAAAAAGAAGAATTTGAAACAAAGTCAAGTTAAATCAGATAGCAAATTAAATATGGCCATCGAATGAGATTGTCCAAGTCCAAGTAGTCTTTATTTGTCTTTGGGCAATAGTATTTTCCATCTAGTTTATATTCTCTTAAACAAATTCAAGTATTTGACATATATTTTGCTCAAAAAGTGGTGTCAAAATTTGACAAAATTGTGTTACATGTAAAATTAGAGTGGTACCCTACCCACTGCACAAGAAATAAAACAAAAAAACTTCCTTACATTCTTTTTGCCTTTTAGAAAATTCAAATAACCAGAAAAAGAAAAGAAAAAAAAAATGAAAATAGTACTTTCTTTCAAGTTTCAAAGCCAAGAACGATTCAACCCCTCTCACCCACCATCACCATGTATAAATACCACAACATGAGTCTTCAACCCTCCTCATTCTTCATCAAATCAAACATCCATACAAACACCAAAAGAAAAAAAAAAACTTAACATTACCAACTTTTCGCTCTTTACATAATTAATACATATTATTACTCACTTCATCATGGTTTTTCCAAAACCAGCTTCTGAGTCTGACCTTTTTCTTCACTATAATTTCGCTTCACGTAATGCCACAGACTCTCTTCCTAGGTAATATATATATATATTTTACTTCATTTATTTTTCATCACCACCTTTGTAGCTTATTTATATGTTATGTTGTTTTGTTTTTGAGGGGAAGTAATAATGAATGAAGAGTTTTGGTGTTGGTGCAGGTTCAGCATACCAGAGAACTCAATGCCAAAGGAAGCTGCATACCAGAATATACATGATGAGTTGCAGCTTGATGCCAATCCAAAGCTGAACTTGGCTTCCTTTGTGACCACAACCATGGAGGAAGAATGTAACAAGCTTATTATGGAATCCATCAACAAGAACTATGTCGACATGGATGAGTATCCTGCTACCACCGATCTTCATGTACACCTCCTCTCTTTCTCATCTTCTTCTAATAGCTAGCTATATTGGACTAAATGAGTTTTAAAATGACCATCTTAAATTAGTATAGCATCACATATATTTAATTTGTTTACATGATTTTACTATAAAAATATTTTACACAACACAAGTATGCAAATATGCTGACACGTCATTTAATGAGTTTAAAAACACATGACTTGTCATACTAATTAAATAAATGATCAACCATATTGCTTTTTGGTATTTATTCCCTCACTTCACTTATGTTTTGTTTTACCTGGTTTGCAAACAGAATCGATGTGTGAACATGATAGCGCGTTTGTTCAATGCTGAGATTGGAGAAAATGAGAACACAATTGGTGCAGGAACTGTTGGATCATCTGAGGCAATAATGCTGGCAGGACTTGCCTTCAAGAAGAAGTGGCAGAACAAGCGCAAAGCTGAGGGAAAGCCTTATGATAAGCCCAACATGGTCACTGGTGCCAATGTGCAGGTATACATCGGTTCATTCATTCATTCATTTTTTATTTTTTTGCTGAACATTGGTTCATTCATTCATTCTATGGTCTCAAATGAGAATCAATTTGGCATAAAAAATGATTCCTTGATATTGTTGATGCTCAAAATCAACAATGGTAGTGGATTGAACTAATGGTATAAAATTACTGATATGAGTTTTGTATATTTTTATATATAGGTATGTTGGGAGAAATTTGCAAGGTATTTTGAGGTGGAATTGAGGGAAGTGAAGGTGAGAGAAGGCTACTATGTGATGGACCCTGCCAAGGCTGTTGAGATGGTGGATGAGAACACAATTTGTGTGGCTGCAATTTTGGGTTCAACTTATAATGGAGAATTTGAAGATGTCAAACTCTTAAATGACCTGCTGCTGGAAAAAAACAAGCAAACTGGGTAAGTAATATATAAGCCACTAAATATTTACTCTCTTAACAGATTCAAATATCTCTAATCTATACTTAATTTAATTTACCTTGTATCAATGTACTTGTCACTTTTTAGATGGGATACACCAATTCATGTTGATGCTGCAAGTGGTGGCTTTGTTGCTCCTTTTCTATATCCAGAACTAGAATGGGATTTCAGACTCCCATTAGTGAAGAGCATAAATGTTAGTGGCCACAAATATGGCCTTGTTTATGCTGGAATTGGCTGGGTTATATGGAGGACCAAGGAAGACTTGCCAGAAGACCTTATCTTTCACATTAATTACCTCGGAGCTGACCAACCCACCTTCACCCTTAATTTTTCTAAAGGTGATTAAAATCATGTCTGTTTACCCTTGATTACTTTTGCTTACACCATTTAGTTACCTTGCTCATCATAGATCCTAAAACTGACATTTGACTTGCAGGTTCTAGTCAGATCATTGCTCAATATTACCAGCTAATTCGCCTTGGTCAAGAGGTGAGACTAAGAAATCTATTTTAGTTTGATTTACAGTTTTACACCTTCTGTTATTCATTATCAAAATATTTTATGACAAATGAAATAACTACCAATCTTCAATCACAACTTTCATTTGACCATAAAATAGTATAATAATCACTATGCAAAATTAAATTTTTTCCAAGTTTCATATCAAATTCTGCTAAACCATATTTCTAAGAAACATTAATTGGCAATTTAATTACTAACTTGCCTATGCGTATTCTCTTATTATTTGACTCACTAGGGGTACCGAAGTATAATGGAGGGCTGTAGAGAAAATACAATGGTGTTGAAGAAACATTTGGAAGAGACTGGATACTTCAACATACTCTCAAAAGACGACGGTGTTCCTGTGGTGGCATTTTCTCTCAAGGACAGAAGTCAATATGATGAATTCAAGATATCTGAGATGTTGCGGCGCCATGGTTGGATTGTGCCGGCATATCCAATGCCACCTGGTGCAAATCACATCAAGGTGCTCCGTGTGGTCATCAGAGCTGACTTTTCACGCACACTTGCTGAACGCCTTGCGCTTGACATAAAAAATGTGTTGCACGAGCTTCATAGACTTCCTGTCAACATTAAGGTCGAGAAGTCATTGGTTGACACTGCATTGGATGCACACAGAGAAATCATTACTCAAGAATCCAACAAGCGTCAGAAAATCACAGCTGCCTAGATAATTATAAATTGTTATCTACTTCTCTTGGCAACTAAATAAGGAGCCTTGATTAAACTAGTTTTTGTTCTAACTCCAACAAAATTCAAGCCTTTAACTAAATTTGCTTTATTTTTTCAAATCATTAACCATATTTCACTATTTTGTGTTCCTAGATTTTGTTGTAATAAGTATGATGAAATGTTGTGTGTATTTAAAAGAAAATTTTGTATTTGTGCATTTTTTTTTGTTGGTCTTCTAGTGGCAAGCACTTCTTTAAATTTAAGTTCGGGAAGTCATTTGATGATATTTGAAATAAAAAAAGTACATAGAGAATTATATGTACTTCTCATAGCTAAATCCATAAATAAAGCATTTTCTGTAATTAATATATACATTATAGAGAGATGAATACAGTCAGTATTAAATGAAAAACTCACTTCCCTTCAACAAGCAAACACTGCTCATATTTGACCCTTGTGTATACAGTCAGTATTCACAATCACAATAACTTTCCATAATTAAAAAAATTGATGCCCAGGGAAAATCAAACTGTTCTTCAGAGCTCACTGGTTCAACTGAAAAAAAATGATATAATGAAAAAGAATATACTTATAGATAACAATGTATAGATAGAGAACAGAAACCTGAAAAAGAGCCTCTTCTATAAGCAATGAATCGTCCTCTCCCAAGTCATTCAATGATATTTGAAATATTTAATAAAAACATACAGAATTGTATTATGGTTAGATGCATGTTTGTAATATTGCTAAATTTATTATTTAGAATTTTTTTTCACCAACTCTTTGAGGTTGCTAATGTAATTGTTGTAATGTAGAGACAGTGAACATTAGTAACTGCCCATAATTGACATAAATTAGCAGTAATAAAATTTCAAGCAATCTCAAAACTTTAAAGCATCACAAGTGGGACAGAGACTATTTAGAATCAGGCGTAACACAGATTTTCCTTTGCAAGTGAAAGAAAAATACATAACTTCAGAAATATCTATCTATAAATTATATACAGAACAATCACACCAATGACAGACGGAAACATCAAAACATGGTTCCACTCCAAATAAATGCCTGAAAAATCTTAAGAAGCCTTCTTCTGCCTGTACTTTTTGGCAGAAACTATGTACACCAACATATTTAAGATGCTGAGTCCAGCTAAAAGCCAGAAAAAATAATGAAGATGACCTTTGTTCAAGTTATCTGGAATCCACCCAGGATTTCCGCCTTGTGTCGTGAAGTAAGTTACGACAGTGAGAATGAGAGAGCTCAAGTAATTCCCCAATGAAGTAGTCAAAAGCGACAAAGCACTGGATAAACTCCGCATGGCATCTGGAGATTGGTCATAGAAGAACTCAAGTTGCCCCACATTTGTGAACACTTCTGCTGCCCCAAATAAGAAATACTGAGGTATTTGCAAAAATATACTAAGGGGTACAGCGACAGGTTTATCAACAAGGTCAAGCTCTCTTGCAAGCTGCAGACGCTTAATCTCCACAACAGCAGCTGCTAACATGGACAGGATTGAAATAAAAAGGCCAATTCCCATTCTTTGCAACTCTGAAAAGCCCCTTTCTTTGCCCGTCAATTTCCTTGCTATGGGAACTATAATCCTGTCGTAGACGGGAACCCAGAAAATAACACTTATTATATCAAAACTTGAGAGGGAAGCAGGAGGAATGTTGAAGGAACCAATACTTGTGTCCATCATAGTTCCTTGTTCCACAAACATTGTTGACAACTGGGCATAAACAGAATTAAAAACGATGCCAGAAGCCCAAATTGGTAACATTCGGATCAAGGTTTTCAATTCCTCCACCTGTGTCACAGTGCAAAGTCTCCACAAATTAGAATGGTCGCCGCTTTTTCTATCAGCATCAGACACTACAGCTGCTCTGTCGAGACACCTTCATTAAAACAATAGAAATGGAAAACATAAAGCCCTCTTAATTAAGTCTTAACATAAGATATAAAAAGAAAGTGTTCAATCTTCTGAAGCAGGGAAGGATACTTGAGCCATCGTCAATAGGGAAGGATGCTCAAAGTAAATTAAACAATTACCTTAGCTCATCACTATGCTCCAGTTTCCGACTTCCAAGAATTGCAGATCTCTTGTCCGGTGTCTCGTACAAAAGACTACTATCCTCAGGGACAACCAGATGTCGCTTCCGAAAAGATGCTACCACAACCTGGAACATTCTTGTAATAGGACTTCCCCCTGGTTTTTGAAATCTGTAGAGGGGTGTGCCTAAAAAGAAGCTTCCGATAGCTAATCCCATAAATAAAGCAGGAATGCCAAATCCAATACCCCAACCCACATGTTCTTGAATCCATACAATAAAAGTGCTTGATACAAGGGCTCCTATGTTGATAGAAAAGTAAAACCAGTTGAAAAAGGATCCCTTTGTAATCCTTTCTTGGGGATCAGTATCATCAAACTGATCTGCTCCAAAAGATGACACACATGGTTTAATACCACCAGTCCCAAGTGCAATCAGGTAGAGACCAGAGAAGAAGGCAGCATATTGTACAGGAGTAGCTGAAGGGCAGACCGAACCTAAACACTCAGCAGGCTTCAATCCTGGAACAGATGCAGAAAGAGTCAATGTGCACATCCCCTGCATGAAACAGCCATGTTACAGATTAGAACATGTAAGTAAAGATAACTAAACAACAAAGCATATAGACGCAAAGGATGCACAAAATAAAAATGATGACAAAGAATACCAACATGCTGATACAAATTCCTACTGTTCCTAATATTTACCCAATAAATTTTCAAATGGCAGAATGCATTCATTGAGAATTGAGAATTATATTCAGTGCTCAAGTGAAATGAATGCAACAAATACCTTAAGTCCATGTTAAAAACTTCAATATGGAGTAGATGCAATGCCAATGTAAGGAAGAAATTTGGATCATAGTACATTCAAAACAGGATAATCATTTTAATATTAGAATAAAGCCTTATAAGTTAGTAATTACAATGAAATAAATCGCAGAGAAAACAGCAATTGTCCAGTATCGCCCCCAGTAAGAATCTGCTAGAACGGCTCCAACGAGTGGTGTAAGATAACAAGTGCCTTGCCAAGTGGTCACATTTCTGGCAGCAGAAACATTTCCTTGATGTAGTTTGCGGGTGAGATAGGTAACAAGATTTTTCGCAATACCATAGTATGCCAAACGTTCGCAACATTCATTGCCTGTGATTCATATTACACAAAAATGTTATAACACACAGATACATTACTTGATACATAAGAGAAATGAAGGGAAAAAAAAAGAAGCTTACCTAGGATAAATGGACAAGCTTTCCAATTGCCAGTATTCTGCTTGAGAACAAGTCTCCCTTTAAAATCAACCGATCCATCTCCTGTGTATTGCCTGCTCTCTTCATCCTTCAGACACAAAATAACCAATTGTTCATCACAGAGCAAAATACCATTTCTCAAATATTCATACAGAAAAGAATCAAGAATTTTCATTTGAACTTCAACATTTAAGGTTTAACTATCATGTTTACAGGAAAAGGGATTATTGAGTGATCGAATGAGAGAGTTAATTAGGATGAAACAAGCGAACAAGAGGAAAAAGATAATGGAATTATGATATGAGTGAGTAAAGTGACTTCGATTTGCTTGACATAATTATAACAATCAACTAATAATCATGGTATGAAAATAAAGTGGATAGGACAAAATTTGAAGGTATTAAAGCTATGATATTTGAAGAAAGAGCTAATTAGAGAGAAAGGAGAACCTGAAGAAGCACAAGCGATGAATCATCATCATTTTCTATGGAACACATAGCTATGTTGAAACGCCACAGTTTCCTTTTGGAAGTTGTTATTGTAAAATCAATGGAAATTCATGGTTGTGCGTTATCAGTAAGAAACAGAGGGGTGAAACTCCATGGAATATGGAATACTAAAAGCGAAATCAAGAGGTCAATGATGTGAGCTGCGTAAACAAAAAACAAACTACTAGTAGCAAAAAATTTATAAATAAAAATAAATATATAAGGACGCAACAAATATTATAATCACATGTGATTTTTCATGAACGGGTACATAATATGATAATGTATATTAATTATATGAATTACTTTACCAATTTGTTATTTTAGAGGAGGTAAATTCAACAAAAGTCAAGATATATCTTACTCAGCAAAGAGTTTAATTGCACAGTTTTGATATTTTAAAATGAGCGAAATTGAATAGAAATTAATAGAGTGAATTTCATTTTCATAGGATTTGTATAAATGTAACAATCTCTTTATTTTTTCATTAAGCACAAACTTCTCTTATTTGTTTCATAAATCACTATTGATTGTTCTTCTACTAATATTGTTTCTTGATGTTCATGGCTTTTTTTATATACAAATTTAAAAAATACATGTTAGCTATTGACATACTAGAAAATAGATTAGCTATTGACTTCAATAGTTAAAATATATTTTTTAATCGACAATTTTATATTCTAATAACATGAAAAGATATTGACATAATAAAAAATAAAAAAGATCTCATAAATTATATTTTGATTGACTTGAAGAGAAATCAATGTAATTTTCTTTTAAAATATATAATCAATTTCATTCTACTTTTATTCCATCATATTTCATCTATCTAAACAAAACCTACCTAAAATGCATCTCAAAACAAGAAGAAATCCTTATGTTATGGTAGCATACATTCCATTTTAGAATATTTTTATAATTAAAATATTAAATGTTATTGTAAACTCATTTTTCTTTCTTGCCGACAAATATCTTACTTATTTTTAAAGAATGAAATATATTTTCTATTAAATTAAACTAAATTGAAACTTCTAAAAAATGAAATACACATTTGAGAAAAAAAATGAAATACACAATTTTTGATATATAATATTTTCAGATTAGATTCTTAGTTATTTTTATAAAGAATATTTGAATTCTTAATAAATTAGTCCTTAACCAAAACAAAGAAAAAGTGAGGGTGAGGGTGAGGGTGAGGGTGAGGGCGAGAATAGTTGAGGTGGGGGTAGAGCAAAGAGAAGTAGAGGGAGTTAGGAAAATGGAGGAGGAGAAGAATTCAGGCGAACAAAATGGGAGAGCGCCTATTATACTCCTCGATCGCGCATCTCGAGCCACCAGGGGCAAACGTATCTCCAAGCTTCTCGACGACGAAATCCAACAAGACGAATTGTTCTGGAGCCAAGATGCTCTCAAAGAAGAAGACGAAGATGATAACTACCAAGAGGAGGCTGAAATCGCCGACGAATTCGACTCCGACTTCGACCAAGACGTATCTCTCTCTTTCAAACTCATTCTTAAATCAATTATTAAATTAACTAACTCTTCGTTCTTCTTCATCTTCTTAGGAGCCTGAACCTGATGAAGAACAACCTCAAAACGACGCAGATGAAAGAACGCATAAAAAGAAGCGACTGATAGTTCCTGGGAAAATGTTGGCTAAGAAGAAGAAAAAGAAGAAAATATTATCTAATTTGGATAATTCTCCCAAGGATGATAATGACAACAAACCTAATGTTGCTGAGGAACACCACGAAGATGCAAAGGAGGTAATGATTAGGAAGTCTACCAGAACTTCCGTCATTGTTCGCCAAGCTGAAAGAGATGCCATTCGCGCTGCTCTTCAAGCAACCATCAAGGTCACCACCACTACTCCACTATCTCTCTATTTGATATTAGGGTTTATTTGCAATTAATCGTGTTACTAGTTTTTTAGCGAGAGTCTCTTTGGCTCGACTTATCTACTTGACATAACCACCAGTGAGACGGTTTGTGACAGCTAATGGAAACAATTATCATATTGTCATGTCTATAAACTGTTTTCACCTTATTTTCATAACTTCTCCTGATTATGAAAATAGTTGTTAGCTCAAATGAAAATAATTTGACTTTATTTTTATCTTTTGATATAGGAATAACTTATACATAGCATTTATATAATAAGTCTGTATGTTTTAAGAGATTGATTAAGCCATTGTTTGGAATTGCGGCTGAAATATAATTTCCCCTTCCCAAGGTCATTTAGCTGTGGCTTTTATG
Source organism: Cicer yamashitae (assembly GCA_037974755.1). Lineage (NCBI taxonomy): Eukaryota > Viridiplantae > Streptophyta > Magnoliopsida > Fabales > Fabaceae > Cicer > Cicer yamashitae. Next base: position 10,032,964 of record JBBPBQ010020323.1, read on the forward strand.
AAGCTACATGCTGTAGCTTTAGGATAAATGTGCGGTGACAGTTATTTCTATTTAGAAAACATACACTAAGTTGTTTATCCCAACAGGCTCTAATTATGGTCTGAAAATGTTTTTTTTTTGGATCAGCCAGTCAAAAGAAAGAAAGAAGGTGAGGAGAAGAAAATGACACAAGAGGAGATGCTTTTAGAAGCTGCTCAAACAGGTCAATATATAAACACTTAATGTCTACTTACTTATTGCTTTCTTTGTTTGCTTGCTTGTTTTAATTTCTAAAGAGATGCTTCAATTATGTTTTTGGCGCTGCAGAAATTATGAACTTGCGGAATTTGGAGCGAGTTTTAGCTAGAGAGGAAGAAGTTAAGAGAAGAGCAATTGTGCATAAAACTGTCTTTAATGGTCCACAGATACACTACATTTCACAAAATGGTTGGGTTTTTTTTATAATCGCAAATTGATACTGTCTTTGGATGCTGCATTTCATGCGCATTTAGTTTGGTGATATTGGTTGTCATCATTTTACATATTGCAATCTGTTCATTTTTCCAGGTTGTTCGTATTTGGAGTTTACTAAAGGGGCGTCATTTCACTCAGAAATTGCCACAACGTCTCAAAAATGTGCGTCCCTCTTATGCTAGCACTGTTATTTGGTTCATTTTTAAGTTGAAGAATGTTGTATATTCTGTTTCTTTGTTCGTAAAGCTAACAATATGCGAAATTAAATTCCTAGAAAAATTGCTACGGCGTTGATTTTCACAATACATTTGATTGACTTATTATTAGTTGACCTTTTCCTGATTAAATTTAGTCATTAGTTAGTTATAAGATCAGGTTTGCATCCTGGTTTAAATTCGAACCATAGCTTTTGTTATTGTGATTGACAAAATCGCTGGACATATTCAAAATGAAGGACCTTGGTATAAGCTTTGTTTCAGATGGTATTGTTTTGGTGGATTAGACTGATGACATGATAATAAATGCTAAGATGCAGTTGAACATAAATGTTTTGGAGACCAAGGGATTTCAGTTGAGTTGTTCAAAGACAAAATTTAATTAGGGTTGGAAAAGGAGGATGGATGAGAGTATAGTAAGAATTCAGTGTGAAGACCCGCAACTGAGTGCTTTAAATAATTAGGATCTATATTACCAAAGAACAGAAGGACTGATAATAATGTCACACATAGTATTTAAATTGGACGGTTCAAGTAGTGAAATATTTCAGGTGTTTGTGTGATCTCTAAGCACATTACACTGAAAAGAAAGTTTCACCAAATCCTAGTTAGATCTGCAAATATGCATGGATCAGAAATGCTGTGAAATAAACTGCAATCATGAGCATAAAATGAAGGTTGCAAAATTAAGAATGGAGTATGGGATGAGTAGACATACCGAGACGGATAGGGTTAAAAACTTTAAGTGAATTTGTTAGAAAGTTGGAAAATCTTCTACGCAAAAAAACATGGCTTCATTAGGTAAAATGTTAGAATAGCTACTATATGGATAATGATTGACAACTCTTAGATTAGACTACCACCACACGTCTTCATAACATGTGAAGAAGTTAAAGATAGAAGCTCTTACGAATGAGTAGGGGGAGACAAAAAAACGTGATACGATTTGAGAGACTATTGAGAAGAAGGTTCAGGAAATTCTACGTAGCTCAATAACTATTTTTTCCAATGGTTTTTTTACTTATATAATCTATTTATATTTCTTTTCAGATCCAGAACAACCTGTTTGCGTGATTACTGGTTTGCCTGCCAAGTAAGAGCCTCATTACCAATATTGTGGTTATTGCTTTATTCTTCACCACCCTGGTTTGAATAAGAGAGACTCGGTGTGAAATTTGGAACTACTTGATAATTATTTATTTTCCCTATTATATTTTATTTTATGCACATTGGCTTTCGGTTTCTTTAATAAGTGATTTAATCTTCAAAAACTCTGCCTAGACGAATTGGTACAATAGTTTGAGGACTTTAAAGTCATTTCAAATTGAATGTTTATGGGAAAATGCTAATAGAACCATGTTTTAGAAATTATTTTCCGTATATAGGGTTATAGATATTAATATAATACAAAATGAGTAGCAATGGGCAATGAGACGAGTCAGGGATTAACAGTGGGTTTGTTCCAAGACAAGACTTGATTTCTGGTTGTTTTTTCCTTCTATTTTCTTCGCTGCCCAGACTTGATTTCCTTCCAAGGCTGCATTATGGTTTCTCTTATTACAATCCCACTAGATTCTTTATTTGATTTTAAAATTGCACCATGCTCAATATGGACTCTTATGTATTGCTGTTTTTGTCACTGATTATCAGTAGTAGAAAGATTTTCCTTAGTCTATTCCCACTATACCTCAAATATTGTTATGGAGTTCTCTCTTGATATAGGTACCGTGATCCAAAGACCGGGCTGCCATACGCTACCAAAGAAGCTTTTAAAATAATTCGACAACGGTATGACCATTCTTGATTGCAACTTGCAAGTAACCTTTCTTTACATGTGTATTCAGTTTGTCTTATTTTCCTAGTAATTTTTTTAACAGTATGTTAATGTGATTCTTTTAATAGGATTATTTTACAAAAAAAAAAAAAAAAAAAGACTAGAAAAATAATTTTTAGGATCCTGTTTTCTTGCTAATCTCTTGTTTTTGTTTTCCTGCAATGGTTTGGTTTAATGTTCCATAGAACCATGACTGCTGACCAGTTCTACCCACCATAATGTTATTATTGAATTACTAATACTATCAGATTTATTTTGAATGCTAAGTAGAATGCTTAAGCATGAAATTTCCAACCAATGAACCGCCTGTCCTCTTAAGAAAAAATGACGTGATTGACAAATTGATGCTCAACTTTTGTCATTTGGATCTTATGTTCATTTATTCTTTTTCTTTTAATTAGTCTTGAAGTCCATGACACATACTATTGTTGGAAAGCTAATGATGGGTGTTAGGTATAAGAATCATGCATACGCCTTCGCCCAACTGTTCAAGCTTTTGAGATAGATGGTTTGGACATAGTATTAGAGCTGCTACATCTAGGAGATTGTGTTTGATCCTAGTTGTCGTGATTCTTATAAATATCAAAAAATTAAATTTCAACACAATGTAAGGTGGGCTTGTACATTGTATATGAACACTACATATGTGGGTGCCAGTTTATGATAGTGGGATTAGGCTTTATTGAAAACACATATTGATCATTGGATATATTGTTTGGAGCATGCAATCATGTGACATTTCATAATTGACTAATTGATGTTAATGGGGGATTTATTTTACAGCTTGCTGGATGAAAGTGCCAACTCTAGAAAAGAGACAAGTATGGGAGGCTTATATGATTCAGTTTCTGGATGTGGGTTTCCAACCAAGCGAAAGAGATCGATAATGCCAGATAAAAATATGCATCCACACGATCGGTCCTTGGCCCGCTTTCGTAGAATTCCTACTTTTGAGGATGAAGATTCTGACTAACTGCGTTTGCATTTTTTTCTCTCTTTTAAGTTAGATTTTTTTTTATTGTTCACCTTCTTGTAATTCTTGTAATGATGATGCATGATCTTATTTTCAGTGCCAAATCATGAAAGAAGTCATAGCTGTGCTACGTCTGTGATCTGGACCTCGGGTTGGTATATAATAATAGAAATCGAGTATTTGAGAATTGAGTCCCGTTGCAGTGTTGGTGGTATGTTTTTGTAGAAATTGATCCTGGTAATTTTTTATAAGGAGAATTCACAACACTTGAGTAAGATACATGATATGTCTAAACTTCTTTTTTTACAGTTTGTCATTTACGTAATGAGCAGGTAAGTCTTTGGGATAACATGTCAAGTGTGAAGGGTCATAAGTTTGCAGACAGACTTTGCACTGAAGTATACGAATATACTAATAACTTTTAGTGCAAAACAGACGACATGGGGGACACGGGGTTGTATAGATTGAAACAAGGAAGAGGAGTGAAAGGAGGACAGGATAGTAGACTTGAATTTGCATTTTTAGGACTATGCTTGGATATCTAATTATGAGATGGGATTAGGGGCGTTAAAAAAACCAAAAAGTGAATCAAACTATTGAACCGAACAAAACTGTTTTTGAACCAAACTACTAAATTGGTTTATAAAAATTGAGAATGAAATTGTTTTTACAAAAACAGATTGTTAACATAATTGCTTTTAAAACCTAACACCAAACTTAAACTGAATTGTTCCAAACTAAAGTCAAATTTTAGTCAATTTGTCCAGTGATATATCTCTCTCTTTCTGGCACCAAAGAAGAAATCAAGGAATAGCGCAGAAATTGAATCTAAGAACAGAGGTGAACGGAAATGTCATACATAGTAAGTGCACTATGATTAATCACATTCTTTTGACTATATTGTAGGATTATAAAGAAAATTGTAGACATAAGAGACGAAATTTAATGCAAAACGAATTGAGAAAGATCCTGGTGACATTGACACTACCTCAATCCTTAAAGCATGGTGACAATCACATTCAAAGTGTTCAATAATCAAAATTTAATTTTATTATATTTTTTATGAAATCCTTTTCTATATTCAATATATTTGAAATTTTAGTTTGATAAATTTTGATTTTTTTTTTTTATAAATATTGATGATCTTATTTAAGGAATAGCAGCATTTGTTGATGATTAATCATAATGCACTTACTAAATATAACAGTTCAGTTATACTTATAATTAGTTCTCATTTAGTAAAACAGTTAGATTCACAGTACATTAGATATAATTAATTTATTGGTTTAAAAAAACAATTCGGGTCAGTTCAAATTGAACTGGAATCAATTCGGTTCAATTCTTAATAGTTTGAATCTAATTCGATCCAGTTTACAATTTTGATTTTGAACCACATTTTATCCACTCCAATATGGGATACAGTACAATAATCGAGATCTTTTTTTTTATCCACTCCAATATGGAATACAGTACAATAATCGAGGTCTTTTTTTTTCATTAACTAGGGTGAGTACATTGATCAATTGACACCAATAAAGTCATGTCATAGATTTGATTCAAAGACAAGTTATGTAACTTCAAAAATTCTGAAGGGAGTTTTCTTTGGTCTTCCTCATCCTCTAATTATTAGACTATTCTCTACTTTGTCTACTCTACTTGCTATTATTTATGTTTGTCTTCTCCATACTTTACATGTCCACACTAAGACAAGATTCTAATAAAAAAAATTTATCCAAATTTTCACTCTAATATTGTACTTTTTATTCTATTTTATTTTATATAACTAACCATCTTTCGTTCTAAAGTAAACAATGGATTATGTGTATTATTCATCTCTAAAGTAAAAGATATATGTTGAGAGATCAAGTGCAAAGTTTATAATCACTTTTAAAAATCAACTATTGAGATTTTTATAGTTTCACAATTTTTAACGTGTATGGTAAATTATATAATAATTTAAACTATTGATTTTTTAAATCCAATGAATGTGGTCGTATTTTTACAACTCAAATTACACATCTAACTTTTGAATTGTCAAACTATCTTAAGATTAATTTATTTTTTTTGTCAATTTTTTTTTTGTCTTTTGGTACAAAAACGTGTTTGTTTCTTATATGATGTTAATGATGATTAAAAATACCCCCATTATATTACCAACGTTTATTATTTTTTATATTCTATGAAATAATATTACATTAATTGAGTAAAAATGAAACAATTTGTTTCTGTCTGAGATTCGGACTTTGCGTGGATGTAAGCTCTTTTCTCCAAATGCCAAGGCGCAAGGACAATGGGTCCTTTCTCAGTTTCTCTGACCAGCCAAAATGTACTCTACCTATAAAAAACATTTCACTAAATTAAGTCAGAATGTATTCCACAACAACAAAGTCACAATGTGGCAGATAAATTGAGTGTATCTCCTCGTGCCGTTCATAGTTCATACATGTTATTTATTTGGTGTCCATTGACTTATTTCACAATCATGCCACCTTAGACTTAGGCCAAACTCGTCTGATAGATTTTAGATGAATCTTGTGACGGACCTAAAAATTTTGAGTAATGAATATAACATATATAAATTTGTACTATTAAATATTATATATTAAAATAATTTTTTTTTAAGAAGCTATACTCAACTCTCTCATACACAAGATAAGAAAGGATTTGCAACGTATCTTGTTTGATATATGGACCAAAGTAAGTCAATTTAAATTACATTATCTTTCTAATTTTTTTTACGGTATACTAGGGTAGTATAATATTAAAAAAAATCTCTTAAATGACCGTATTTAGATAAATCATAAACGGTGAATTGAACTTGAAATCTCTAGCATAAGAGATGTGGCATCCTCTAAGATATTTATATAAGTTTTCCAAAAGGTTTATTACTATTTTGGAAAATTCTTTTTTCACTCCTTACATACATTCAAGAAGTATACATATGTAAAAAAGACGGTCTTTATGTCGTTTTGTTTTAGATTAGATTTGAACTCGAATTTTTTTCGAATGATTCATCTTTAACTGAGATTTATTAACCACTTGAGTTCAATTATTTAGTAAGTCTTTTTGTCGTTTGAATATGTACTTTGAGACAAAAACACTTTTTTTTTTGCCTTTTAAATGTGTTCTTTTAGATTGATCTGTGATTTTTTTTATGAAACATAAAGGGAAAAGTAGCGCAAATTTATTTTTGTCGTATATTATACAAATTCATAGTTTGGGCTTAGTTGACCCAAAGATAGCTGAAGTGTGGGTTAGGTTTAGTACCATGAGTAATTCCCATAACACATTCCAAATAAAAATACCATAACTAAATAAATAAAATCATCTTGTGCTATAGAGGTTAAAGTAAAAATAGGTTAAATCAGATTAAATTTATAAGATTTGAAAATAATCTAATTTGAATATGTTAGGTGTGAGTTTGATCAATTGTTTGTTATAGATTAATTTTTAATATATGAGTTATCCTCTCAGACAAGACATAAAAACATGTTTAAAAGTCTACTTCACTATTTTTTAAGAAAATTTACATCAGAGAATACACTAAAGACGCGTGTGAGAAGCGACTATACATGACCCCAATTTTTAAGGACACCAATTTTTTTAATATATATATTAAAATAAAAAATATATGTATTTAACAAACTCATTTTTTAGACTCAAGTGACTAATAAAAAAATTATATTGTCATATTAAAATAATTTTAAATAAAAAACTATTTTATTGTTTTATAGTATTCTCTCGTGTTCCAATCTTAATTTATCTTTTTGTCCTTTTAATCCACTATAAAATTTCAACTCAAATTTCAAACATTCTAAAAAACAACCCTTAAAATAAAACAAAAATATTAACTCACAATCATTCCCATAATAGCTGGATGAGTGTGGTTTTAGCTTGATATGAACTATTCTATGTTTATATAATATTTAGCTTTTCTTCAACAATGAGTGTATTAAAATAATCAATATTATAGACAATCTTCCATATTAAAATTTAAGTTTTTCTGAAATATAGTGAACTTAAATTGCATTTTGATATCTAACATTATCTTTTAGAGAAATTAATGTTATATGATATCTTATTTCAATTTTATTTTATAATATTTTAAATATGTCAAAATTGATATAGCTTAATGAGTTTAAATTACTAAAAATATTAACAAATTTATGATTTATCCAAAATATAAACATTAATATTATTATAATAGTAATAGTAATAAAAAACTTATTTATATCTAATTAAGTAAGCCAATCTAATAAATTTAAAAGATTTTGTTAGTGACTTTTTTAGTTAAACTTTTAAAAAATGGTAAAATACAGTTTTGCTCTTCCATTTTATCAACGAGAATGATATTTAAACACACTTTTGAACACAAATACTATGTACCGTATATTGTACATACCTAAGGGGCAATTTAGTCATTCCGCTAGTTATTTTAAGAAAACACTTTCTCTTCCTCATAAAACCCTTATTGTGTACCGTTTCTTCCTTCTTTTCTTCTTCTTCAACGTTTCTTCCTTCTACCCTTACTATGTACTGTTTCTTCATTCTCTTCTTCTTCTTTGTCTTCCTCATACCTCTCATCTTACTATTTCTTCATTCTCTTCTTCTTCTTCAGTGTTTCTTCATTCTCTTCGTCAAACCTCTCATCTTTTTCCTTAGCCTGTCTGATCTTCTCAGTCGTCATCGCTCGTCGCCGCTCGCTTTTCAATTGTCTTCTTTGTCATCTGTCGCTCACACTTTTGTCAGCCCTCAGTATTCTCTCTCTTGTTGTGCGATAGTTACATGTTACTGAGTGTTATCATTGTAAGTTTACTTCTCTCTATCATTGTTATTGCTTCTTTGTGTGATTTTTGTTTCATTCAATTTAGGGTTTTTAGTTATTGATTTAGGGTTTCTTTTTTTGCTTATTCGTTGAGGGTTTTTGGTTATTCAATTTTGAATTTTTTCTTCTTCAGTTTAGGGTTTTTTAATTTTGGTGATTGTTGCTTATACTTTTGGTCATTGTTGGTATACTTATGATTCGAGTATATTTCCTTCTATTATTTCAATTTAGACAAATTTAGTATCATAAATGAACTATTTTATTTCAATGTTAATATTTTGATGTTTATTTTTTCTACAGTTTTGATGCGTTAAGACACGACACTAACAAATGAAAAAAAATGTAAGAAATTTATAAACTAGTTGTATTTTTATTCTTGCAATTTATTTATCAATATTAACCATGTATTCATACTTTTCAGATACGTGTGAGACATGCATGTATATCAAATATGTTGCTTGACGTCAACTGTTATCTGTCAAATGCACAACGAACTCAAATTTAGACAACCCCATTCAAGTGGGTTTTAGATATGCCAACAAATTTACAAATTTCTGGTGCTCTGTTGTGGGAGTTGGCTAATAGGTGGGATAGACATAGTGGAAGACTGCCTATAGTAGGTGAGCTTTTGGAAGAGTATGAAAATGAGGAGTATGATGCATTGTTGTTGTTTAAAGGAAAAGAAGTAAACTTGATATATGATTGGTGTGTTGCTTCACTCATTTCATAATAACTTGGTCAAATTTTGTAGACTTTATACTCCTTGCCTTTGGTGAATTCTATCTTCTCCAATCAGGGAATCGAGTAAATACTCGTTATATTAAAACACTAGATGACCTAGAGTCTCTACATAGCTACAATTGGGGTGTAGCTATGTATAATATTTTAGTTGAAAGTTTAAGTAGGACTGAAACTGTTTAGAAAGAGGGGAAAGTAAATTTGCAAACATACATAACTGTTATGAGAGCATTATCATATTGTTTTAAAAATTGATTTAAACTTGTCGTTGAATTGATATAACCATCAAATAAAGAATGTATACTCTCACTTCACTGCATAGTAGACATACCTGCCCAAAAATATTTCCTTAGCAAGGTTGGTGCCCATCTATGACGTTCGTTATACAATCCATTCAACCAGTCATTTTGTTGAAGCTCAAATTTGTTGATGAAAGAACACCATTTTTCTTCAAATACCTCTTTTGTGACTGTGTCATAATCATAAACCTCTTCTTTCATTACAAAATTGATCTTTTTATATTCACTATATTGACTGAGCTTTTCAGGAATTTTTTTCATTATATGTCATAAACACCACCTATGACGAGTTGTAGGAAAGACTAACTCAATAGCATTTTTCATAGCCTTACATTGGTCAGTCACAATACCCAAAGAGACGTTTCCTAACATACAATAAAGCCATGATTTGAAAAGTCATACAAATGAATATGTGTCTTCTCCTGACAACAGTCTGTTGCAGGCTCCCAACAACATGCGTTGTCGTCATCATTAAGGTTGTTAGCTTTGATACCTTCATCCTCAATAATACCACAATCCATGAAGTTCCAATTGATGGTGCAAGTGTTGCACACAAACTACAAAAGATAACTCAATCCAATCAATAACCACATTATGCACTTTAGTAACCAACAATTAGCACACCATTATTTCTGTCTAATATGAAATGTGTTAGACCTACCACATTTAGAGAGAAATAATCCATTAACCAACAATATTTACACTATTAACCAGAAACAAAAACTTATAAAGACCCTAATTAGCACACCATTAATCACATAATATGAAATGTGTGACCTACCAACAATTTAGACAGTGATGAAACTTAACAATTCAAATCTGGTTAACATCGTTGATTAACAGTGATGAAACTTAATATTTAGACATAAATAATTAACAGTTCACAACCCTACTTTTTAGATAGAAATAATTCATTAACCACCTATTGTACTTCATTAACCAATAATGTTTACATTATTAACCAGAAGAAGAAAAACCCAAAAAGACCCAAAAAAAACCCAGAAAATCGTGTATGAATCCAAAAAAAACGGGTATGAACCCAAAAAATAAAAAATCCATACCTAAGCAAAACAATGTAGTAAAGTAATAATCAAATCAAAATACACCAAAAACAATTGCAATTTTTTTTCAATATTAGTGTCTAAAAAAACAACATCTTCTTAAAGTAAACAAGTTAAAGTAAACAAGACAAACAAACAACCCCATAAATAAATGAAAGACAAAATTTGAGACTCAACATTGTGGGGAAATAAGGAAATGAGAAGTTATCTTGCAAGGGATGAGATAAAGTTGTTCAAGTTACATCGTTAAAATTTTGATTTTTTTCCTATTCTTTTTCATCTTCATTCGAAATCATGATGTTTCTCTCTAATCTAAGGTTTACCCATAATCATAATCAAATAAGTAAATAAAAGGAAGAAGGAGGAATCATGAAAGAAAATGAAGATGAATGTGTGATGTTTGTTTTTACAAAGGAAGACAAAAAACAAGAAAGTGAAAAAGAGAGATAAAAAAGGAGGAAATTAGAAGAGAAATATTGTGTAGGGGCTGTATATGTATAGTATACACTTATAATAGTATTTGTGCTAGTATTTGTGTTTCAATATCATTCCTCTTTATCAAATTCACAACTTTTGTTCCCTTATTTTTTTTGCCACAATTTTAGTCCCTCATTTTCAAAATTGTTGACTTTTGGTCCTCCTTTTTAATTTGAATTTAGTGATGTAACAATTATTTTAGTAATGTGAAAAATCATAGTAATGTGGAATTTTAATTTAAATAATATCACTTTAATAATTTTTAAAATATTTTTTTTTTCTTTTAAAAATTTCTGAAAAAAAAAACATTTTTTTAAAAAGTTACTGTATTTAGTTTTACAAATTTCTGAAAATTTTTAAAATTACTTTTTTTAATAAAAATTTCAAAAGAATATTTTCTTTTCTTTTTGTTTTTTTTTTTACTTTTATTTTGTGGTTGATAAATGATGGCCTTAACACATTTTCTTTTTGAAAATTTTAAAACCCTTAAAGTAGTTTTAAAAAATTGGTATTTTTATTATTCAGAAATTTTTAAACTAAAATAAAGAAATTTAAAATTTTTATTTATTTTTTAAAAATAAGTGGCATTATTAAACTTTAATTTCACGTCACTGTGATTTTCCGATCATCATATGCACATCACTAAAATGATAGTATATGACAAAATTCAAATTAAAAAATGACCAGATATCAATAATTTTAGAGATTGATGGACTAAAATTATAGAAAAAATAAAATAAAAAACTAAAAATTAAACATTTAATAAAATGGGAGATAAAAATATATTTTAACCTTTAAAATAATCTTGGTCTGACCTATTTCCCTTAAAAAATAAAATAAAAGAAAGCTTGGCTTCATATGTCTATCATAAGCTAAATTGTAGATCTTTGTCGATATAGATGACAATGGATAGGATTTTGGTAGGATACTATAGTATCCGCTCTCATACCTGCAATTTAAAAAAATATCATACTCGTGTATGTACTCTTGTGAGTATCAACTTTTAGTATATGTACCATTACCCTTTGGGTAGCTTAATGTTCGTACCCATATCAATTATCCGTGCTTTAACTAAAATAAATCGATAAATAATCACTATTATTGTGATTAAATTTAATTTTTTTTTCAAATATCTTAAATCTAAATCATGAAGTTTTACAAAACAAAATATTTTTTAACTCAAAACATCTAAAATATATCAAATGCCGTCACATTACTACAATAAACATTCGAAATAATATTTTATAAAGTTTTTTTTTTACTTTCAATTAATAATAAAAAAAACAAATAATAATATGTTAATTATCAAAAATAAAAAATTCATATAAATAAACACATTTTATTGAAAGACAAATGTCACAGTTGCTATAATATGAAACTTAAAATATTATATATATATATAAAAGTGCGGATACGAAATGAAGTGAGTGAATATTATAGTATCCATACCTCCACTCTGTTCAATTTTAAGGTAATCACCCATTTTCATATTCATTATACTGATTTTTATATTACAAATTATAAGTATTTTTTGCGAGTATATACTAAATCCAAATTTAATTGTGATCTCTACTTGTGGATGAGTGGCACGTATTCTGAGGGAGAGTCGGTTGTTGTGAAAAAATACTTCCCTTTTGGAGTATTATATTATGGATGTCTTTGACAAATGGCGTAGATGATGGGATAATTAAGATCTTCCCTTTTCCGTTTTGATTAATTAAAAACTTAACAAGATTGATTGATGCTGGTTGGAGGCGACCAAAAGCTGAGCAGCCAGAAGGGCGCCAACGTGAATAAAGACATAAGTGCCTATATGGATTTTTAAAATGTTTTAGGGACCACGTGACACATGCAACTCAGTTGCCATTCCTGTCCATTAAATCAACTCAAATTATGTTATATATATAAAAAAAAGAATCAAATTATAATGATAAGAAGTCTTGCATTCGAGTCTGAAAAGACTAATATAATTAATAATTTACTAAAATTTGTTTTAGTATATATATTTATATATATAAGTAAACAAATAATTCAATCATCTAATTTAAATTATAAATACCAAAAGATTAATTCAAACATCATAGATGATGAATTTCCATTATAAAAAAATAGATGAGTAATTTCATCTAAATAAAGACATTAAGTAAAAAAAATCATTTTAAAGTGGTTAATCTAAATATATATGCTGAGTTAATAATGACTTGTTTGGACTTTCCTTCTGTTTACCTTCCGTTTTCTCTCTCTCTCTAAATCCTGAATTATTTCTCTATCTTCGCCGGCCACAAAACAAAACCCAACAAAAAAAAGTTAGGAAAAAAAAAAACGACACTTGAATATTTGCGAAGAAACGAAACGAATCGATATTAATAATTAGATTAGAATAGATTAGTTTTTCTTTGTATTTTCTTCTTCTTCTTTGTGTGTTTCTATCTTTGTTCATTTGTTGAATAAAAAAGAAGATTAAAGGCGGTAAAAATAATCATTAACCAATTCGATGGTGGCCAGAGGCGTGCCGGCGGAGGCGGTTATGGCCGTGGTCGCCGCCCTTAACTTGACGGAGACATCGAACTGGTGGCAAGATATCAACAACTCTCCTCTCTGGCAGGACCGCATCTTCCACCTCCTCGCCGTCCTATACGGAATCGTAGCCGCCATCGCTCTGGTATAATCCGTTTTCTCGTTAGGGTTTTATTTCAATCAATTTTTTTTTTTTAATTTTGTTTTGTTTTGTTTTGTTTTGTTTTTTTTTTTTTGTAATTTTAGGTTCAACTTGTTCGAATACAATTGAGAGTACCGGAATATGGTTGGACAACGCAGAAGGTCT
>JBBPBQ010020323.1:10046812-10101603 GCA_037974755.1 Cicer yamashitae
GCCGTCCTATACGGAATCGTAGCCGCCATCGCTCTGGTATAATCCGTTTTCTCGTTAGGGTTTTATTTCAATCAATTTTTTTTTTTTAATTTTGTTTTGTTTTGTTTTGTTTTGTTTTTTTTTTTTTGTAATTTTAGGTTCAACTTGTTCGAATACAATTGAGAGTACCGGAATATGGTTGGACAACGCAGAAGGTCTTTCACTTTCTCAATTTTTTCGTGAATGGGGGTTTGTATCATTCAAATCATCTTCTTCTTGTTTTTAGAACCTGTTTGAGTTGTATTTATTTGATTATTATCGTGTTAATTCATTTTTGTTGTTTAATAATGGTTTTGCAGTTCGATGTTTTGTTTTCATTTTCCGTCGAGATGTGCAGAAGTTACAACCAGAGGTAGGGACGGTTCATTTCAGCGGTTTATTCTCCGATTTCTATCATTAAATTAAATAAATTTCATAATCACGTATCATTTAATTCTAATGGTGAAACATTGTGTGTATGTAGATTGTCCAACATATCTTACTTGACATGCCCAGTCTTGCTTTCTTTACCACATATGCACTTTTGGTCCTCTTCTGGGCTGAGATTTATTATCAGGCAAGTTTAATTTTGTGTGCTAGTAGTACTATTTACTTTTTTAAATTGCATTTGGTATTGTAAATTTGTTATGTTGTGGCCTGATTTCCACTTTGATCATGTTTTGCAGGCACGAGCTGTATCTACCGATGGTCTTAGACCAAGTTTCTACACGATTAATGCCGTCGTTTATGTTATTCAGGTGAAAAATCTTGCCCACGATTGTACTTTTGTCAAGATAGTCGGTTTAACTTATTTTTATGCAATGGATGTTGTGTACAACCTGTTTACAATAGATATTGTTTTTCATAGCTTATGTAGAAACACTTACAATATGTTCCGTGTACTTCGTTATCATCGTTCACGTAGCTCTTTCGTATGTAGCCTTTTCTGATGGGAGCTCTAAGATTCACATAGTTTTCTTTGTCAAATCTGACAAGTTGAACCTCTCCATCTGTCCAAGTGTTCTTCCCCAACCCCAGAAGAATGTTACTGCTCAGTGCTTGTGTTTTAGTCCCACTCTCATCTATTTTATTATCAGTTATCAAACAGAGATGAGGAATTTTCTGGAGTATATCAAACATTCTCACATTCTTTGATTCTTCACGGGTAAAAAAGTTTCTGCTTCAGATCTAACTTGGAAATTGCTGTTGTAGACGAGTTTCTCTGTGCCAGATTCATTCGCAGTGCTGTTGGATGTGATGATGAGGCTGATCGGCACTCTTTGAGTTCTAGCTTAGGATTGACTTTGGTCAACATGTACAACCAGCAATCGAAGGCTTCTAGTTCTTTTTCCCCTCTGATCTGTGTCTGTATAGGATATCAGGGGCTTCACTCTATAATTTTCATTCTCTAGAACATTCTATAAAACGGTCCAGACCATCATGTATCGGGATGTTTTGAGCTCACGATATAATCTGGATTGGGTCGATTAACCTACTCCACCTTAAACAGACCAAATCATGTAGACATCTTTAGATTCTTGGCACTGTAGTCTCTGTCAATCTTATTTTTTCTTTGATGACACGTAATTGCCGAACATTCACCAAGCATTGTTAGTTTTTTAGTTGTCTGGTCATTTTCAAATTGAGTTTGCTTGGCACTCTGCAATCATAGATTATGCTTAAAGTATTTCTCCATTGAATCCACCTATCTTGAATTCTCCTTGTTGACTCTAGTTGTATTGGGACAGACTTGCATTGCTTATACTCTATGTTACTTAATCAAAATCTCCCTGTTTCAAAAGCTTCTTTTCTTTCCTAATCAGCTTTAACTGTTGCCATCATCTACAAAAAATAGGTGTTTGAGGCACTTGCTCTGGGATATGTCCAGTAAGTATGTAATTGTACAATACTGCGAGAAAAAAAGATATGGACTCAGAGTCAACTGTGGGTATAACCCTCTTATAGGAAAAATGACCACAACACTAGGCAACACAGCAACATAGAACCTTCTGCCACACACATTCATGTGTCATGCCTTACACCATGGACAACACCAACACATACCCGCACGCTCACCACTAAACATGTACAGGATCACTATTGCAAAAACCTTTGTACCTTTTACTGCTCCTTCAGGAAGATTTTCCAAACGGCTGCTTGAATATGGTGGTGGCATTACTCAACATGTACGTATCGGCTCTCCATGCACATCATAACACCCTGACCGTACCAAAGCCACCAGTCAGCCACAAGAAGTCAATTTGTAAGTACCAAAGAGGGAAATAGCCTGATAAAAGGTCATTAGAAATCCCTTGCAGACCTCAGACCCAAAAATTCCTTGAAGGTCACTGGGGCACTACTGTGTTCAGCACACCTAGAAGCTGCTACACCCTTTTTTAGACCAGAAAAGCATCAGCCCAGATGCAAAACACATGAACAGAAATGAAACGCACCAGAAGGAACAAAAAAACATCAAGTCAACTAACCATACTGGGAGTATAATTGATAGATGTGTTAGGTTCCAATATCTTAGCCTAATACTCATTTATATTTAATACTAATAATTTGGTCCAGTACTAATACTACTAGTACAAGCTCAAGTCCACTAACCATGAAACCAACAACCTAAATAAGGAAACAATCAAGAAATATATTCTAAAATAATCTAAAAATACTCCTGAATCCTGATACTCTTTTACAAAATGGAGTAAAAATTTAAAATTATTAAACATCTGCCTGTCTTTGACCTTCAATATTTGATACTTTTTTGTGGTATGGTATCAGTTCTGTTATTCTATAATATCTATTCAGAAGTTTAAATATCTGGATTAGCTGCTACATTCATGTTTGCTTGTCTTGTAATTGTTGATTTCTCTTTTATTTATATTTTTTTGATGAACTCTTTTAATATCTTATTTAAAATGTTTCAGATTGCTTTGTGGTTGATATTATGGTGGAAACCTATCAGTATGCTGGTCATTTTGTCGAAGATGTTCTTTGCAGGTTTTTCTGTTAGAGTCTTTGGTTTCTTTTTCTATGTGTTAGGGCCAGGGGTCAACAATCAGATTTTATTGATCATAACATTAATCAGGTTTCGCCATGCATTTATGCAGGGGTTTCTTTGTTTGCGGCCCTTGGGTTTCTACTCTATGGGGGGAGGTAATTGTCTGTTTCAATTTTCAACTGCATTTGATGTGTTTGGACTATAGAATAAAACTAATGCATCTGGGTTACACAATAACAGTGACTTAGGAATTAGCCTTGCCTGTATTGAAAGAAAAAAAACCATATTAACATGGTCACTGTCTATAACTATTTTGTTAATGGTCACCTTCTTTTTATAAAACATGTACTAGCATCATAATTCTTAATAGCAGCTAAATTGTAACTCCAAAAGCTGTAAATGTTGATGTGGACTCTTCATTCAATGTAGATAGTTCATTGTAATTGTAATAAGGCACTTTGCAGATGTATTTCTGATACTACCTCTGTTTCTTATTATAAGCACCCATTGCTTTTTCACTCTTATTAAGAAAAATTAGTAGGGTAGTTAATGTGTTCATTTTGTGTTAATATTCCTAAAATAACCTTTGTATTTGAACGTGTTAAACTGGACTTTTCATATTCCAAGACAAATTAGCCGTATTAATAAGGGGTAAATTTGGAAAATAATAATAAATTCCCCTAGTAAATTGAAAGGTGCTTATGTTTAGGGACAATTTTTTTTCCTAAAGGGTGCTTATAATTAGGGACAGAGGTAGTACTAAATAAATTTTAAATGTTACATGTATACTTGCATTATGTATATACTGCTTTAGTATCCTTTCATTACCATACCCACTGTACCTTTTCTGAGCGTGGTCTATGACAGATTATTCTTGATGCTACAACGCTTTCCTGTTGAATCCAAGGGTCGTCGCAAGAAGCTTCAAGAGGTACTTAGTTTTACAAGGAAATCTTTCCGATGTATATCTAAAGGGACCGTTCATCCCTCCCTCCTTTGCTTTGCCCTGAATATTTACCTGATCTTTCTAATGCAGGTTGGCTATGTGACTACCATATGTTTTTCATGTTTCCTTATCAGATGTGTTATGGTTAGTCCCTTTTTCCTATAAATCTGTGATTCTTTTTACTTGGTTTTTAAACTGAATTTGATCATACTTTACTGTGTCAGATGTGCTTTAATGCATTTGATACCTCTGCTGACCTTGATGTCTTGGACCATCCCATTCTAAACCTTATATATTACCTGGTGAGTTTGTTTATTACATTCCTTGATTTTCGCTTTTTCGTTTGCCATATTGGCATATTACCTACTGTTGCTCCTTGTTGTGTTCTTCAAGTTATCATTTCTATATTAGGTCTGTTTTGGGTTCATAAGGTTTAATGGTGTTTTGCACCCAGTGTTGAAAGCTGACATTCCTTGCCCGAATATTTTCTAACACCACTAAATTATGTGCGTTAGTTTTATCACCCTACCTAAATTATTTCTGACATGAGATTTCAAGCAAGTCTTGAATTTGTGGTAAGATTGTTTTAACATGAAACCTAGGTTGCAAGGGAATTTGTAAATCAGATAACCTAGTCATTGTTGTTTCAAATTCCTCAATTTATATTGTTAGGGGATCTATCTTTGGGATCGATCTTTAGCTACATTCTGACCTCAGAAGGAAGATTTTCTCATGGAAAAAGGCTAATTGGTGTTTTGATGTCCATTTAAAAAGGAATTGAATTACTGTTCTTAGGTATTAATAACTGCAATTTTTGACGCTTCTAGAATTACTTTACTCGTCATAAACATTTGGTCTTTACACTAAGTTATCAGAAAGGGTGTTTGTTCTTCATGTGATAAGTCTCTCAACTACAATTCCTCCTAACTGCTTCACATTTTTGCTGCAGTTGGTGGAAATATTGCCTTCTTCTTTGGTCCTTTTCATTTTGAGGAAGCTACCACCTAAGCGGGGAATCACACAATATCATCCGATTCGCTGAAAAGAACAACATATGGCGAAAACTTAGTCATAAGGCGTCATTAGCAGTTATCTGTTTCTTGGATGTTTCTGCATTCCAAGGATAATTTCTACAGGACAGAGAAGTCAGTGTTTTGTATGTTGAGTGAGAAACCTAATATCTTGGTTTTAAAGTTCTCCCTTAAGGTTTGTAGCTTATGAAACATGACATTTTATGGATTGTCAAACGTGTTCGGCTGTTATGTATAATAAGATATATTTGCATTGTCTCTGGGAAAATGTCGTTACCTTCTCAGGTTCAGCAATTCAACACAACGAGCATACTTTTTTGGGAGAATGGGACACTGATATTGTATAATAGTTTTAATTCCTGTAACTGTTACAAGTCGGTGAAATGTACTGTGATTTTTCAGCTACGATCTAAATATTTCATTCAATTATTTTACGTATCCCTACTTTCCTTATTTGTTAAGCTTAAATTTTCCTTTTGATATGACCTTGAATTTCTCTTTTTTTTCTTCTTATATACTGTGCTAGTTTCTCAAATTTCATGGATGAGACTGATTTTTCCCTAAATTTTAAGGGTACAAAGTATAGTGAAAATTTCCTTTTCGGACGTTCACTATTTTCTGACCATGTTTCTCGTTCTCCCTAAATTTTGAACGGTTTCTATGTTTTCCTAGTTAAGTTTCTCCCTCATGACAAACGAAGTTCGAGTACTAGGGGATCAACAAGATTATTATTAACATACCAGAGTAAACAAAAGCATTCAAATTGAGGAGCACACTTTAACTAGAACCTTAGAAGATCAAAGGATTCTTACCTGGAACTATTTGCTAGAATTTGATGATGCGATGTTTCCTTGTTGACGAATCTTGAGGCTCTAGCTTGATGAAGATTATGTATTGTGAATTTTCTACTTTAGCATATAACTCCGGCTTCAACCGTATTAGTATGAAATATCAGACAGACAGTATTTGAATGTTGGGTTTGACTTCATTCAGTGAAAGAATGGTAGGTTTGAATCATTGACCAAAGTTTAATAATAGAAAATCAAAACATCATTGCCCATAGCATGTGAACTATGTTATGTTTGGTTTACGAAATAAAGTGAGCAAAAAAGAAAAAAATGGATGATTTTTTATATTTTATGTTTGATTGGAAAACAATAAAAGATAAGCTAATTTTTTTTTCTCTCATTGACTGTGCAGAAAATAGAAGAAAGGGAAAGATCTTATTTTTATTAAATAATATAAGTCCCTGGATTGAAAGACCCAAAATCCTTGTGTTCTTAACTGATGGATCCAAAGACCAAACCCTTGTAACGATAGCCCCATTAAAAAATAGATGATACATTCATTACATGCAAAACTTAAGAACCAATATCAACCATATTGTGAGTTAAAATATTGGCTTCGCCCGGACTCGAACCGGAGACCTTCAGTGTGTTAGACTGACGTGATAACCAACTACACCACGAAACCAAGTTGAAAGTTTACCATGGACAAGATTGTTTAACTTGAAAAGTAAGAATCATGGAAATAAAGTTTTTCACTTTTCTTTTCTCTTATAACTAATAATAACAATAATTTTAAAAATGGCTGCTAAAGTTAAAAAGTATTTTTGAATAAATAAATCCTGAATCGATAATTACAACAGATCATGAATCTAGCCTCACATTGGTAGCACATGACTAAACTCAATTGTTTTTATAACCCAATTTCGGTCATTTGATCATATATTACTTGAACAGAATATGTTCTATAAGCTCTTTCTACTGTGTCCTTGATTTATGAGGAGAGAGGAACCAAAGTCTGATAGATGAATTTTGATCGGTTGACCAGAGCGTGATTAATGGTTATGTGACATTCAATAAAAAAATTTACAATTCGCCAACAACTTTCTCAATGATATTATTACCAGATCACTGCTGAAGGGGCAATTGATAGCAATTGCCTTTAGGATATTCTGGCAACCGATTATTCAATTAATTTGACTCTGAACAACAAAATTAAACTTGGAGTCTTGGAGAATTATTTTATTGGACCATAATATCTACCAAAACAGTGTTAATTATAATTCCCTAATATTTTTCATTGAATCTCCACTACAGTCCATAAAATTGTGAATGTGGAGTAATAAAAGTCTGTGAAATTAATAAAATTTTAAAATGATCTATCAAATAAAAAAAAAATCTATTATATAACTTTTTCTTTCAGTCAATTTAGTTTTTAAAATTATCTTAAAGTGATTAATGTCTAAAAAGATTCAATTTGATGTATCATTTTAAATTTATTACCTTTAAGGATAAAATTCTTTGACGCTTCCCATTGTGTTTCTTTAAATTCTACTCATTTCTAAAATGATTTATTCTTATTAGTCCATATGGTTTTGGAATTCTAAATTTCTTCTAACTTGTGTTTGTCCCATAAAAACAAAAAGAAAAAAAAAGTTTGTTCACAGCCATCGTATCCACTGTTAATGATTAAAACTTAAAATGGTTTGTTTTCAAAATAAAGTTTTTAGTACGTTATTAGTCAAACTAAGGATATTTCCATTCTTCTTCAGTATAATTTTAAGACAAATGCTAATACCTTTAGCCATTAACTTTACTTAAGATTCAGCTTAAACATGTTCCATGCGTAATTAACACCAAAGCCATCACGAGTGCTATTAAAATATAGAACACGCTTCAACCATCAATTTAACAAAGCACCATATGCCATATCAACCTTGAGAAATCTGAATCTTTTGATTAACAAGTTACATTATGTCAAAAATATATTTAAGTTCGGTTAAAATGTTGTTTATAATAAGAATTGAAGTATTTAGAAAACTGCAATGTAAAATGCAAAATATTATTAACTCTCTAACGTTACAGGCTTGCACTCTGCATGAGAGCACAGCAAAATGCCCCATTTCTTACATTAAAAATATCCACTCAATCAGATTAAAAACACTGTAAAAATTAATACAAGAAAATAAATTGAGAACAATGCTCCAGCTTAGTACTACAACCAAATTTTATGCAGAAAAATGCTGCTAAGTCAAAGAGAGATGATAAGGTCCCATCAGATCATATAGATAGCAAAAGATGTTTCCATTTGATTATCAGATTCTTCTTGATAATAATTATGAAAGAACAACACCAATCTTCTTGGCAAAGTCATCACCATCTTCATCTTCCATATATTCTTGATTTTCGCCCTCTTCGACTTGTTCATAGTCATATTCCTCATCGCCTTGCTCATATTCATAGTCTCCTTCCTCTCTTTGATCATCACCTTCATATTCCTGATCTTCGGCAGCTTCGTCGTATATCATTCCATCCTCAGACGATTGACCATGAGTTACATCAGTATTGTCCTGAATCTTGGATTCTTCTTCCTTGGTCTCCGACACTGCTTCGTTTTCAGTAATTCCTTCATTCTTATTATAGGCTGATTTGCTACTCTGGGAGGAGGCTGCACCAGCTCCAACTCCTTTTTTCTCCTTCAGAATTTCGCTGAGAGGTTTTGGACCTTCAAATGGTACATCATCATCAGATTGTTGGGGATCCCTGAAGCTTTTTCTCTTTCCAAATGACTGTTGCTCCCTATTCTCAGTGTTCCTCCCAAACTTAAGTTCAGCAAGGCTTTTTGGCCCAGAAAACCCGCTTCTGTCTCCAATCGATCGACCCCTGAAGTTTCTCCTCTCATCATCCGGTAACCTTCCTCTTAATCTATCCTGGATCCTTCCCTCGTGAGGGGCTTGCAGCCTTCCAGATGACAACCTGCCCCTAATTCTTCCTCTCTCTAAGTCCCTCTCTAGGTGACTATCACCGCCATTTGGTGGAAGTGTAATTCTGCCTCTGAAACGGTTATTGACGGATCTCTCGGATCTCTCATTCGAGGGTAAGTGGACTGAATCCTTCCGAGGGAAGCGATGACTTCGCTCCTCACCATGGCTCTCAAGGGCATAATCATTAGTGACAACAGATTTCAGACCATTGCCCTTCCTGCGCTTGGATAAACGGTGTCTGAGATCTGACACCTCAACACTGTCAGGACTGCCGGATCTGTGATGAGTCCTTCTTTCTGTATGGGCTGATGCCTTTCTAGGTTCCCAACCATATGGCTCTTGCACGTGATCGTATGATTCATAACCTTGGGACACACGAAATCTTTCTCGATCAATATCAGCAGCTGAACTATAATCAGCGGAATGGCCAATATCAAATTCATTCAAAGAGTCTAGGCCTCTCTCATCTTGACCTCTTGGTTTACCAAATTCATCTTCCCCATGATAGTAATCAGAATTCCTAAGTTCGTCAGCTACAAGAACATCAAACCCAGGAGACGACTCTCTGAGAAACTCGTCACTGTCCTTACCGCTATGGAAACTGTGATCATCCGGTAAACGAGCTTGATGCACACGATTAGACCTGGCTACATTAGGCCCATTGGCCGGTGGTGGAGAGCTAGTTGTCTTAAATCTCAAAGCCTCGTTACCAAATCCTGCAGTTGGCGGCGGCACATGCTTCTCCAATTTAAATATATTTTTCTGTGGAGCAGTTTCAAATTTTTTGACAGGTTTAGCTTCAGCACCTCCAAAAGTTGCAACATTTCCTTGGGAAGTTTTCTTTTCCTGTGTATGTTTTTCAATGCCGCCAAAAGGTTTCTTAAAACTTGGATTGTCAGCTCCTTGGTTGATCATGGAGCCCTGAGTAGCTATTTTATTGCCATTGTTAGGATTTGGTCCGTGCGAGAAGGCACATCTGTCACCTTTTAAGCAAAACCCCTTTTGGAAGAAAATGCAAGGGACAGCTGGTTTACTAGAATTATAAGGTGCAGCATGAGTTGCAGATGTTGTTGCAATCTGTGTCGAGGGTACAGAAGGTCCAGAAGCAGAGGCTGCCGGTGGTGTTCCTAACAATCCATCAAGAGGCTGCACACATGAAAACAAAATACCCGTTACCAAATGCCATTTAAACGAGTCAAATACATAGAACCAAATGGCATAAAATAGTTCATAAGTTGACACACAAAAAAAGTGTGCAGAAAGCATGTGCTCGTAAAGAAACTCACTGGATGACGGAATGAACACTTGGGATTCAAGCAGTTACCATTCAACCAATACCAGCAATCTCTAGGATTGACCCGAGCATACTCACTATGGCGGTACTCGCATTCATTTCCCTATTTCAATAAAGAAGAAAACAAATCAAAACGACGTCAGTAACGAAATAAGATGCCGTATCAGATTCCAATTGATGGATAACCTTAGATTCATATGATAACAGATATTCATTCGTGTAATGTATAAAAATCATTAACAAATCATTGCCACATGATTTCCGCAAGCGCACAAAATAAAAGCAGCATTTCTTATAATGCTTCGATCAAAAAGTAGTTATTTCAAGTAGAATGTTGAAATATAGTTAACGAACAACTTTCATGATTACTCAAAAGAACACGGCTGGCAACACTAATGAACAGTAAATTTTGCTAACAAACACTGTACAGGCTAACCTATCATCAAGATTCAAACACTCTAGCCACCACCTTTGTCACACCTTTCATTTCAATAAAAAATCATTCACTACACTAATTAATGTTTATATTAGATGCAACCAGAAACTACTCAATATACTCTAAACTTAATGAAAGGCCATTCGCTACACTATACAGAAGTTTTCAAATGTTCAATTGATCTCGGTTTATAATTTTGTAGCTGGACTCATGCGATTGATCTGACCTAATTAAATAACAAAAATTCTGGTCCCAACAATCACAATAGGGTTCGAGAATCCTCATTTCTGTCACCCACTATGTCATATACAAAGGGAAAAGTTAAAAAGACATACAAAAACAACTCTCAAAGAGATCAAATCAATAACACGATGATTAATTAGGTTTAAAAAAAATATACTAAGAAACCCATTTCACAAAAACAACACAAAATTTCACAGTCTAACAACAAAATTCTTCATGAATATATACAAATTAACAATTTTGGGGACTCCCCATAAAAAATTTAATCTAAGAAAACCACCACCCTTTAAATCAAAATTCAATTTTTTTTTCCAAACCAAAAATAAAAAAAGAAAACCAAAAGTATTCCCCGAAACAGACGAATCTGAAACCCTAAAAAACATAATTCACAACGAAGAAAAAAGGTCTTTATTGGAAAAAGAAAAGGTTGAATAATTGAACCTTTTTGCATGTCAAGGGAGATGCGAGAAAGTAGACACAATCGGTGTTTCTCTTCAAGGCTTCATCTTGAGGAGAAGGTGCAGGTTGCTGAGTCTGAATCTGAAGTTGCGGCTGTTGGGCAACCATGGCGTTTGTACAAAGTCGAACCCAACCCAACCCAAAAGAGATCGGGTTAAGAAGAAGAAAGAGATCAAAACCAAACAACAAGCAGAAGTGAAAGATGGATCCAAATCTCAATCTGAGAAGAGAAGAAGAAGTAGAGAGAGAGCCGCCACAGAAATTGGTAGAGAGAGAGAGAGTTTGTGAATGTGATAATGGGCTTTAAGGCAATGTAAAAGGGTAAGACTGGTTTCTGTTTTTATTTATTTACATATAAATAATTAATTAGGATTAGGATTCTTGTGCAAAATTAGATTTACCTGTCTGTTGTGTTTTAATGATTTCGATTTCTAAAGTTTTTTTTTTTTTTTGACATAATTATATTTTTACACGAAATTTGATTTTCTGGTCAAATAGAAATTATGATCTTAACAAAATTGTTATGCGACACTTGGCTTATTTCTGTTGACTCATTATTATCATCATCTTCTCTGTCTAACGGTAATGAAAATTCATCACAGCAACACTAGGCTTGCCTCAAATACAAGAGCTCCTTTGCATTCGAGTGAAAATTCAAAAACACAATTTTTGTATTGCAAAAAAGTATAGTTAAATGATTCTAATTGTTTAGTTTAGTGATAAAAATTTAGATATTGAAAAATAAAATAAATTATATTTTTTTTACTAAAATATAATCCTTAATTTTTTTATTAAGAGATGAATGTATAAATCAATAGATCGGAGGGTTGATTTTTTTTACTAATAAAAATTATAGAAACAATTTATTATGATGGTTTAAAAAATAATATAATAATATTTAAATTTTATTATAATATGAGTATATATTGAAAGTTGTAGTTCACTCTTAAATCTCTAGATTTCTCTACATCCGTCTCTCTGCTTTTTAATATAATGTCTTTTTTAATCATTTTTTAATACAATGTTTAAAATGTATAAATTGTTTTTAGTAGAAAAATATATTTAACTTCGACAAAAATTATATATTTTATTAGTGTGTTGTATAGGTGTAGACAATCATACATAAAAAGAAATTGTGATTCACATTTGACAAAAGTAGTTTGAAATGTCTGATTTTTTTATATTATTTAAATTAAGATTGATAAGTTAAATAAGATTAAAATCAGTGTAATTAAAGGTAGATAAATATAAATTAAAATATATTTTAAATTGACGTGACAATAATATTTTTTAATAAATGTGACGACAATGTATTTATTGATGCGCACTTGTAACAAATGTCTTGAAATAGATTTTTTGTATGTATTATTATTAAGATTTTTATGATCTATTTGAAGAAATTAAGATTTATATGATGAATATTAATTTTTCTTTTTTGGTACAGAATATTATTGTGATGATTTTGCAGTTATATAAAATAAAAATTAGTAATAAAAATTTGCATTATTTACAAATAATATTTTTTTTCCTATTCTTTTATTACTTTCATATATTTTCTGTCTTTCTTTGATAAAGAAAAATATATACACCTCTTATAGTGGCAAAACAATAAATAAATGACCAAAGTTATTTCTTTTATTTAGTTTGGTTAGACATAAAGATGTTGAAAATAAATTATATGTTAACATGATGCGGAAACAGTTTGTTGGTTGATTGCCAATTGAAAAAAAAAAAGTTGTTGCTTGATTGACGTGGATAAAAAATTATCTTGAATGTTTTCAAGGTATATTATCAAGATTTAAGATTGTGAGTGCATATAACAGAAAACTTATTATTTTATGTTACATCAATTCTTTTCTATTAAATTGAAAAGTGACTTATTTTTTTATCTAGAAGATGGGTTAAAGCTAAAACAACAAAAAAAGTTTAAATATTTTTTTTTAACTTCAGTTTGATCTCTTAATTTATAATTTGATTCTTTTTATTAAATTAGTGGTAAATGATGTTAAACTTTAGTGATGATATATAAGTAATATATAGTTGTTGAAAGTTTTATTCACTTTATTTCTTTTTTTTCGAATCAATTTAAGGTTCAACAAAATTTAATATTTTTAAAATTTTTGAGTTTTTATTCGAAATAGGTGAACAAATTCGATTAAACTTCTTTTTTATACCTTGTGAATTAGGAGATTTGTTTCAATAAATGAGTTGTATATAGTAATTGAAAACTTTCCCCAAGTCACTTGTTCTTCCACAAATTAATTAATAAGGGTTCGTCAAAAGTCAATATTTCTCAAAAAAAATTGTTGTTTCTACGAAATAGGTCAACAAATTCAATTTGTCTTCTTCCTCACAAACTTGTGAATTTGGAAAATTGTTTCAAAAAAAGAGTTTTGGGGTTCGTGAAATGGCATAAAATTTGGTATTTTTAATTGTATTGATGTATTATGTGTTGGTGTAATTTATATTTTGATATGTAATGGTGTTTAGGTAATGAAATTGTTTTGAAATTCCTGTTTTATGTGTGGAATTAAAAGATAATACATTGTTTTATTATGTGTTGATATAATGTTGAGTTTGATGAATAAAAATGTACTTCAAAAAATTTCAGTTTGATTTCTCAATGTTGAAAGTTTTGTCCAATCCCTTAATTGATGTATAAAGTTCAGTTTGGTCGCTAGTACAAAATAGAGTGGTGAAACATCAGATTCTTATAAGCTACTAATATGACTTTGATTAACAGAATAGACGGAAGGGACTAAGTTGCATACATAAGTTAAGTGACCTGCTTAACTACTTTTAAAGTTATGGATCAAACTAAACTTTTAAAATAAATTTAGAGACCAAATACATATTTAAGTAAAAAACAACTAAACTCCAATTCGAGAGACAACGATCCTCTAACTTTCACGTCTCTCTGTCTTTGTCTCTATCTAGTAGTATGCGACAACGATGGGCTCAATGATAGATAGGAAAATTTGGACCTATCACTCCTTTATGCACCAATCATGTAAAGACTTGGTTAAACTCGAGTAAGGATAAGACACACAACACCCCTTAAAAACAAAGATGCTATGCTGCGTAAGATTCAATCAATCAATGATTTTTGTGTCTTCAACGATACAAATTCAAAGGTATAGATGTTGCAGATACATTAAATTTGTCACATTTGTATATATTTTGTACTATTAATCTGAACATTGTGAGATTGTTCATAAATTTATTATTTTTATTTTAATGATTTTGAATTTAAATCGTTTTTGATCAATGTATTTTATCAATTTGAACGAATACATTTTTCAATTATATATATAATAAATAGTGCTATATGATATATCGAAAATTATGTAAGTGCTACAATTAAAAAAAAAAAAAAAAAAAAACTAATATCCTTATGGGGCTTCGTTGAGCCAATATTAATATCATTGTGGATCCGATTGATATTTCTCTTCAGAGTTAACAGCTCGTTGACCTACAAAACGGAATTAACAAGGGAAAAGAACAAATGTTGAGATGTTATAGAAAAATTTGACCATGTACCCCACTTTATTTCTATATTCCCACAATTTTTTAAAAATGTTAAAAAATATTCAATTTATTTATTTTTTTTTTACAAAATCCACTTTCAATTTCGGAAAACTATTTTCAAGAATTCCGGTACACAGAGTTTTACCGGAAAACTTTTTACAAGTTTTCCGGCGATACAGAAGGATGTTTCCAGAAAACTAAGTTTTACCGGAAAACTTTTTATAAGTTTTCCGGCGGTACAGAAGGATGTTTCCAGAAAACTAAAAAAAAGATTTCCGGTACAGAAGGAAAAAATGTGTACCGGAAAACTTTCTCCAACTTTTCCGGAACGTGTTTCCTGAAAACTTTATCGACAAGTTTTCCAGTACACACCCTTATTTTTTAAAAAAAAAAAATTAAATTTTATTAATTTTTTTAGATCACTTACAAAATTATTGAAAATTTTAGGGTGAATGTAGCTTCCTCTGTGGCTATAACTTTGCCGTCTTAACCTCTATGCCTACCCACCAAAAAAAATATTGTTAAAATCAAATAAATTAATTAAATACTAATATAATAAAAAATTAAAATAAAAAAAAATCTAAAACTACCGGATAACTTTTCCGGTAGTTCATTATTTCTGAAAAACTTGAAAAAAGTTTTCCGGAACTACCGGATAACTTTTTTCAAATTTTCCGGAGTGATGTTCTGTACCGGAAAACTTAAAAAAAGTTTTTCGATAAAAATGAAAATTTTGAACTTTTTAATACGAGGGTATTATGGTATTTTCACTGGTTTTTTGGGAACATAGAGTTAATTGTGGGGATACGGGGTCAAATTTTCATGTTATAGTACTACATTTTTTTGGAAGCTTTTTTGTCGTATGTAATTTAGATTTCTTGGAATCAAATTTCAAAGGAGAATAAACTTGTCATTATTTTAAAAAGTTTTATTGAATCTTTAATCATTCAAATTTGAATAATGTGCAATTTAGATTTCTTAAATTTTTTTTAACTATTCCTCTATTTTTCTTTTATAAATTGAACAAATCTAATATTATTATTAATCTTTTTCTAAATAAAAATAATTTTAAAATATACTTTTGACTCCTTAACTTTAACCCATTTTTTTGAATTTTAATTAGTCAATGTTGACATAGACCTTTTTTTAATGATTACATTGACTATTTTTAAAAAAAAAATTATCGGCTTATATTTTAATTCATTGTTAATAATTAAAATAAAAACAAAATAAAATAAAACAAATAGAGAAAAGGTATAACAAATGCACTTGTTCCAATTCTTGCGTGCGTGCCTTTCCTCTCTCCATGTGTTGTTCCAAAATTAGGAATTAAGGTTCTGTTTCTTCCAAATCGTTCCATTTCCTTTTCCTCAAGATTTGTTCTCCACTTTCTCAAAAGTTTGCGTTCTATTTCTCTTTCATGTTGCGAACGCGACAACAGCTGCGCCAAACGCGACAATAATTGTTGCAACGTAAGTAGGTGACAACTTTGGTTTCTCTATTTCATTGTGTTTATTTAGTTAATAATCAAAGCTAACAATTTTTCAAAAAAAAATATTAATAAGTGAGTTGATAATATTAAAAAAAAAAAGCTGGATATCTTAAAAAAAATTGAGCTGACAATATTAAAAAAATTCAAAAATTTAGCTGACAATTTTTTAGAAAATGAACTAGAATTTTTTTAAAAAAAAAATACAAGCTAATAATTTAATATTCCTCTTAATCAACAAAAAAAATCCATGTGAGGTCCATGTCTAACATTGACTGAGTTAAAATCG
This sequence comes from Cicer yamashitae, assembly GCA_037974755.1. Lineage (NCBI taxonomy): Eukaryota > Viridiplantae > Streptophyta > Magnoliopsida > Fabales > Fabaceae > Cicer > Cicer yamashitae. The sequence goes on from JBBPBQ010020323.1 coordinate 10,063,319, forward strand.
GAGAGTCACTAATTTACAAAAAAAAGGGTTAAAGTTAAAGTCTAAATCTATAGTTTTCAAACTAAGAGTCTAAAATTGCTGGATTTTGAAATTTGAGGAGCAAAAGTGTATTTTAACTTAAAAGCAAATGAATTCTCATTTTCTATCCACACACCAGGAGATTTACAATATATTTAAAATATGAAATTATTGTATAAATTTTAGAAGTTAGAAATTTAATAAAAACTTAATTTTGAAAAAAAATAAAAACTTGATAAATGTACGAGATTTGATATAAAATAAAATTATGACTTAAAATTTGAGATTAATTTTCATACACAGCCAATGTAAAAAGTTTTACACCAGCAACAAATATTACAAGTTTGAGTGAAATTTCATGTTTTAATTATACTAAATACTAATACTAGACTTCTTTTTATGGTTTTGTAGGAATAAATATCAAAGAAAAAAATTGGAAAATAAAAACTGGACAAAATAACAACTCTTTCAAGTGACAATTTCTTATGCAGAAAATGTATCATTTTAGACCATGGGGAAAATACATGCAGCAAAAAACAAAACATTAAGAAGGAACAAGTATGCCACTCTTTAAGAGCAACATGTAAAGCAAGAAAATGAAAAATATGAAGAAGGGACATGACCAGTTCTTCGGATATATTCAGCTTGCTCCTCAGTTTTAGCAGCTTGATGATTTCTATTGGCTTCTGCTGCTGCTCGCTTTTCCTCAGCCTTGTGCCTTGCAGCGGCTAATTTGTTCATCAGCTTATCATGTGACTTACTCCTTATTCTTTCAACCTCTACCTGCAACCAAAGTATTACTTTCATGAGTATTTTTGGTCTTAACCCTCTTGTTTCCACGAGAAGAGGTCCTAATAATCCGGAATTCGGCGAGAGGTAAGTAAAGTTTGTCTAATGATTGTTCCAGCCAAAATTGAGACTCATTAACCACTTAAACTCAGTCAGTTGGTTTATTTTCACGAGTTTAATAAATATATATCTTCAGTGCAAGCAAATGTTCTATCATATATCGTCAGCTTACCATGTAATAATATTATTTCTAAACACAAAACATCTACCATGATAAAATATGATTGGACATGTAAAATTAGTTTATATTCTCGGTGTATGATTATTAAAATCTATTTTGATTACATGGTTATTGTTTTTGCTGAAAAGTTGACAAATCTAATACAGAACGCTATTGCATAGTTAATTTTCAATACCAATGCATCTTGATTTTCTATTAAAGGTATCGGTCAAGTAACTAAGTCCTATAAAAATTTAAGCATCACATTCTTTCAGTTTAGAAACATTAACTCGGCAAGGTTTGAACTCATAATCATTTGATCATACATTTCAAGCCAAGGAAAACCATTGATTTGATGTCTAACACAATTACCATTGTAAGATATGGATTAAAATATATTAGGCGTACTTTTTGTTTCCACCGATAGTCTCATCCATCCATTCTTCAATATCAAGATTAGAGGTTATCATCCAAAGGTTGTCCCAAAAATCTAAATTAAACCGTCACATTAGAAACAACAAAATTCGTATTTTAACAGACAACGCGCGCACCTCAAATTTTCTCATCTTGGCTTCCGTTTTTGCTTTCTGATGATTTTCCCATGCCTGAATTTTCATCTCCTCGCGCCTAAATCTGCATGATTAATACCATATCCCTATTAGAAGAATGACAACAATAAGATTAAAGGAGTTTGGTAAGCATAACAATCTTCTAGAGGTGTATTATATACTCACTCACAACTCAAGAACAATAATTTTTTTAGTTGAATTGCTATAGAATCTATGGATAAAAGAATTTAGTGCACTTAAGTGCTTCACTTCAGTTTATAGCATTAAAACTTTTTTATTTGGGCATATAAGTCATAGGATAGAAACCAAAAAATTCATTTATAGTGATAACAATAACATTCATATTAGAGTAAATTTACCTGGCCATATATTTGGCCTTCTCAGTCTCCTCCCATGCTGTTGCACGCGCTTCAATGACACTCTTAGCTGGTTGTTCACCTGTTTTTGTTTTCAGCGAAGTGGATGCATCTTTGTCCTCTTCTTCTTTGCTAGCCCAGGCAGCAATGTTCATTTTACCTAGTTGCGTCCCGAGGACCATTATTTCTCGCCTGGTTTTCATTTGTATCTCCTTTTCAGACAATTCATTCTTGTTAAGATTCAGATTGTCGTTACGTGGATCAATTAAAGTTGATGAAGGGGCGGCTCTGGTTGGCGTAGAAGGCCGGGAAGAATTAGGGCTGCGGATTGGTGTTGTCGCCCCAACTGGTGTACCCGTTCTTGATGGCTCTTGGCTTGCAATAGGTGTCATTTCAGTTCCCATATCTCTCATCGATACAGATCGAGCCGTTGAAGGGGGAGGAACAAATGTTGTTGCACTCTGGGTAGCAATAGATGAATTATGCTGGCTGAGACTAACCGCTGATATCAAATAGCCGGAAGAAAACAGCAGAACAAAGAAGGATTAGTGAGAGTCAGTCACATGTTCTAGACTAAATTAAACTAGTTAAATTATTTAACCGCTTCAAATGCAATTATGTCCATAGTATGAGCAACTTCTGATCATAGGATATCATTTAAGGTCAATGAGTTTGCAAAGCATAACAGACTATTGTAGGAGAACATTTTCATATTCATGTCTCTCAAGTCTTAAACTATTTATTATATGACTTAAGACCCTTCAAATCAATTCAAACGATTTGCTGCTATGCCTTAGCATGGTAGTCTTTTAAAACATGATTTCTTAAAATTTCCATAAATAACAAGAATTGAGCAAAATTATAAACAGATCAACATAATTGTCACTAACCATTGGTGAATGAACGTACACGGAAAGTCGAAGTCAAGAAGCCAAAGGTCAAAGACACACACTAGCAGAGTCCTTATTTAACCTCCAAATATAAAATATATTCCCGAAAAAAAAGCTAAGAAGCCAACAAGTTTGCCTGTTTCACAATATCATCATGGGCTAGAAAAGTAGTCAAAATCCAGCCAGCTGACCTCAAGTTTTGGAAGAGGATCATATCAAAATCCATATCCCGAATTTGTCAACATAGAAAAGGTAAAAGAAGCCAATTTTACTGCATTACCGCTTAGGTCACTGCAGAGCTTATTAAGAGAATATAGTCAAAATATAAGCACTTCATCAGTGACGTTGATTAAACTAAAAGTTTATTAGGAGGGGTATTGAAGACTCGTTGGGGTTTATGTGAGCAAAGGGGGAATTTGCAAGCAATAGGAAAGTGTAGGGACTTGAGGGTGCTATGAACAGAACCAGCAAGATTAGGACTTGAGGTTTGATTGTGTTAAGGGGAAAATCGAGGAAGGAATAATAAAGGAGACGGGAATGAAGGTCTATCGCTTCCTATTAGGAGGAATCAGAGGAAATTAAGAAGAAACCATAGCTTGAGAGCTTGGAAATTGAGAGTAAAACTCGTAGGGAATCATATTGAAAAGGTGTGAAATGAAGGATAAAAATGGATTATTGAAGATCAACAACCTAACTAATCCTGAACTAACTAATCCTATAGTATTAATTGGCATCCTGTAACACTTCCTGCCAAAAACAATCTAACAGCGGCTGTTGATAAATTTAATAAAACTATAACAGAAGATACAAGACTGGAAACACCTTGGCATCTCAGTATCTCACTTATAGTTCGCAGACATTATGCTGGATCCATTCATACCAACTTTTAGTACTGAAAAAGTAGGTATTCTTATCATTACTTTTTTTGTTAAATTCTTAGCTACCTTTTTATTTTACAATTACACTCGATCATGTTTTACAGATAACTTTTAACAAAAATTGAATAGCAGTAAAACCCATTCTTTCAGAAGTATTGAAGGGCAACAAAATGTTCCTAATATAACAGGACTCACATTGAAAATTATAAAATGACCACATCATTTTTCAAAGAATTAGCAGGAAAACACAATTTTATATATTTTGAAATTTGAATAGATAAAAAGTATGTTCAAGTGATAACTAAGTATTCTAAACCAAAATTTAAAGTTTACCGTAAGCGTCTGCAATTGCATAGGTGTCAGCATCCCAGTCCACAAACTTCTGTCCTCCACCTTCCATCTTAGTTTGGTTTGCATCAATTTGCTTGGTATCCGGTTCATCTAAACCAATTTCTCTTTGATCTGGAACTTCAACGACAACCTTCATTGAAGGTTGCCGGCCAAACTTACGCGGTCCACCTTGCCCCTGGATCTGTGCAGTCTTTGGCCTGTTTGACGTCGGACTTGCTATCCACTTTTGCGCATCGTCCCATTTAGATGGTGCTGGTTTTGAGAATGGCCCCACAGGTACTCTTGGTGGGGCACGCTCGGCCTTTTGAAATTCAAACATTGATGGGGACATGATCATATTATCATATCCGCTATCGTAATCTAAAGAAGGGTCTTCTAGGATTCTATTCCTTGAAGTTGCTACTACTGCATTAGTCTTTGACATTCGATCATCACTATCTTCCTCTATGCTAAAGGTTCGAGCTGTAGAAGTTAAATATTCAGGAAGGACACTCACAACATCTACATCTTTACAATGATCAGAACTGCTACCACCTATAACAGATATGTCAAACGGAAGTGAGTTTCCGGAAATCGAATAGGAAATACCAATAAGTCTATTATGTAAGTTGGTAACAAACACATAGATATATGACACTGCTTTCAATATCATAGTATAAACAAATCAAAATACATCTGATTTTGAAACACTTCAAACAAAAGAAAGAAAGTCACGACACGAGACTCAACCAACGGTGTTAACATTTTTTAGATGCCAAGTATATGTTATTTACTTTTATCCATTTTGCTTACAACTTAGATTATAGGAAAAAATACACCTTTAGTTCTTTAAGTTTAGCTTAATTTTCGCTTAGGTTCTTTAAGTTTTTTTTTACCGATTCAATCTTTTAAGTTATATTCGTTTGCACCATTAGTCTTTAAGATATATCAAATTACGCATGCAGTCCTTTAAATTTAAAAAATTTCTCAAATTACTGTCATAAAATATTAAGATCTAATCGAAACATCGCATCAAGTTGACTGGCCAAGCTACTTTGAATGTGAAAGAAGTTAAAAACATTAATTATGTGGATATACCTTTATTACTTTGTTTTTAAGGCTACAAGTATGTTTAAATTGTTGTAGAGAAAATAAAAAAATATAGACAATTTATAAGATTTGATGAATGTTTTCTAAAGAATTAGTATGAGGGACATATTGTTGCAGCATTTGGTAGAATTTCAAATGAACAGAAGTTTTCAATTAAACTAATTGTTGTTGAAATTGAGATAAAGGACTAACGGTGCAAACAAAATGTAACTTAAATGACTAAATCGGGATAAAATAAACTTAAAGGACCTAAGCGGATATTGAGTTAAACTTAAAGGACTATAGGTGCATTTTTGCCCAGATTATATTATGCTACTAAATTTCCTACGCCGAAAATACTAAGGGAGTGAAATGAAATAGTGTTGTCAAATAGCAACTATACCGATGGTATATAGTGTAGTGAAATTTGAAGAAATTCTTAATTATCTACAATATGTTACTTAGTACAAAATATTGTCAAATAACAGTTAATGTGGCGCTATAGCACTGTAGCTAGCGTAGCGGAATTTAAACAAACGACCATTTTTTTACAACCTGCAATCAACAACACCGAAATGAATAGAATCAGTGCATGATAACAAACAATGCAACAATGGTCATTGAGAAATCAACACACAGTGATAAAACTTACATTTAGAGAATCTCAAAAAATCTAAGATTCACTATTTCTATTTCTGGTCAGCATTAAATTTTTAATACAAAAAACACATGAAAGAACGTACCAGATTCATCAATATCTGGATTCTGAGATCTCATGGTGAAATTAGAATCAAGTTCTTCCTCTTGTTTCCTCTTCTTCTCAACACCCAATAACATGCTCCTCAATTTTCCGGGTGAAAATCCCCCACCACCCTGCAAACCCAAGTTCCCATTAAAACCAAAAGAAGAACAAAAGAACCCAAAAAACAAACAGATCAGAAATAAGTGTTACACTTTGCAGCAAACTCAAGAAAAGTAACCAACTTTAAAATAAGTTCTAAATAGCACAGAACGGTGATAAGAGTGAAATGTTCAAAAACTACAAATCAAACTAAAAGGGGGTGTGGAAGCAAATGAGAAAGATAGAATGAAACCTGTGGCTTTTGAATCCTTTCATAATCCATATTTGATAAATGGGTTGGTCTTGATGAAGCAAAACTGCAATCTTCACATGATACTCTTGATTTGGAAGCAAGCAAGTGGCTCTATCTATGTATGGGGTTGAAGCTTGAAGTTGCAATTGTGACAGTGTTTTCTTGTTATGTTTCAAACTTCAATGAGAGAGAGAGAGAGAGAGATGCAGCAGCAGCAATGGAGTAGTCTGTCATCAGTTGTACCGCTCTAAGTTCACATCAGATGCTTTTGTGGTCCACTTCGTTCTTCCACACTCCTATGAATCATGTATAATTGCAATCCCTTTTGTTATTATTTTCAGTAATTATTATTATTATTATTATTTGTCTTGTTTCTGATGCAAAACTCATCAAATTTGTAGCATCATTATCAGAGGAGTTTAGCTTCGATAACCCTAATCATGTTGCCACGTGCTTGCTTCACACACTAGTAACACTTAATCAAAGTTAACTTTAGTATTATGATTGTCAAAAAATAATTTTATTGTATAAAATTAAATTAAATAATGTCTCGTCAAGACGATAAATAAAATGTCATATTCAGATAATAAATAAAACACCAAAAAATATTTAAAAAAATGTAAAAATTATTTATTTAAATAAAAAAAAATTACATGACAAGAATGATTCTATAGAAAAAATAAAATTGTCTTACACCACACTCTAAAATTGATGAACATGAGACGAGGTAATAAAAACAAGAAGACTAGTGGACTGGCCTAACGGTTTATAGACTATTGCATTGACTGAATTTTATCTTCTAAAATCATAAAATTAACAATAAAATTGTCAAATTAGCTATAACTAACATTAATAGTACCGCTAAAAAACATTAAACGTTAGTATAAATTAATAAAAAAGTGAAATCATCTTTTCAAGTTAATTGTCTTGAATGTTTAAAAAGGTGTGATTTGTTATCTTTTATATTTTTAGATAAAAATAAAATGAGTTATAATAATGTTAAGGGTTATGTTAATACGTGTATGTAGAGTATTTGTTAAATAATTAAAAGTAGTAATTTTGAATCTCTAAAATTTTGAATATAAAATTTCTAGTACATTTTTAATAATTTTTTTTTATATTTAGACTATTAACGCGTGTTCGTATGACACTTGTTAACATTTCTCTATTGTTAATATGGAGTTTCACATTGTTAATTATCATTGGTGAAATTTTTTTTTTTTCATGATATTTTTTATGTTTTCAATAGAAATATGATTAGTCTTCTTCAATATAGATTTTTTTAATTTTTATAGATGTTTATGCATTTTTTTCATTCAACATAGTTTTATCCCTTTGGGTTTTCTTATATGGTTTTTAACAAGACAAAATCATTTATTATTGTTTTCTTGGGTTTTTGGTATAATTCCTCAATCATCTTGTATTTTTCCTTTTATTTTTATTTTTTTAATAATATTTTAGAGTATTGTAGATGATATGTGATTATTGGGGTGCCAATGTGCAAACGATAGGTGATTATTGGTGTGTCAACATAATTTGGATCTCAAACTAATCATGTAATGTTTTTCACTTTATTTTGCTTAAAAAAAGTTATTTATAATTACTAGAAAAGTTGTCTAAAAATGATTAAAAGATAAGATAAATATTTCGAGACTTTCCTACGCCAGATTGAAACGGCATTTAGAATTAAATTTTAGGCAAATTTTAACATGGACAATGGTCTACCGTGGACTAACGTCAACTTTTAGACATATATTAACGGTCGTCTTCATTTTATGACTGTGATAGTGATTTAAATAATATTTGTACGATAAAAATAAAGAAAAATAAATACGTATACTCGTATTGAATAAACATCAATCAGATCACCGTGTTATTTATAAAAACGAGGAGAATTACAAACTATTATTTCTAAATAATATTATTATTTGTCGTTAAAAAATTTATAATTTTTAATATTGATATACGGTGAACCACTTATAAAAATAATCCGCTGAAAAACTCTACTTAAATCTTATATTGTAAAATCATAAAATTAACGATAAAATAGTCCACATAGCTATCACTTATATTAATCTCTAAAAAAAAACATTAATATTTTGCTAAAAAAACATTTGACATAATACTCATTTATAATTTTGAAAATAGTTGTACTTAAAATCAAATATCGTTAAAAATATACTTGTAATTCAAGTTTATCGCAAATAATATGAAAGGAATTTATGCAATTAAATAAGAGCTCACTCTTCAACATGTGATATTTGAGTCACAAAAAATAACATATAGGTTTTTTTTATCGAATTGATGAAATTCTTTTTAATTACTACAAGATTAACGAAGTTCTCTTGTAACGTAGTTTGATTAAATCAAATTCTACATTATAATTAAAAAAATAGGATTATACTTCTTTTAAATTTAATTTTTTTTGTTATAATGTAATCATCGTTTTATGAAATCCATCGTGGTCTCTACCTTCTATCTTGTTGACAATATGAAACTTACGCTGGTTAGAAATTTATAAATACTATTTGAATCTTTAGCTTATGCTCTAGTTAACAAAAAAAAAGTATGCTCCATTCTTAACGACACTAGTTCCTTTTTTTTACTTTTTCTAAAGCTAAATGTAATTTAAATATATATATATATATATATATATGTATAAAAATATATACATATTTACTTCACATAGGGTAAAAGGACAAAAATAATAAGGAAGAAAATAAACTACACTAAATAGTATTATGGAAATCAGTTTCGTAACAATTATAATAAACATCTATGTCCTTTAGATTATTTTGTATTTTGTTTTTTATTTTACTTTGAAACAATGTAAATAAGACCTTGATTGTGATAAGAGTTACCTTATCGCTGTCTTTGTTCAAAAAACTCTACAAGATTCATTGAGAAATATTAGAGTTTCGAATATATTTAAAAGATTCATCCTTTGTGACTGCATCACTACAACGACTAACAATATACATATCTAAAAATTTATTAACATGTGTTTCTTCTTGTTGTATCTTATCATATCTATTGGCTAGATATTTGATGACAATAGTTGTTTCTTCTGCATATAAATAGATCTTACAAAAGTGTAGATCAATAGTATTAGCATAGTCAGTTAATTGTAGTATTGTAGAATCATCCTAGTTAAGTTATGCAAAAAAAAAAAAAAAAAGTCATTCCAACTAAGTCAAATAAGTTGCTGCCAAATACTTCTTGAATAATCTTATTTAAATATTCTATTTAAGAAAAATATTGGTGCCTTTCTTAAAATAATAAAAAGGGGATGAAATGATTAAAACTCTCAACAGCTTTACCCTCGACGGTAGATAAGAAAGAAGGGGATGTGTTCCATCTAATCTTCAATAAAAACTCCCATTAGAATCGTGACAACAAATACCAACATCACTGGAACCATTGTAATGTGAAAAATCATCATATACATTATATATAAAAAAAATTAGTTGGAGAGACCTAATTGGAAGAAGCTCATATTAGCCCAGTAGTACATTAGTAAGAGGCATGTATTGGATCACACGTGCACCACTTGTACTACCATTACTGTCAATATTATCTTAATATATAATACTTAATAGTTCTTTATTGTTGGTATCTAATAATTAACATTCTGCATGATTCATGTCATTTATTTACATTTATATTAATTAGTTCCACAAAACCTAAAGGAATATTCGTCTGTTTTACTGATTGACTCCACCACCTTCCATGTTGGGGTTAGCCTCCATACCCCTATCTTCATGCAACCAACGACTTCCTTCCAAGTTAACCCATTGTCGAGGTTTGATTTGAGGTCTAAACCCCACCACGGACAATGTTGTCAACATCTAAAGCAAACAACTTTTCACACTTATGTTTTGTATGCCATAAGCATCCACTTAAAAAGCAAAACAACCCAAAACTTTTATATTTGAACGTTGACATATGCATGTTATAAAATGCAAGTGTGCAAGTATACACAATCGTGACAAGTAATAAAGTGAAAGTATAGATTATCTCCACGGAGATAGATTATGGTTAAATTTTAAATACTCCAAAATTAATTAGTTTAATTAGTTAAAATCTCAAATAACAAGTAGCAAATAATTTTGATGATCAAGAAAAATTGTGCAAATAAAAGTAAATCCAAGTTTAAATAAGCAAATAATAATGAGATAATGTTTGTCTAACTTCTGAGCAAAGGCAATTAAGGGTGCAATTCAGTTATAAAGTCTACTTAAGCAAAGGCAATTAAGGGTGCAATTCAGTTATAAAGTCTACTTATATGTTTTACAATGCTAAACACATGTTATAACACTACAACCTAAGGGGTTTCCCAACAATAATTAATGAGATTTTCATTAGACTACTACTATGCCTAAGATCGTACATTAAATCCAATCATGTTTCACACACGCAAATCAATTTATCCACGAGTTTGAATGTTATTAATAACCATTTAAATCAATCATTTTTTCACATGAATTGACTATATCCATATTAACCAAGTATTTCAATCATTTCCCGTTCTCAAATTCAAAAAATAAAACGTAAGTGGTTAGTTTAATAATTAAAAATAACAGTAAATATAGCTTGATTAAAATAATAATAAACACCATACATATATTAACTCATAAATTTCATTCATAACATAATTGTTCCTTAACTAAAGGTTTAGCTCGTAATGAGATTGAATAAAAACAACATAAAAAAGAGAAATCTATCAAAAACCGTTTTAACAAAAAAATACAACTAAGGACAAAGGTAAAGTAAAAATTGTAGGTATACAATAACTACAAGCGTGCAATAACTCCAACTTTGGGTTGCACCAATTCCCTTTGATCCTTAACTCAAAAAACAAGCTTATATGGTCTTGAAATGGAGGAAATGAGACAATGATAGAATGTGTGACGACGATGGTGAATGTTGGCCATTAGGGTTCTTTAAATTAGGTTAGATCCAACCCTTTTTTTGTAGTGCAACAATTGTCCTATTTTATACGATACATTTTTTTTATTTAGTTTTGTTATTTTTTGAGCCTTTTTTCACAATTAGCGAAAATCACTATCAGAAATTTGTTTCTAGTAGAGTATTGATAGATAAAAAACACGCTCAAAAGTTGGCTTCCGATAGAATTTAAGCGACCTTAAAAAAAAAAACAAGGGGTTGAGAGCATCCACTTCTTCAAAGTCTTGACGCAATAGCATAAATGACTTTATCAACCCCTCGAGTCCAATGGCTCAATTCGAACTTAAAAATTAAATGATTTTTAAATAACTAATCAAGTCATTAGATTTAAATAGTTAAAAAAATTAATTAAAAACAGATCATTTAAAAAATACGTGAATTTAAATCTTGATTATAACAATTCTTAATTATACTATATTTAAAACCAATACGGAATTGCTCAACCCATACTCATAGTGTATAGAAATGATGAAACCGTAAAATTTAAGAACAAAAAAGAATTGGTTAAGAAAAAATAGGTTTAAAATATTTGATTCGTTACTGTAAGTTCACGTCTTTTTTATTTTCGTTCATATAAGTTTTTTTCTTCAATTTAAACATCATTAGTTTAATTTAGTTTTAAAATCATCTTTGCCGTCACTTGCTCTTAAAAAAAATAAAAGCTTATGTGGCAATTGGAGCAGTGACATGACAAATGAATAAATTGAATAATTAAAAAAATGAAATTAAGTAATTAAATTTATTAAAAAAGAAACAAAGGAAAGTTGAAGGTGTTATGTTTTAATCCTCCATCCAAAATCAATAGGTTTGGATATTAGAGTTCGCTCCTCATTTATCTATCGTCGCATCACCATTACCAGATCACCAACATCGAATCACCATCTTCGAATCTCCAACCCCAATTTAAACTTGTAATCCTTATTCAACTCTTCCATTTTGAACTTATCAAATTTTGGTACATTCTCATTATCATAACCATTTGGATTACCACTATCTAGTTCATCACTAACATAGCTTGTCTGAGCGATGATAGTGATTCGAATATGGTGATTTGATATTGGTGATCTAATAATAGTGATGGAATGATAGAAAAATAATGAGATAACCTTAATTCTCAACCCTATTTCTGATATTAGATGGAGAAACTAAAACAAAACACCTCAAACTTTTCTTCATTTATTTTTTTTCAATCAATTTAATTATTTAATTTTTTTTATTATTTAATTTATTTATAATTAAAGGTCTAGATTGTTTTAAAACTAAATTTAACCTATCAAATTAAAATTAAAAAAAAAAAAACATACACGCAAATAAGAAGATACATACTTATGAGAACGAATCAAATATAAGTCGAAAAAATAAATGAAAATGAATCGATTAATCAAACGAAAAAAAATGGAAAAAAAGTTTATTAATTCGAGGCTTAAAAAAAAATACAAAAACTGAGCACTAGTATAAACCTCAGTATGATAGTGAACAAACAGTAACCCTAAACCCTAACAACATGCATTCATTGATTTATTCAGTCAACTTCACCGTTCCATTTCATTCCATCATTTACAAGAATAATCAACCTTGCTAATGTTCCGTCAATATGAAGAAGAATCAAAATCCATTTGAATCTGTTTTAACCAAACATGTTGATTTTTGCTCGCAACCTCTTCCACACCACCGGTAGCCGTGTAAGCTCCTTCTATTCACCATTTCATTCAAACCCATTTCCCCTTTTCTTCACCCTATCATCCCAATCTTCTCAAAATTCAATTTTTGGTTTCCCCATGATTTTGTTCACTAGCTTCTTTTGTGTTATCAGATACCCTTTTTCTTCAAAATCTTCTTTTGATGACACTGTTTCTGAGTCAGTTCGTAGTTTCTCGCAGCGTGATGGTCCCCACATGTTTGATTCAGCACTTGCACCTATTTGGGTGTCTAAGGTTCTGGTGAATTTGAAAGGGGACCCAAAATCGGCATTGAAGTTTTTCCACAGTGCAGGGAATCAAGTTGGGTTTAGTCACACTGCTGAATCCTATTGTATCCTTGTTCATATTTTGTTTTGTGGGATGTTTTATTTTGATGCGAAAAATGTTATTAAAGAGTGGATTTTGTTGGGGAGGGAAATTCCGGGTTGTGATTGGTTTGATATGTTATGGTTGACTAGGAATGTTTGTAGGACAGGGTTTGGTGTTTTTGATGCTTTGTTTGGTGTTTTGGTTGAGTTGGGGATGCTTGATGAATCTAGGCAATGTTTTTGGAAGATGAAAAAGTTCAGGGTTCTGCCGAAAGTGCGGTCCTGTAATGAGCTTCTTCACAAGCTTTCGAAATCAGACCAAGGGAAATTGACCTTGAGATTTTTCAAGGAGATGGTTGAGGCTGGTCTTTCGCCCTCGGTTTTCACGTATAATATAATGATAGGCTATTTGACCAAAGAAGGAGAGTTAGAAACTGCTAGGAGTTTGTTTGAACAGATGAAACAGACGGGCCTTACGCCGGATGTTGTCACTTATAATTCTCTCATTGATGGGTATGGGAAGGCGGGATTATTGACTGAGGCGGTTATTGTTTTTGAGGAAATGAAGGATGCAGGATGTGAACCAGATGTGATAACATACAATTCTTTAATCAATTTTTTCTGTAAATTTGAAAGAATTCCTCAAGCTTTTCGGTATCTGTGTGAGATGAAGGAAAGAGAGTTGAAGCCAAATGTTGTAACTTATAGTACAATGATAGACGCATTTTGCAAGGCCGGCATGTTGCTGGAAGCAATTAAATTTTTCGTTGACATGATACGTGTTGGTCTTCAACCCAATGAGTTTACGTATACATCTCTGATCGATGCAAATTGTAAAATAGGGGATCTGAATGAAGCATACAAACTGACAAATGAGATGCTGCAGGCTGGCCTTAAGTTAAATATTGTTACCTATACTGCATTACTGGATGGTCTTTGTGAAGATGGTAGAATGAAAGAAGCGGAAGAACTATTCAGAGCATTGCTGGAAGCTGGTGTGGCTCTTAATCTGCAAATTTATACTTCCCTTATTCATGGATGTATCAAGGCTAAGATGATGGAGAAAGCCATGGATATTTTAGAGGAAATGAACAAGAAAAACTTCAAACTAGATCCCCTTCTGTATGGAACCAAAATATGGGGTCTTTGTAGGCTAAATAAAATACAAGAATCTGAGGCTGTAATACGCGAGATGAAGGATCGTGGTCTGACTGCAAACAGTTATATATATACATCCCTTATGGATGCGTATTTTAAGGTTGGAAAAGTCACAGAAGCTGTTAATTTATTACAAGAGATGCAGGAATTGGGTATCAAAACAACAGTTGTAACCTATGGTGTACTAATTGATGGTTTATGCAAAAAAGGTTTAGTTCAAAAGGCTGTTAGTTACTGTGACCACATGACTGAAACTGGTTTGCAACCTAATATTATGATTTTTACTGCACTGATTGATGGCCTCTATAAAAATGATTGTGTTGAAGCAGCCAATAAGCTGTTCAATGTGATGTTGGATAAGGGAATTAGGCCAGATAAGTTAGTTTATACCGCTTTGATTGATGGAAACCTGAAGCATGGTAATCCTGAAGAAGCTTTGAGTTTGCTTAATAGAATGGTTGAATTGGGTATGGAGCTTGACCTGCAGGCTTATACTTCATTGGTTTGGGGTTTTTCGCATTGCGGCGAAGTACAACAGGCCAAGTCATTTCTAAACGAGATGCTCGGAAAGGGCATTACTCCTGATCAGGTTCTCTGTATTCGGCTTCTGAGAAAATATTATGAGCTAGGAGACATAAATGAAGCTCAGGAGCTTCATAATGATATGATGAGGAGGGGCCTAGTTAACATGGACACAACAGTTCCCTAAATATACACTTGAGAAGGAAAACATGTTTTACATACTTGACTCAGTCTTATTTTTATGGCACAAAATGTAGATTCTTTCATTTTTTTGCCAAAGTTCAAGAACTTAATTGAAGTGAATTTGGTGCATCGTCATATACTGGCAATTGCCTGTTCTAATTGACGCATGCTCATTCTCAATGAGTTTGTATTCCCTTGATGTAAATCCTGCAGCTTCTAGGACGGGGCTTTCAATATTCATGTGATCATTTAGACACCCATAAAATGAAGCCTCCCTGGTTCGAAAAAGTCTTGATATCCTTTAGGTGAGTGGCAATCAATTTGGCTGATATTCTAAGGACAAAGCTCATAATTAGAGGTGTGACAACTTGATACTTTTCTTGTATATGCTCAGTACTCAGATTTCTCTTATTTCTGCAGGATAGCAAATCCTCGTTATGACTTATGATAGATGCAGAGGAGTTCAGCCATAGTGGATGCCCTTTTTAACACTTAGACATACAAGGTATATGATACTTTCTTGCTATTTTCTTAATTTTAATAATGTCGACACAACTTTAGTAGTGATCTCAAGTCTCTATTAGACATAGGCCTTCCACATCAATATTCTATATGTAGGGTGATTCCGACATTTGATGGAAAGGAATCTTATTGGTTGCTATTTGCTAATCAATGCAGATCAGTATATCAGTGCCATTGGAGGTACTCGTGGAGGAGAAGCTATCATTGGACTGCGACGACATTGAGAATGATGCTCTAAAGTTGTGGTTTTCTTGGAAAGCAAGCAACCAAAATGTGAACTCTTCCAAGTTCCAGTACAATCTCTCATTCAAGTAGCGAAGATGGAGTTTCAAAATAATTTGTATTATGTTATTGCCAACACTCAATAAAACATTTATCGCCAACCACAATGAAAATCTCATTTTTACCAGAGAAGAAGTGCAAATACTGAATGAGGCTGTTGTATTCGATTTTGTCAGTGTCAGTGTCTCGGAGCTACATGCTGGTCTTCTAGGAATGAGGCTGTTGCATTACAGGAATTGGCAGTGTAAGGATTTATTGTAATATAATATAAATAATAATTGGAAGGAGTGAGAGGGAAAATGTATTGTCATTTAAATGAGGATTGGGGTGTTCGGACATAGGAAGATACAGACCCCCGAAGTAGTGTTCAGTCTTTGTAATTAGGGTCTATCCACATTTTTTGCTAATAAAATACATTTTTACCTTTTGGTCCTTGTTTTACCGAAATTACTATAATTTTTCCCTGTTCTGTTTTAGGTTATTCCTTTTGGAACCTGCTATTACTTTTTAAGTTAATGAGGAATGTGTTGCTGTGATAGATTTTGCTTTTTTATGTACTGCACTGCATGTATGACATTTTTAAAAATTATAATATAATTAAGTGTTATGAGTAGCCTTGCGGATGCCAATTGTTAATCATCTACTTAACAATGCTAACAACAACATGCCAATTGTTTTCTCTTTTTGTGCTCTTAGGTTTTAAGTCTTTGTGTTCAGTTTGAGGTCTTTAGAGTTCTCTGTCAGGTGCATATCTGTGTATGTTTTAAGACACTGCATTAAGTTTGACTCACCGTTATAGTTGTTGAGCCTTTGATGTAATGCCCTTTGCTGTCAATGATTTCTCCCCTTTGACCAATAAATGGTTTACATGTGCAAACTTCGATACATATATATAATTAGTTTGAACTTTGAAATAAGTACTGCAAAGTAGTTTGTTGGTGCTATAAATAGGCTTACCATAATCACTCATTTGACTTGTGATATGCTAACGTGTCTTATATAGACTCGGCTTAAAAAGTTATTATATTCATCTCACAACGAGAGTCGTTTAGAGTTTTTACATATATATTAAAAAATATAATAATTAGAAGAAAAAGATAATTACCTATCTTAATTATTGGTGAGTTTTTTACTATTATCAATGTAAAATATAATAATATTTTGAAAGTTTTTAATCATTGTTATATATATAGTTAGTTAGTTTGAACTTTGAAATAAGTACTACAAAATAGTGTTATTGCTATAAATAGGCTTAATGTAATCACTTGTAAATACTTTTACTCATTTGACTTGTGATATGCTAGCACGGTTAATATAGACCCCGTCTAAAAAGTTATTACATCCGTCTCACAATGAAGGTTGTTTAAAGTTTTTGCACATAAATTAAGAAATGCAATAATTAAAAAAAAGAGAAAAATCATTTTACCAAATTACCTGCAGACAATTTTACTGTCGAATTAATTAGATTAATTATAAATTTATTATGAAGTCACTATTAAATTCTCCGGATAAACAACCATTCCCAAGTGAAATAGCAACATGCAAGAGTAGGAAGATAATTTAATTAAAGACTCCTTTGTTACAAATTAACAAAAAAGTGTTTGATTAATTTAAAAATTATTTTTTAGAGATTTTAAAAAAAATAGAAATTGTTCTAAATTTGTCTGACATTATAAAAATCACAATTATGCAAAATAATTGTTTTAAAAGACTACTAAAAACTGATTCTCATATAAACAATTTTTAATTTTTTGTTCAGATTTTTTTTTAAAAGATGTAATAAACAAATTAAAATTATCAAAAGTGATTATTTATTTAAAAAAAATAAGCTTAATTGTAGTTTTAGTCCTCCTATTTATACTAATTCACGAAATTGGTCCCCCTATTTTAAAAGTCAGACAGTTTTAGTCACTCCCTCTGATTTTTTAGCTAAAAAATGACGACGTTAGATGTTTTAAATGTATGACATATGATACAATGATATAAAGTGATTAACACCTATAAAATTTGAATAAAACATCGTAAAAACTTAACTTTCAACTTCAAATTTTTTGTAAAACATAGAATTGTATGTCACGTCATTTAAAATATATCAATCATTTTTTTAGTTTAAAAATCTGAGGGAGGGACCAAAACTGTCGACTTTTAAAATAGAGGAACCAATTTCGTAAATCAATATAAATAAGAGGACTAAAACTGCAATTAAGCCAAAAAAATATAATTTTTTTGAAAAAAAAAATGTAATAAATGCTCTCTTAATTGAGGCCGTAGTGGTAACAACCATAACGATGGCATAAACAACACTGAAATGTTAAGTAATGGTGGGGTATTGGCGACCATTCTGTTTGTCAACATGATGGTGATAGCAATTATGTTGGTAGAAGTCGAAGATAGTCTCATTCAATCCATAGATAGAAATTGCATAGACGTGGGGGAAAACGACAGAAAATAGCTAAACGTGAAATTCGGTCACATGTTTTTAGGGTACATTTTTCTTAAAATAATTTTTGAGAGTTTTCCTTAAAATAAATGCTATTTATAATAGTAAGTAGTGTGTAGTCGCGGCACTAATGTAGCAATGAAAGGTAAATTGAAAGAAAAATAGTTACACCAAAACTTGTTATTTCAGCCTAAAGTGAATAAATAAAATTTTAAAGTCTAAAGAGCCGAACCATATCTGGACCAAATTTGAGCTATTAGTCTGTACAGCATCTTCTTCCAATTGAATATAGTCAGCATCTTCTCCCTTTCAGAACTTAATTTAACCAGACACCACTGTTACTCATGTGATTAATTTGTAAAAATATATGGTCAGTAACATACATTTCCATAAAGAGCAAAAAGCGAAAACTTGTACTTGTATTTTCAGGCTTACATCTTAAATTTCTGTATTCACAAAGCTGGCACAAGTGCAAATCCAATGGATTATCTACAAATATTTACACAGGCTACATTTCAAGTGAAAACTGCACTCCTTTTCTATTTATTAGGCTAAATACATTTCTACAAACGTAAGAATACTATGTAAAACTAGTCATATCCTAAAAACGTAAGAATACTATGTAAAACTAGTCATATCCTAAAAACTGTGAATACACCTGAAATCAAAAGAATAATGAAATGACAATCGCAAATCTATCATATTCCTAATCTCTTTGAACCACATTCGGAGCAAAACTTGGATGTTTCCCTCAAATATGGAGCTCCACATTCATCGCAAAACTTCGCAGGAGTTGGTGGCTGTGCAGCATTGTACAATTTAGCATAAGATAAAAGTAGTTTTATGAAATATGAAACAACTGAAATCGTTCAAACCAATTAGTTCGGTCAAGTGTTTCACATAGCATTATAGAATTACTCATCATGCGCCGTATGTCCATATCAGACTTCTAAAATTAAATAAAGTCAATCTGATGACCCTTTTCGTACTAGTAAGCAGTCCTATTGAGATTTGAGAAATGTAGAACAGGTATCAACTTTCAGAGCTATGTCTAAATGTTGAAAAACATGCAAAGGAAGGGATAGACCTCAGAGCAAACACTATAATAGCTGAGTATTAGCTCAGCATGCAATTAGAGAAATGACACAACAGCATAGATGTAAATTGAATGGAAAAAACACTATTCTCACCAGCATGTGCATGCGTCCTCCAACATGGCCACCTGTGAGTGATTGTAAGCAACTCATGTGTTGAGATATTGATGGCTGGTGAGAATGAGATATTTCAGATAGGTGTGAAGGGGAACCATTTTGATGGTTATGAGAGTAGGGCCCTGCATGCTGACTTTGGTGCATATTTTGATTGCTCTGGAGAATAGGGTGAAACTGAGGTTGATGTGGCAGTGATTGCAAGTGATGTTTGGATGGGGTTTGCTGCTGATTTTGTGGCTGGGAAATAGAGTTCCACATCATTATTAAAATATTGTTAGAACAAAGAAGTGAAAAAAAAAGTACCCAAAACCCATCCCAAGCACAATCAAAGCAACAGGTAGCACAATCAAAGCACGGGAAAGAAAATAGGATGAAAGAACTTGATTTCCAGAACTGCCAAGAGACAGAAAAGAAAAAGCAAGCATCCAGTGTTAATTATAATTATATATTTCCATTTTATAAACAAGGAGTGACATCAACCATCACAAGGACCAAGTCCATTTTTGAGCCAACTTAAATTTAATGGAATCATTGACGTCGTCTTCATTTCTGCAGTCCAGACCCGAAAATTATACTGAAGTGAAAAAAACAGCATTCACTAATCTTCCCATCTGATGACAAACTAACAAAGACAATAATATATTAACTTTATATTACTTACCGAGCGAAATCCTTGAGTAGTAGTCAACGTTGTAGAATTTTCTGCTCCAGGAAAACTCTGTAACAAGTCAAAAAGTCAACTCCATAAAGTTTGGAAACAAGGAACTGCAGAAATTACCATTTTCGCAACCTTTAAATAGTATCACTACCCCATTTAGTATAATATGACATGGCATCTTTTTGAAAAAATATGACATGACATAACAATCACAATATCGTGCGGCAGCAGATGCCAAAGCACATTATATTCATAACCAACACATGCTAGTAAAACATTTCCGTAATCGCACAATTTAAAAGTTACAGTTAAGAAATTGCACCCAAAACTGCACTAGCCCGTGTATTATGTGCATCTTAAAAACAGCCCTACATTTTCCAACATGAGGCACGTTATGCTTACAGGGATATCTGGGATATTTGGAAGCGAAATTCCACGCCTAAACTTGTGCCTTGGGGAGTAAAATTTGTAATCACGAGCTGAAATTGCTACTTCATTCCGACCGGTCAATCTTTTAAACCTAAAACCAAAAATAAAGCAAGTGAGACCAAGCCTGTACCCTTTGCAAATTTCAAATAAATGCTTAATCTCCATCTCATCATAACCTATTTTGTTATTAAGCTTAGCATCAGAGAGAACTGTTGCCAGTTCAATTTCAATTGACATAATAAAATTCTGCTATAGCACAGCTACAGATAAAATATAAGTTCTGTTTCTTAGGTCACACATTCTGATATAGAAAAAAATTAACAAAGGGAAAGCAGTATAGTGCCAATTTTCAATCTCTACAACCATGATAAAAAATCCAAACAAAAAGGAACCACAAAATTCAAACATATAAATAGGGAGGAACCAATATCCATTCGATGGAGCTATAGAAAAAAAACTAATCACGACTACATATTTCAGCAAATAGGCAAATATAGCTTAGGAACAAAAAGAAAAAACCTTGGCAATCAAACAAGGCTACCACAATAAAATTAAAAGAGTATTTTAAGTAAAATAAAAAAATAAACAGACCCTACAACACTCAACTTACCACTCAGCGTCATCAATAGGCACAGAATTCGGTTTTTCAACAATTCTTAATCCATTAACCACCACAAAGCGAACACGCTTCTCTTCTTGTATAACCAACTCCGGAAACCTAGTCCTTGTCTCCATTGAAGTTGCCAATTCTCTTCTTTTATATGTACATGGTCCTATTGAGAAACAACACAGATGAAGACATGGCATTAAATGATACGTCATGCGACCAAAAAAAATGAAACATCACATACAAAATAGAAAAATTCTTGTTCCATATATGACAAAAAGAGCAAGTGAAACTAATCTATGCTGAATATAGAAAGGACATGTATACAAGGGAAAAGTTAAGAAAAACTAAAAACCTTTTTTAGGAAATTTCTTAGCAAGTCTTCTATACAAACCACCAGCAGCTTCAAGAGCAACGCCAATGGACTTATCGCGAATGCCATTCAAAGAAGCAAGCCTAATATTAACTTCATTAACTAAAGTCTCATACATATTAGCTACATACATCAATGGCAAAGCGAAACTCGGGTCTCCTTCATACTGAATCTCTCTGGTCCTTCTCTTATTCATTTTATCTTGGTCGCCGTAATCAGCATCAGAATCAACCACTTCAATGACACGATCATCGATAAAATGGTCCATCACAATTTGCAGAAACCTCGCCCTAGCCGATTCAATTGGCAAAACATCTATTTCTCAAGTTCAACAAAAATCAATTAACCTCAAACTCAATTAATTCACCACGTGTATTGAACAAGAAGAATTAGATATTAAAGAATCTTACCGTCAACGATTAAGAGATCATAATGTCCTCTAGAAGATTCGTTGGTTTCGAGAATGGAACGATCCTTGTCGACTTCTACACTGTGAAGTGGCAAACAGTTCCTGTGCGATTCATTCATGCAATCCTAGAAATAAAATTCAAAAGAATTCACACGCAAGAAAAAATTGCATAGTAAATATTAATAATTAGGGGAAGGTGTTGAGGAAGGCACTTACGACGGCGGCATGGTGGTCGTCGTCGATGGAGAGGGCGGTGGTTCTGGCGTCGACGGCGTTGAGGACGTGGAGAGGACTCTCGATGAAGGAAGTGGGAGAGTTGAGATTGTAGTGTTGCTGCACCGGAACCCTAGCGCTCATTTTTTTTTTTAAATTGTGGTGGTTCGGGAAATTGGTTCGGAGATAGGAGGGAGATTAACGGATATCCGGACTTGAGTTTGGAGAGAGGAAAGGAGGAAGAGTGGAGAGTCCAAACCTGAGGTTTCTGGTGCTCAAAGCAGTACCCAAACCTCACCCCCTTACCGCACTACTTGCCACAGCGACCCTTTGACTCTTACTTACCTCTATTTTCCTTTTTTATTGTTTCTTCATTTGTATTTTTTTTCTCAATTTTTACGCCTTGAAAATAGTCAATTTTTAAAATCGATTTTTTTAATCCTCAAATGTAATATTTGTTGCAATTTTCATCTAAACTCGAACTTTTTTTACTCGAAAAATGATGAAGTATTTTTTATTTTATTTTTCGTAAAAGTGATTAATTTTTAAATAATTTGACATTATAAATATTGAGCTAAATAAATATAATCTAAATATTATAAATGTCACATGTCCATTTTTGGAACAATATGTATGAGTTGAGATTAAGATTACAACAAATGTAAATCCTTGGGAAGAAAGAGTTTGATTTTGTTTTGGTACAAGGAGGGAGTGAAATCTTTGAAGAGATTGATTTAATATTAAAGAAAAGATAAAATAATTCACTCGGTCTTTTAATTTAATTTAAAGTAATAATTTAATTATTATTTTTTATTTAATATTTTATATCTTAAATTGTCAATAATATTATTCTTTTTATATAAATTCAGTTAATGCATCTTCGTCTTTAAACAAAACTTAAAAAATTAGTAATAATTTTTAACAAAATCCATATTTTCATCAAATTTATAATTCAAATTTTCAAATAAACTCTATTTTCATTTTCAAAAACAACAATATCAAATTCATCAAATAAAAAAGTTACATTTTAATATTTAAGTTAAGGATTTGATTTGAAGAAGGATAGAAAGAGAAAGAATATATTGTTTTGGTGATTTGAATATTAGATCTTAAAGTGTGTGTTCTTTATTTGATGAATTTGATATTTTTGGAGATAAAGATATAAGTTTAGTCCAAGATTTGAGCTATGAATTTAATCGGTATATGAATTTTCTTGAAATAATAATGAATTTTTTGGGTTTTGTTTGATGATGATTAATATTTTGAGTTTATGTAAAAAAGATAATAATGTTGATATTTTAAGACATATCAAATCGTTAATTAAAATTAAATTAAAGATCAAATCGGAGAAAATAAATAAATGACTAAATTGTTACCTGAAATTAAGTTAAGAGACTGCGATAGGTATTTTGTCAAAAGAAAACTATTTTGGTGAGTGTGATAAAATAGGGTAACAAAAAATGTAATTTTAATTTGTGTAATTTAAATGCTGGCATGGTTTTTGGTTCGGTTTTAAAAAGAAATCTTTAATTTGACCTCATTTGAGTGATTTTTACAAAAAAAAAAAATTTCAAACACATTCAATAATATTAATTGGCTTAGATGCATTTTCAGACTCTCTATTTCATCTAAATTTAAATTTCAATCCCTCTATTTCTAAATTTAAATTTTTGGTCCCCAATTTAAAGAGTCTTGTTATTTTTTTGGTCCCCTCCATTTTGAATGATGTGGCATCAGTGAGTTGGAAATTTTTGTTAATTCAATCAAGTCATTAGTATTGTTTTATAAATATGTTTAAATAATTATTTTTTTGGTGATAAATAATTAAATATATTTGAAATAATATTTTTTCTGTTTGTACATTTAATTCTAATTTGATTTTTCCCTAAAGATAAAAAAAATTAAAGTAGTTCTTTCTCATCTATCTTCGGGGATATATTGGATTAGGGTTTCAAAAGATAATGTTTACATAAAACAAGTTTTTTGGATTCTAAGAGATTTGTAAAGTTTTAATGATTTTTAAGATTTTAAAAGACTATTAGATTTGTAATTTGGATTTTAAAGGATTTTCATCATAAGATTTTAAAGGATTTGAAAATATTTTATGGATTTATAAAATTTTAAATGATTTAATTAATTTTAAACAATTATTGAAGAGAAATGACTACAACGCACTATTTAACACAATTTTCTCAATACACATTCTTTTATTTGTTAAAATTCAAATTATTCCCACAAAATTCAATTTCACGTATTTACATCTTGTTAGCCAACATTATTCTATCAACATAATCCTCAATAATGCATAGAGATATTAATAATTTATTTATATTTCGATGATTGTTACCTTTATATGCAACATTTTCATTGTTTTCATCTATATTACTTTATTTTTTTTAACAATGTACGAAGTAGATTAATAATCTATTTTTATTTTAAGAGTTAATATCAATTTATCATGATATATAACATCCTAAAGATTAATTGTACTAGCCTTCGTTACCAACTCAATTAATTTTTTAAAAGATGCACTGAGAAGGTTACAAATTCATTTTTATTTGCTTATTACATATACAATACAAGTAGGTTCTATAGGGAACCACCATTATAAATAATCCACAATGGAACAATACTTAAATATAATTGAAAATTCTAACGATGATTGACAATATTCTTCAGAAGTAATAGCTCATGACTCTCTTCATTTTTATCAATAAGATAATGATCTGATTGATGTCAATTCAATACGACGTACTTACTTGTTTTTTTTATTTGTATTGAACCGTATGATTTAAGTCATTATCTCAGTCATAAAAATGAAGATGATTATCAGCATCTACTTATAAACGACGATATTCGTGATCGTTGAAATTTTAAATAGTTTTTAAAATTGGTTCATAGTGGATCATAATCCGTGTTAGAATGTGTCATACAATGCATATACATATATATAAAAGAGCAAAAGAATATAAAATTAATAGTCATATTAATACTTATAAAATAACGTAACAACTAATTTACTATCTAAAAAAAAATATTTGCATAATAAAAAGTGAAAAAAATTGTTTTGATTTTTTTTATAGTGTTTGTAACTATTATTTAAAATATTATTTGTACATGTGTTAAGAGTAAGAACATATCTACATATTTTTGTAGAAATGAGAAGAGGTGAAAAACAATAATTTTACTCGTGACAAGGGAATACATCAGCAAGAAAGAAATGAGAGAGATAAACGAAGAAGAAAGATATATAAATACATTATAGTATTAACGAGAGATGATGAGAAAATTGATAACGATGGAAGGAGAATGGCAAAGAATATGAGAAATGACAGAGGGAGAGAGAGAATAATAGATTAAATAAATAATAAATGAGAATCCTTAGAAATCTAATGTTATAGATAAAAACTTTTTCTTACTAAAAACCCACTAAAAAGTGTAACAAAATCCATTAAAATCAATTTTAAAAAGCAATCCATTAAAATTTGTAAGTTTTTGAATACTACAATTTTTTTTATAAGTCGTAAAACGTTTTAATTGAATACTATTAAATTTTTACACTTTATATATAAAATTCAAAAAATCATAATTGAATATCTCAAAATTTACTTTAAATATATTAAAATTTTGATCGAACACTTCAGGATATTTCCATCATAGAAATATCTTTTAAAATTCTTTTAAATCATAAATGGATACACCCAACTTCTATCTTCGCATGCAACACTAAAATTACTAACTTTAGCTTTCACAAAATAAAAAATAACCAATTGGAGAAATAAAATTTTGAAGAAAGATAAGAATCCCAAATAAAAAATCTAACAATTTTGCTATCCACACCCCTCAAAATTTTCATAAAAGCGAAATACCTAAGACACCCTTCCTTATTTATCTCAGTTTTTAAACCCTAATTTATGTTTCTATGTTTATCTTCTACCTCATATTCATATTCGTCTTTTTTTTTCTCACACCTTTTTTTTTCATACCCCATTCTCTCTCCATTTTTAACAACTTCAATCATCTTCATTGCCTCCCACTTATATCAGGTTTGCATCAATCCTCTTCTTCTTCTTCTTCTTCTTCTTCTTCTTCTTCTTCTTCTTCTTCTTCTTCTTCTTCTTCTTTACAGTATTTAATTAGGGTTGTGCGATTCAAACTAATTTTGGTGATTTTGTCAATATTTGATACTGGACCAACAATGGTGATTTTGATGGTCTCCATGCATACACAAATTGAGTCTGCCTAGCAACCTACGTGAACTCAGTCTACGAATGTGAATTGAGTTTACGTACGTGAACTGAGTTTGCGACACATTATATTTGATTGTGTTTTGATTTTTATTATGATATGGTTATGCAGAAATGGTGTGCACTGTGTTTACTGATAGAGTATGTCGAGTTATAATTAATGATACTGCTAACGATGAGGGATCATTGTGTTAGACCCACTGCTTCTGCACGGGCTCAAGGTCTTGAGGAGCACCATGAAGTGTAATGGGAGAGGCGAGCCCAATAGGAACATCGACGATTACAACAACAACAACAACAAGCACAATAAGAGCAATATTCTCAACAGGAAGAGCATACCCAACAGGAAGAGCAAACACAAAATGAGGCCCTACTAGAGCAGATGGATGAACCTCCCCAAGTTGATGGATATCTTGATGGTCATGTTGACAAATATGTCCTTAGAACATTTGTTGATCACGTAACCAATCGACTTTGGGATGGAGTGGTAATTTTCTTGATCATATTAAATTTTTAATATTTGTTGTCATAATGTGTTTTAACTTACATTTTTCCCTTCTTTTATTTCAGAATCGTGGAGAGCTAAGGGTATGTAGCAATGAAAAAAATTGAAATAAGATGTGATTGAA
This sequence comes from Cicer yamashitae, assembly GCA_037974755.1. NCBI lineage: Eukaryota > Viridiplantae > Streptophyta > Magnoliopsida > Fabales > Fabaceae > Cicer > Cicer yamashitae. The sequence continues at coordinate 10,090,411 of JBBPBQ010020323.1, forward strand.
CATGAAGAGGTGGAACAGTTGGTTAAGAGTTCAAGGTTATATTCATTGTTAAAATACAGTTACGATATGATCGACAAAGGGATCATATCTGCTTTCGTAGAGAGGTGACATCGAGACACCAATCACTTCCATCTTCTAATTGGGGAGATGGCGATTACATTGGATGATGTTTCCTCTCTTATGCATATACCCATCATTGGAGCATTCTTTAGTGTCAATGTATTTAACAAAGATGACAGTGCAAATGTACTAGTTGAATTGCTTCGAGTTACTAAGGCTTCTGCTCATGCTGAGTTTAATGTCACGCAGACAACCATAGTTCGATATAGTTGGCTACTTGAAGTGTACCATCAGCGATGTCGTGACCAACATTTGGAGATGGTTGCGAGGGCATTTCTACAATTTTTGGTTGGTTGCACCCTCTTCAGCGTCAAGAGTGCCTTCACAATTAGTTTTGCCTACCTATAGTGCTTTCGAGACTTCAACTTTTGTGGGGGATACACATGAGATGTTGTTGCTCTTGCTTACCTATATGACAATCTGATGAGGAACTAGAATGCATAACAAAGGAAGGAAGCATAGAAGATATTCAAGGTCTTGGAACTCCAATGACAAGAGCAAGGTCAAAGAAGACAAAGGAGGTTCTAAATAACTTGATAACCACTTTATTTGAAACAAGTACAACTCATGAAGACTTGAAGCCCAAGATAGTCAATTGCTTAATCCAAATTGAAGAAGCTAAGGAATGAAGGCTGATTTTATGTGTTATCAAATTTTAATATTAGTTTTAATTAAAGTAGTAGACTGAATTAGTAAGAAATTTGGGTCTAATTGAAAAAACTTCAGTTGGGCCAAATTTAAATAACTTGTAAGGAGGTGCCACTATAAAAGGCAAACTCTTATCTTGTTTTAGGGGATTTTTTTTAAAACATTATTTTTTTTTGTGAGGCTTTTTGCTCTCTAGAGTTCTTGAAAGAATTCAATTTGAACTTATCAAGGTTCTTAATCCTTGTGGCGTTCTTTTTGGCTTATCAATCCCTAGATTGTGGCGCCATTCTGTTCTTGGTTCTTTTACTGAATAATAATAAGTTTGAGTTTCCTTTACATCAAACCCTAATACACAAATTGTGCCAATTTTCGTGTTCAGTAACCTGTTACCATATCTTGAGTTCTACACACTTGTTTTCGGCGATTCAACATCCTAACTTGCGTTTCAGAACGTCATCTTTCACCTCGTTTTGGAATCGGACGATTCTGAGTTTCGCAGCTCCGTTTATTGCGTTATCCAGCAATACGCGATTTCTGATTCAATCTGTAAGTCTCCAACCTAGAACGATCTTAAAGTGACTCATTACAAATAGGATCATATCATTAACCAATCTTGTGCATCCAATATGTGATTTTGTGTCATTGGTTGAACATTTAGATCATTTTCGTCCTTCCTAGGCTTATTCTAATCCAATTAGGGTTTTTAACCAATCTTGTGCATCCAATATGTGATTTTGTGTCATTTTGTGTCATTGGTTGAACATTTAGGTCATTTTCGTCCTTCCTAGGCTTATTCTAATCCAATTAGGGTTTTTAACCAATCTTGTGCATCCAATTTGTGATTTTGTGTCATTGGTTGAACATTTCGATCATTTTCGTCCTTCCTAGGCTTATTCTAATCCAATTAGGGTTTTTAACCAATCTTGTGCATCCAATATGTGATTTTGTGTCATTTTGTGTCATTGGTTGAACATTTAGGTCATTTTCGTCCTTCCTAGGCTTATTCTAATCCAATTAAGGTTTTTAACCAATCTTGTGCATCCAATGTGTGATTTTGTGTCATTTTGTGTCATTGGTTGAACAATTAGGTCATTTTCGTCCTCCCTAGGCTTATTTTAATCCAATTAAGGTTTTTAACTAATCTTGTGCATCCAATATGTGATTTTGTGTCATTGGTTGAACATTTAGGTCATTTTCGTCCTCCCTAGGCTTATTCTAATCCAATTAGGGTTTTTAACCAATCTTGTGCATCCAATATGTGATTTTGTGTCATTTTGTGTCATTGGTTGAACATTTAGGTCATTTTCGTCCTCGATAGGCATATTCTAATCCAATTAGGGTTTTTAACCAATCTTGTGCATCCAATATGTGATTTTGTGTCATTGGTTGAACATTTAGGTCATTTTCGTCCTCCCTAGGCTTATTCTAATCCAATTAGGGTTTTTAACCAATCTTGTGCATCCAATATGTGATTTTGTGTCATTTTGTGTCATTGGTTGAACATTTAAGTCATTTTCGTCCTCCATAGACTTATTCTAATCCAATTAGGGTTTTTAACCAATCTTGTGCATCCAATATGTGATTTTGTGTCATTGGTTGAACATTTAGGTCATTTTCGTCCTCCCTAGGCTTATTCTAATCCAATTAGGGTTTTTAACCAATCTTGTGCATCCAATATGTGATTTTGTGTCATTTTGTGTCATTGGCTAAACTTTTAGTTCATTTTCGTCCTCCTAGGCTTATTCTAATCCAATTAGGGTTTTTAACCAATCTTGTGCATCCAATATGTGATTTTGTGTCATTTTGTGTCATTGGTTGAACATTTAGGTCATTTTCGTCCTCCCTAGGCTTATTCTAATCCAATTAGGGTTTTTAACCAATCTTGTGCATCCAATATGTGATTTTGTGTCATTTTATGTCATTGGTATAACATTTAGGTCATTATCGTCCTCCCTAGGCCTATTCTAATCCAATTAGGGTTTTTAACCAATCTTGTGCATCCAATATGTGATTTTGTGTCATTTTGTGTCATTGGTTGAACATTTAGGTCATTTTCGTCCTCCCTAGGCTTATTCTAATCCAATTAGGGTTTTTAACCAGCCTTGTGCATCCAATATGTGATTTTGTGTCATTTTGTATCATTGGTTGAACATTTAGGTCATTTTCGTCCTCCCTAGGCTTATTCTAATCCAATTAGGGTTTTTAACCAATCTTGTGCATCCAATATGTGATTTTGTGTCATTGGTTGAACATTTAGGTCATTTTCGTCCTCCCTAGGCTTATTCTAATCCAATTAGGGTTTTTAACCAATCTTGTGCATCCAATATGTGATTTTGTGTCATTTTGTGATAAGGATCTCAAGAGCATGAAGATGATCCATATTTTTAATAAATTAGGATGAACTTTATTTATTTTCATTTGGTTTGTAATAATTCTTAGTTTGCTTTAATTTGGAATTCTAATAGTTTTAATATAGACTTAGTTGATGTTATATGTAAGTGAAGATACTTTGCTTCCTTACATTTAGTTTATTTTTATAAAAAAAAAAAATGATGTAAGCCCAATTTGGGCCTAGAGAATGGTGTCACTTATGACCCATTTAGGTTTAGAGATAATTTTACTATAACTATGATTTTGTAACCTTATTGAAGGGATTTTTTTTGGAATGAATTAATAATTTCTCTAATGAGATTTGTGAGTGAGTTAGGTCTCCTCTTTGAGTTCTTGGATTAGAACTTGTTTGAGTCTTATCAATGGCTTCCTTACCATTGTGGCGATTCTTCATTGGCTTATCAATCATCCTTGATTGTGGCGCCTTCTTCATCTTCTCAACCTAATCCATATTTTGTTTCTTTATAATTTTCGGTTTCCTTTACATCAAACCCTAATTCACAAATTGTGCCAATTTTCGTGTTCAATAACCTGCAATCATATCTCGAGTTCTACAAACTTGTTTTCGGCGATTCAACATCCTAACTTGCGTTTCGGAACGTCATCTTTCACCTCGTTTTGGAATCGGCCGATTCGGAGTTTCGTAGCTCTGTTTATTGCGTTCTCCAGCAATACGCGATTTTCGTTCCAATCTGTAAGTTTCCAACCTAGAACGATCCTTTATAGTGATTCATGACAAATAGGATCATATCACCTAGGGAGGACGAAAATGACCTAAATGTTCAACCAATGACACAAAATCACATATTGGATGCACAAGATTGGTTAAAAACCCTAATTGGATTAGAATAAGCCTAGGGAGGACGAAAATGACCTAAATGTTCAACCAATGACACAAAATGACACAAAATCACATATTGGATGCACAAGATTGGTTAAAAACCCAAATTGGATTAGAATAAGCCTAGGGAGGACAAAAATGACCTAAATGTTGAACCATTGACACAAAATGACACAAAATCACATATTGGATGCACAAGATTGGTTAAAAACCCTAATTGGATTAGAATAAGCCTAGGGAGGACGAAAATGACCTAAATGTTCAACCAATGACACAAAATCACATATTGGATGCACAAGATTGGTTAAAAACCCTAGTTGGATTAGAATAAGCCTAGGGATGACGAAAATGACCTAAATGTTCAACCAATGACACAAAATCACATATTGGATGCACAAGATTGGTTAAAAACCCTAATTGGATTAGAATAAGCCAAGGTAGGACGAAAATGACCTAAATGTTCAACCAATGACACAAAATCACATATTGGATGCACAAGATTGGTTAAAAACCCTAATTGGATTAGAATAAGCCTAGGGAGGACGAAAATGACCTAAATGTTCAACCAATGACAAAATCACATATTGGATGCACAAGATTGGTTAAAAACCCTAATTGGATTAGAATAAGCCTAGGGAGGACAAAAATGACCTAAATGTTCAACCAATGACACAAAATCACATATTGGATGCACAAGATTGGTTAAAACTCGTAATTGGATTAGAATAAGCCTAGGGAGGACAAAAATGACCTAAATGTTCAACCAATGACACAAAATGACACAAAATCACATATTGGATGCACAAGATTGGTTAAAAAACCTAATTGGATTAGAATAAGCCTAGGGAGGACGAAAATGACCTAAATGTTCAACCAATGACACAAAATCACATATTGGATGCACAAGATTGGTTAAAAACCCTAATTGGATTAAAAAGAGCCTAGGGAGGACGAAAATGACCTAAATGTTCAACCAATGATACAAAATGACACAAAATCACATATTGGATGCACAAGATTGGTTAAAAACCCTAATTGGATTAGAATAAGCCTAGGGAGGACGAAAATGACCTAAATGTTCAACCAATGACACAATCACATATTGGATGCACAAGATTGGTTAAAAACCCTAATTGGATTATGATGAGGAACTAGAATGCATAACAAAGGAAGGAAGCATAGAAGATATTCAAGGTCTTGGAACTCCAATGACAAGAGCAAGGTCAAAGAAGGCAAAGGAGGTTCTAAATAACTTGATAACCACTTTATTTGAAACAAGTACAACTCATGAAGACTTGAAGCCCAAGATAGTCAATTGCTTAATCCAAATTGAAGAAGCTAAGGAATGAAGGCTGATTTTATGTGTTATCAAATTTTAATATTAGTTTTAATTAAAGTAGTAGACTGAATTAGTAAGAAATTTGGGTCTAATTGAAAAAAACTTCAGTTGGGCCAAATTTAAATAACTTGTAAGGAGGTGCCACTATAAAAGGCAAACTCTTATCTTGTTTTAGGGGATTTTTTTTAAAACATTATTTTTTTTTGTGAGGCTTTTTGCTCTCTAGAGTTCTTGAAAGAATTCAATTTGAACTTATCAAGGTTCTTAATCCTTGTGGCGTTCTTTTTGGCTTATCAATCCCTAGATTGTGGCGCCATTCTGTTCTTGGTTCTTTTACTGAATAATAATAAGTTTGAGTTTCCTTTACATCAAACCCTAATACACAAATTGTGCCAATTTTCGTGTTCAGTAACCTGTTACCATATCTTGAGTTCTACACACTTGTTTTCGGCGATTCAACATCCTAACTTGCGTTTCAGAACGTCATCTTTCACCTCGTTTTGGAATCGGCCGATTCTGAGTTTCGCAGCTCCGTTTATTGCGTTATCCAGCAATACGCGATTTCTGATTCAATCTGTAAGTCTCCAACCTAGAACGATCTTAAAGTGACTCATTACAAATAGGATCATATCACAATCTCTGTGAAGTCAGTATACATCGTACTAGAACAGTTTATGGATATCTGATACTTTTACAAGTAAACTCAATGGTTGTTTATTGTGTTGATAATTTATATTATTAATTCTAAACTAATGATATGTTGTTATATATGCTTAGGCTTGAGTTTATGAGCATTTCTCGACTTATGTGTAGATTATTGTAGACTTTCTCCTAGATATGTCGAGGTCAAACCTAAATCACTTAGATGGAAGTTAATGAGGGATAAGAGCTTGGTTCTTCCATTTAGGAAAGCCCTTGATGAGATCGATGTTGATCAAATATGTTGGACACTGTATGAAGTGCATAGAGTGAGGCGACCGTTTGAGGAGGCATCTTTATTTAGAGGATGAATATGGTGGGGTTCAAAGATGTATGCACATTTGCCAGATAGGGTATTGCGTTAATATGGTCATGTCCAAACCATTCGTGGTTCACCGTTAGAGTTAATAGGTTAGACGACCACTCCAAAGGAAATGAACATAATGTTTATGCAGTACGATGTGCATGTAGTTGATGCTGGCGCAGTTGTACAGGAACCTGTAGAGTGCGCGGACGGTTACATGCAGTGATTTCACATGATTTCTCATCCTTACATCATTCGTCGAGAACCAGTTCATGTTGGTATTTCTGACGATGGTCCATTCATTGTTGATATAATGGTAGATGTATTAAAATTTATGACATATTTAATTAGTCATCTATTGCCTTAACTAAATTAATTAATGTATTTTTTTAAAATAGGGTCGAGCAATACAAATTGCATAAGAGGTTACTGGTCGTCAATTGATATTACCTGATGGTATATTACTTTCCAAATAGCTAATTGTGATGTTGCGTACTTAGAGGGGTGGTGGTAGAGATTTGACAAATTTAGTACCATATCTTAAGAAGCATAAAGGGGCTTAAGCATTTTTTTGGGAATATTTTGGATGTGTAAAATATTTTGGATTTGTATAACAATATTTGGATAATACTGATATTGAATGTTTAGAATATTTTTGAATTGTTTAAGCATTATATTTGTATATCTAGTTAGTATTGGATCTGTTTAGAGGGGCTCCACGATATCCACAATTACCATGATCACCGACGTCAATAATGTTAACTATGAATTTTATCCGACAACCAATCGTTGAAGGGAAGAACTCCAGGTTGTTGAAACTTGCTGACTAGTGGTCGAGGTGTGAGCTTTTTGACTGATAATCGAGATTGTTGTACCTTACTAACATATGTTGTAGTGCTACATGCATTTTTGCTACTACATCGAACACTTGCATTCACATACTCCCACCAAGATGAATCACACTTAGTTGATTTAATATTTTAGATACCTTACTTTTGCCTTTTTTTGGTGCACCATTTGTTTTAACCTTATCAACAAGTGGACAAATAGACGTAGTGGATGATAAATGATCTCTCATAAGTTACCTTTAAGTGCAATTTTGCATGGGACATCAAGTTCATCAAACTTTTTCACTATAACGTCTATTTCATGTTTCACAGATAACTCTGGATGTTTACTCGATCCATCATCATGAAAAGTTAATTTACTCGACCGAACATGAATAACGTCTAACAGAATAAGACGTGAGATCATACTATACCTGGCTATTTCACGTGCAATGATACTTAGACTTATCAATACCTACATACTTCACGCGATCATACTCAACTGCAATGTGATTTATTGTGTTTTTAGACACAACACCACACAAATAGACATACAATATGTTATTGTGTCGATGCACCCTTTGAATTATGTTTTTTTTTCAAACGATGCTAATATCTCATTGTGTTGTAATACATTCATACTAGAAATAGTTTCTCAAACACTGCATATATCACTCATAATGTCTTATAATATCCTTTTCAAACTCCAATGCGCATACTCAACCTTTTGTGTTGTCGTGTTCCCAAAGTGCATAACTCGATTTGCCAACGCCTCAACAAATCTTTTCTTGTGAAGAATTAATAAGTACTTGTGTACATACTCATTAAAAATAGAATAATTACTACAAATTCCTTTAAACATAGCCAACTTCATGTAATACTGAGCCTCATCATAACTGTAAACAAGGTCCTCCCATGTCTCCATTATGTGCACATGCTTCTTTTTTGGAAACACAATCATCTTGCACTTGACTTTGACATTCTTGCATATATGAAACAAGCACAATAAGTTGACTACTTTTGAAAAATATATTGAATTGCGTTCATCAAAGCAAGGTCTCTATTAGTAATGAGGACTTGAACTTCACTAGTTGTAATATGTTCTTTCAACATTTGTAATGCCACATGAAGTTATCAGCACACTCAGACTGTATATATGCAAATCCCATGCAAAATATCATTCCAGTATAAGTAACACTAATAATCTCAAGTAATGGCATTCGATACATGCAAGTCTTGTATGTGCTATCCATAATCAATACTATATGAAAATTATTTACAAGAGTGATAACATCTGGACGGGCCCAAAATATTTCGCTCAACTCATCTGAATCCTCCACATTCCTATATCGATACATGTATTTATCGCATTCCATCAATGTCATTAGATGTTGCATTTTTGTTCTGTTACCTTTAAGTGATTAATGATATGCTTGACGTGCATTATAAACTTGTTTGATTGTCGATAAACTTTCAATATTACGATCTTTTAATGTCATCAATATGTTTCTTGGTTTGATCATGTTCTTCGTCATATCACCAAGTACATCTTTCTTTTAATGCGACAATCGGCCTAAGAAAGAATGACCAGTCAATTTTTTTGGCCAACTCGTGGTTATGGAGACCACATGCTACATGCAAATACCATCCCTCACAAACACTTGACGGTGTTCCTCTCAATCTAAATGAACATTCACATTTTTTAGTCAAGGTACTCCTCACAGGTTTAAAATTCTTCCTAGATCTATATTTGCCGCTTCTTTCATAACCAATAATTAATTTTATCTTTGTTCTTGGTCGTGCCGTCGCAATTTCATATCTAAAAATGACAATTCCATTTTCCCTTCCAATATTTTTAGCCCATCTCAATAAATCATCTCGCATATCAAACATCATGCAAGTGGTAAACACATTAGTCAACTCCACCATACTAGGTTCAACACCGTCATTCATAGCGCTGTCAATTTCAAGTTCAACACCATCATTCATTGCGTCAAAATTAGGTTATAAACCATCATACATTTAGTCAAAATCAGGGTCCAAACCATCATACATTTTGTCACTATTGTCTTCCCCTTGGTCCATTTAACTACATCCAATAAAAACATATAAAAAATTCAGAAATATTGTTTACGTGATTTCAATTAACGTATCAAACGTGAACTGAATTCACGCTACTGTACGTGAACTGAATTCACGTAGGTACTACATACTGAACTGAGGTCACGTATCCATGAACGTTTACGTGAACTGAATTCATGTAGGTGTACGTGAACTATATTCATGTAGTGTTTGTAAATTCTTAAACTATAATGCATACACAAACTTAAATCACATATCCTTACGTGAATTGTATTCATGTACTGCTTATGATTTCTTAAATTGAATAACGTACGTGAAAACAAATCATATAAGGATACATGATTTAAGTTTGCGCACAATGTACTATTTACAACGTACGTGAACTGAGTTCACGTAAAATTTTCAGATTTTGAAGAAAAAAACGAACTCAAACGCAGATCAATAAACACACCTTATTGGTGTCTTTAACTACAATATGAAGATAAAACTTATAAGATGTAAGTTATGAGTGAGTGATGTGAGTTTTGAATGAGTATGGATTATGACGGCTGAGTTATGAATGAGTTGTGATGTGTGAGTTATGAGGTTAATGATGATGATGAAGAAACAAATGGGGTTATAAAATGAGACAAATAAAAAGGCATTTTGAGTATATCATTTTTATGAAATATTTGAAGGGTGTGAATAGCAGAAAGGGGGTGTGGATTACAAAATTAAAAATGAAAAGAGCTAGAAAAACATCAGCCCGAATACATTTCCTCCTGCACCCTCTCAAATGCCTTTTCACCTTTTTAAAAAACCAAACCCCATCTTCCTGTCTAGAGGAAAACAGGAGCATCCTGTTTGATGAATCATAGCCTTACAAATTTTCATCTATTGTATGAGATGTGACACATCACATTTCTTATAAAAAAAACACTTTTATTTTCTCTCTCTCTCTCTCTCATTAAAACCATACACTTAAAACAACAACACCAGATTGTAATCTCATTCTTTTCACCATTATAGTAAACATCAAACACCATACATCTCAATATCAAGAACAACATAGAATTGTGAGAGGGAGGAGTATATGAAAGTTGTTGCGCAGATCTGGGAAATTAAGTTAGAGATTCGTTGAGAGATTTGATGTGAATTTCTAGTAAATGAAGGATTTGAAGGTATAGATATTACGGGCCAAACGTTCTTGTGGTTTTCGTTTTTGGAATTCTATGTTTTGTCTCCGACGTCTTCTCTTGAGAAAGTTGGGTGGAGGGCGAAGAAGAGATAATGATTTGGTTCATGATATTGGGTGGGTGGAAGATGAAGAGGACGGTGAATTTTTGTTATTTTGACATAATATATATTTTATTAAATTTATTTATAAAAAGTAATGAAATGAATTAGATAATTGACATGACAAAAATATTCCAATTCACTTGTTTCACATTAGTGCCACATTATTTAAAATAAAAGAAATAAAAAAATTTCAAGACTTTTTAATTACGAGAATCGACAGTAGAGATCTATAAATAGAGAGATTAAAAATTAAATTTAGAGCGATTAAGAGTAGATTTGAGTTTATTTAATTTTGTGATTTAATTTTTTTTAAGTTAAAATGCCCATTTGTCCTTCAAAGTTTTAGATTTGAGTTTATTTAATTTTGTGATTTAAATTTTTTTAAGTTAAAATGCCCATTTGTCCTTCAAAGTTTTAAAATGGGGTGATTTTGATTCTCTAGTTTCAAAATTGCAATTTTAACTTTTTAACTTTAGTTTTTTTTTTGTAAGTCTCTTAATTTTGACTCGATCAACAATGACGTGACGTTTTTTTATGGTTACGTGGAATATATATTTCTTTTTTTAATTTTCAGTTCATTTAATTTGTTTAAAATTGTCAACTCATTTTTTATATTTTTTTTAAATTGCAAACTTTGTTTTTTTTTTTTTAACATTGTCACTTT
>JBBPBQ010020323.1:10101719-10169606 GCA_037974755.1 Cicer yamashitae
TTTTTAAATTTAAAGGTTTAACGTAGTTTAATCATTTATCTTTTACTTAATATTTGTTTTAGTTTTTTGTATTTTTTATTCATTTTGATAATTTATCTTTTGTTTTAGTCCCTTATCTTTTACTTAATAATCATTTCAGTTTTTTATCTTTCGCAAAATTATACAAATTTGTCATTTTATTAAGGACTAAAATTAATATTACATAAAAGATAAAGGACAAAAATAAATAAATAAAAGATAAAGAACCAAAACGAATAAAAAAAAAGATAAACGGTCAAAATTAATATTAAATAAAAGATAAATGATCAAAACTATATTTTAGCTAAATTTTAAAAAAATAAAATTACAATATTAAGAAAAAATGAGTTGACAATTTGAAAAAAATAAAACAAATGAACTGTATATTACACATACTCAAAAAAATATATAACACCAAGTCAGTGTTGACTAAATCAAAATCAAAGGGGCACTAATTTACAAAAGTAGCTAAAGTTAAGAGGTTAAAATTGCAATTTTCAAACTAAGGATCAAAATCGCCAGATTTTGAAATTTGGAAGGCCAAACGTGCATTTTAACCCTTTTTTTAATGGATTTGAGGTTTTTATTTGGATCTGTTTAAATGTGAAAATTTACTTGGTGTGCAAATATAAATTTAAGTAATCTTATTTTTCTTTTTACTTGGTGTGCAAATACATTTTTTTTCGCATATGCAAATGTAATTAATCTACTGTGTTACATGATACTCTTTCCTAAAAAAAAGTACTAGCTTAGTCACAAAAGTTGTTACTGGTGTTCCATTAGAAGATAGGTGTTTGTTTGAAGAGAACAAAATCACGTTAGTCATAACTCACAACATGCAGTCTTGATAAGAGTGCATATTTCATTTCATGCTATAACTTCATCCGAGGTGACACAATAAATCAGCCCATCTTGAAGATCTATCACAGGATTTTCAAATTACCACCAAACAGTACAAATTATTCAAGCTACATAGAACTCATGAATTTCAAGTGAAGATTATTGGCCATAATGTACAAAAAAAAGAACAACAAACACCCAAAAGCTGCCACGAAACAAGGGTGATTCAGCGTCTATCAGAAGCCACTGATTCAGCAGAGAAGAGATACTTCACTCGGGAAAGAACTGAATCATGCGCGGGATCATAAGGGTGGTCTTTGGAAGGGATTTCAAGTATTGCAGGAACAGGCTTGTTATAACTATCAACCAAAAACCTTATCATATTTGCAACCTGCACAGTTAAAGAAATTATAAGATCTTTAACTTAATAAATAACCCAAGAGGCCAAGATTACAAGTAAAAGCCAAATAAGCAAGGTGACCCAAATATGAATTGGGTGCATGAAATACTTTTTAAATCTCATGTAGGATATCACAATGGCTGAATGAGCTAAAAGAACTGATCCAACCAAAACTGAACCAAATGTGACAAACCATATAACTCGTCTACTTTTAAACCCAAAGGATGACTATCAAAAGAAGGGTCAATTTTATGAGCGAATCCCACTGATGTTTACTTAATTAAGAAACAAGAACAAAACTGAGCCATTTTTATAGCCATGAAATATGACTTACAAACTGGCTAATCAGCACAATAGCAATATCCTCCCTTGTTGTGAATTCTTTGAATGCATCCTCGATTTGTTTCACAGTTGTTTCTGTAAATCAAAATCAAGAGATGAAGCAAAAAACGTACAGTCAAATCAATTTGATTAACAGATAAATTAGCAGGAATTTTTTCAGAGCTTGACATACTATCCACAGTAAAAAACTGATGATATCTTATCAATCTTTAGAAAGTAACCCAAGTACTACCTGAGGTTCAAGTCCTGATCAACCTCAGTTTCATGATACCTATTAATAACCATTGTAAAAAAATAGACAATGCACAAAAGAAGTATGCAATGAATTTTTTTGGGAGTGTCTAAGCTATGAAATGTATTAAAAGGTTCGTGGAAATTATCCGTGGAACATATCTATGCATTCCATTTAGGAGGGTATCTACCAGCAATAAGTCTTTATATAACATAAAAGAACACAAGTACATACTTTATTGGGTATCTACCACAATCTGAAAATTAGTTGAACAAGAAGGGAGTCGGTTCATGAACATGATGTACAACAAATTAACAAGAAAAAATTGTAAGGGGGATCTCAATACCAGCTTTCATAAAGAATGGTGAGAAAAAAATAGTTTAGTGACCTACTTGAATCCACAATGAGGTAATTTGTCTTCCTACGTATGTCAACGTTTCCCACTCCAGCCAAAAGAAACCCAACTATGGTATCCTGTGTGAAATAAAATAGAAATCAAAAGCTCAGGACCAATTACAAAAAAAAAAAAAAAACTAAAATTGAATGGGGAAATGATGTGGGCAACATTGGAATATAAAAAACAGAAGCTCAAAGAATCAAAATATCTCACTAGTTAGTTTCACATTAATTGGGGCCAATTGTAATGTTAAATTTTCGAATATGTTATGTCTGGTTTTTAGTTATAAAGATTAGAAAACTTTTAATGTCGAAATATTATTATACTTTCAACTTTCAGCCATAGGGATATTTTAGTTTATTGCTGCTAGGGTTGTATAGTAAATATATAGTCATGTACCCATGCCCCGCTGTCATGGTACGGATTGTAGGTTTCGAGGAGTTCATTTTGTATTTTCTTATTTCAGGGTTCCATTTATATTAGTCGTTGGCTGTATCTGACTTAGGTAATTGGACCTGCTGTTTATGACTACTTGGTACAAATCGTAGGGTAATTATACTCCTACTTAGTATTGACAAATTTGGCTATCCAAAATCAGAATATCAATAAAATATCAGTTTTGTGATATGGAAGTAAATTGCTCCTTCTTGACTTTGTGTCATGCAATCAAGCCCAATGTATGATGCCCAAAGGCCCAGAGTATGACATCTGGGTTATTTTCTTCTTTTCCTATGATTTGTAAATCTTTTTCCTCAATTTTATCAGGGACAAATTCAATATCTTTGGATGACGACGACCTCACAATCAAAATTTTCTTTTTTATTTCAAATCCTGTTAATATTTTGCTAGAATCTATACAAGGAACACCAAATCATAAAAAACAAAATTTGTGATTTTTTGCAGCCTCTGAAATGTCATCAATCTGACTCCTCGATGCTTCTTATGGTTCAGAATCCCCTCAAGAACCTATCAATCTACTATTTTTTTATAACAAAAATCCACTTTTTTTCTAATCATTGAATTCAACCATTCAGGAAACCATAAACCTAACTTATTAAATCCTATGTGTTCTAGTGCTCTACACCAGGAACATTTACAATAGTGTATTCTCTTAATCAGTCTGCGATGGTGCATATAATCACTTGTATGCCGATAGAAAAAAAGTTCTTCAAAATATCACAAATTTCTCTAGCAGCAGAATTATATTAGCCACCATGATTTCACAGCTAAAACCAATTCAATTTTCATGCATCCTAGTTATCATATCATCTGCTTGAGAGTCTTTTAGACAACATGATCACATGACTAATATTTCAATTTCACAAAAATACACAGAAGACAACTTATATTTCACAAATCACACAAAATTTATAAATAAAATAACAACCAAAATAATTCAACTTAGCATACTCTATTTTCTAAGTCGCAAATTTTAGAGGTAGTGAACTACAAATATTGAAGTTAGACACCTCAACAATTATTCCAACCTTCACAAACTGAAGATTTTAAACATGCTACTTATGAGGAAAATCCAAATAGGGCACGCAGTAAGAAAGTACGTATGACATCTGAACACTCTTACCTCATCTGCAATCATGGCAATAAGTGATGAATTGCTGGTAGGAATTGGAACTCTGTTGGCCATTTTGGTATGACTGCAGATGATAGACAAGGGAAACAATGAATACATAGACAATGAATAGCATTGAGCATTAAAATGCAGACACTACCCCCTTCATTGCTTGAATCAATTCATAGTATTTCATTGAAATTGGGGGTGAAATTTCAACAAACGGTTTTATCTTACAAAATCTTAATCCTGAGTAAATTCGAGTATAAAATAATCACAGATCTTAGACACTTTACATGCACCCGATTATAATATGATCCCTAACTCGTCATTGATCCCAATCGAAACAAAAGCAGCAAATAACATTAAGATCTATTGATTAAAGTGATGATCTAATTGAATTACGAGATGAAAATCCTAATAAGAAGATCGAGATCGAGGTAACAAGTGTCAGCATCGAAAGAACTAAATCCCTGATTTTACAACATGGAAAAAAAGGATGAATGGAACTCACCGGACGGGAAGGCCGGTCTCGGATGAGATTGAGATGGCGGGGAGTGGACGGAGCAAGGGAGGATTCCGGAGCAGCTGTCTGTTACACGCACATATACTACCTCTCTCACGCCCGTTTCAACTCTTATCTTATTTATTTATTTATTTATAAATTTATTTATTTTGGTTTCATTTAGGAGAGTAATTTCTTTTTCAATTAATTTTATTAAAATAATATTTTTTAGGTTTTTTTTATAAAAATAATATATATTTTTTAAGTCAAAATAATAACAATAATTTTTTAACTCTTATACTTAATAGTATAAGTTATATTGAATGAAACAATTTAAAAACTAATGCTTACTTTTCTAATTATAATTTTTATTTATTTATTATTTATATGATATCACATATCAATATCTCTATTTGTATTATATTTGTGTAAAAAATAATACTTGTTTATGAGATCAATTTTCATATACTATTGGTGTAAAACTTCTAACTTTATCAAATTTATTACTTTTTATATGAATTTAAAGGTAAATATTATTAAAATCTTATAATTTATGTATATAATTGTATATGTCTGGTAAATATTTGTGTGTGGTACAAACAAGGGGCAAAAGCTCCAAAGATAGAATAAAAAAATAAAAACATTACGAGGCGCAACAATCTAAAACATGCTCATATATGGCGCAGTAAAGGTGTTAGTCAATCAACACACATATTCTTTTTGCGTCAGTTATAAACAAACTCAACTTCTATTAAATTAAAATAGATTTAAAAAAATATATCAAAAAAAATGTGGACTAGTCATATTAAAAATATATTTTTAAATATTATTGTAATTAACTTTTGTAATATTGTTTTATATTTTTTTTTATAATTTTAATGAATTAATATTATTATTAATTATTATTTTTAAATGTAGTGGATGAAATCGCTATTTCAAAAGTAGATGTCATTGGCAAGGAAGAGTTTTCAATTGGGAACCTCTGAGTCACTTTAAATAATAATACTAGTAGAAAAGAAAACAAAGCAAAGGTTAAAGAGCAGCCACACCTACCCCCACCGAAGCCCATGTGTATTTGTTTCTTGAATTTAAAAAATCCTAAACCCCTAAATCAAGCAAGTCTCAACCTACCCTGCTACTAACCCCTCTTTCATTGCATTGCATTGCATCTTCTTTCTTCACTCAGAGCATTCATTGTTCTCTCCACACACCCCCATTCCATTCCAAACCCTAAATTCAAATTCAACCATGGCTTCTACCTTCTTCACATCATCATTCTCCACCCTCTCCTTTAATCCCACCATCACCAACACCCCCTCTCAACTTCCCCCCAACCTCCATCTCCGCCGACGCCGTCTCACTGTCAAGGCCCGCTCTTCCAACTCCCCTGTTCTCCACCACCTCAAAACAGTTGCCGGTGCAACAATTTTCGCTGCCGCAACCGCCGCCGTCCTCACATTCCCCACTCCCCCTGCCAGAGCAGAGCCACCACCGACACTCATCGAACTCCTCGACGAAACCAGCGATGCCGTCGCCGACGACGGAACAAACAACGAATCCATTGAAACTCTAAAGTCTCTGCTTCAGCAGAAGCTAGAACTCGGCGAAGACGAAGAGGCACTGAAGATCCTCAAAAGCTTGATCTCATCACAACCGGAGGTAACAGATTGGAAATTCATCGCGGCGAGGTTAACGATCGAAACGGGCGACACAGACAGCGCGCGAAGTTTCTACCAGGAAATCCTGAAGTCAAACCCACTTTCTTTCGAAGCGCTTTTCGAGAATGCGCTTTTGATGGACCGTTCGGGCGAAGGGGAAGCTGTAATTGAGAAACTCGAAGAGGCTCTGAGAGTTGCAGAGGAAGACAACAAGGAAAAAGAAGCGAGGGATGTGAAATTTATAATGGCTCAGATTCAGTTTCTGCAGAAGAATGTTGATGAAGCTTTGGGTATGTATGAGGAATTAACCAAAGAAGATCCTAATGATTTTAGACCTTATTTTTGCAGGGGAATGATTTATGCATTGCTTGGTAAGAATGATGAAGCTAAGGAACAGTTTGAAAAGTATAAGGAATTGTCACCTAAGAAGTTTGAGCTTGATGGATACTTGAGAATCCCTTTGTCTAGAATCAAAGACTTTGGTGCTGATCAGAGCTGAAATATTAATATTAATACTAAATTATAGTTTTACAGTAACATTATTAAATGATAACTCTGAGGTCTTTTTTGCAATTGGAATTAAACAAGGATGAATGGATTATGGATACTACCAAACCAACACAAGGTTTTGCTGTCTGGTCTTTTTAGATGATTCTTCGATTTAGCTGCATCTGAGTTGAATTATTTGACTTTAGGGATCTTAATAATATGGGTGGGGTGTTAAAAGAGCTTAGTTTTATGATTAGTGAGAATGATAGAGAAGTAATAAGGATGACAATTGAGTTACTTATAATGCACGTTTTGTGAAGTTGGTAATGGTAACTAGTTTTTTGGGGTTGATTTGTCATCTGCATTTGGAGGGGTAGTTCCCAACCACCACATATTGTAATAAACGGCTTGCTTTTCTTGCTAAGCTACAATGTATTAAGGAAACCTTATGCCAACTGAATTCTTCTTTCGCATGCTGCTTCGTGTTGTTAATGTTTGATATTTTTGTGCCTGTATCATCTATGAATACATTTCATATTGCTTATTAATTGTTGCTGTATCTTTCCCTTCATCTGATTTTGTGCAAGATGCCTGCATTGTTTTTTTGTGTAAATTTTTTAAAATACAGAGGAAGAAAAAAAAGGTTTTTCTGAATAATTTTTCTGTAGATTATTGAACAACCGTCCGACCCTAGTTTATATATCCAGGCATTACAACCTTTTCTGTCTCAACTTTATTTTTCGTGTGTATTCTTGAATACATAAAAACAATATTTTATTCGTTAAAATGTCACAAATTTTAGGTTTGTTTATTCATTATAAATTGTATATTTGGTATAGAAAGCTAAAGCTGTCTTTGCCCACCTGATTTCAATGTAACTATGTGATTTATAAAGTGATGCCTTCTTAGATGCATTGATTTTGTAAAATAAATTTTAGTTTAAAAAACATGCATTTTGTGGTAAAAGATTCAAATTTCAATTTGAAGATTAAATCTATTTATAGAGATGGAGGTTTCAATTATTGGAAGTTCAAATTCAAATGTGGGCTTGATGGTCCAGCAAACCGCTGAATGAGCGACATGGCATTGCTTGCGTGAGTTAAGTGGTTGTGCAACCAAACATGTTTACATTTTATTCAATAATGGCAGCGATAAAGGGAGAAAAGAAAAATCTGAAGTAAATAAAAAGTAATCGTTTTTGGTTTTGTTTTATCCATCGTTACTGATTATACACTAATTTTCAGCTGATGCAGAAAGAGCGTCACTCTACCATTATTTTGTAATTGTTTATAAAGAAGTGGTCTACATGCAAATGATCATTGAGACAAGAATTGTAGTGAACATTTAGAATTTAAAGCAACCAAGGCACCAATTTCTCATTTATTTTTGTATAACGAGTTTGTCACCAACGATTTTCATTTATCATAAAACGTTTAAAAATACTAAGCCTAAATGAAGTGTACAAACAAACACCCAGTATGACAAAATGATACTTTTTCATATCAATAAATCATCAAAATACTTTTCAAAGGTTTACTGCAAAGATTCCACAATCAGGAAATACCAAAACCAAACAGTTTGAAATGTATAAATACAAATTAACCACAGCAATTGCATGTACAAGAGACCCGACAAGTTTATCATTATTGCATTTTCACTTCTTACCCTTTTTCCCTCCCTTGCGTTTCTTGGATTTGTTTTTCTTCCCCTTGCTATTTTCCCTAGCGTTTCCCTGTTTTGAATTACCTTCACCTTCAGAGTTCTTGGACACATTATCTTTTGATTCCTTCAAAACATTTTGCTCATCATTTCCTGCTGCAGTGCTGGTTTGTGATGGATCAGACTCAACATTGGTATTCTTTTTGCAAGACAGAAGCAGCTGATTCAAAATGAGCGCTACTTTCGATCGTCTTGAAAGAATTTTCTTAGCGAGTTCCATTGGAATGGGCTTCTCAGACATCCAATCCCTGGACAACATGCAACAAAATAAAGTTAACAAGCAAAGTAAAAGAAAACATATTGTAATGTCTTAAAATACTGATTTATGCAAAGTTACATATAAAACAACTTACTTCATGCTCAATACGGTATGAAGTTGCTTCATTTCATCAAGTAAATTCACCAACTCCCCCATTTCATTTTTGTTTCCCAGCTTAGCAGGGTCTTGTACTGCCGAAGTTAAAACACGAATGCAAAGATCCAAAAAATCCTGCAGAAAATCAAGTGGAAAAAATATATAGTTGTCATAAAAGAATATAAATAATAACCTTTTTGATAGAACAAACAGCAAAATAAATTGACTGACCTTTATCATTATAGAATTAGGTGAAATCCTATTGCTGCATGATACATCGGTCGGTGACTTTAAATTTTCCAACCAATCCCAGAAGCAATCAGCCATCATAGATATGTTGATTCCATCTTTAATCTGTCTATCTGATGCCAAATCAGAAACAGAAGCAGAGCTCTTAGATGCAGAATCAGAGGGTTCTGTTATTACTGTTGCGGTTTCGCCTTCGATGCTGTCAACTCTACTAGGAAATAATGTTTGTAATATGAGCTCTCTTTTTTGGCATGTCGCTAAATCCACAAACACAGCATCTGAACACACAATTTCTGAAGAATTGTTCTGCAGCCTGACAATTACCAAGGGGTTGCCAATTACTTTAAATGCCTCAGCAAAGACTTCCAAACTCATGTTTTTCTTTCCTTTGTGAAGAACATTGAAAAATTTCGAAGGCAGTTGAGAAGTTATATAGCCCTTCCCCAACAAATTGCGAAGTAACTGTAAATACTTCCCACTCCCAGAGCTGAGATGAAGCAAGCACATTGAAACAACCAATCTCAGGAGAAGCGATGGAAAATAATTGTTCACATTCAAGTTTGATTTTCCAATCCAGGTTTTAGTACCGTTTTGATCATAAACAAACTCACGGAGGATATTTGCGACAAAATCAAGGATAACATTCATGTCTGGCTTTACATCTGCCATAAAGCTCAAATTTGACAGTGAATTTTCATCCTGGCAAATAAGCCATTCAGTGAAAGATGACTTCGTTGCATAAATGAAGCCCTTCCAAGATGATGTCATCAGCAGTAGCCGTTCAACAAGATACATAAAGCAACTCGGAGATATATAGTCAACTTCCCGTATCCAATTCACACTGCAAATGTATTGCAATGCTTCGGAAAGCCTAAATATGCGATGCAACTCTAACGCCACTTTATTGCCTGGTAAATTTACACTTTCTGAATACATCCGTAAGCTTTGAATGAAATCTTTCCAGGGTATGTTATCTTCTAATTTTGTCATCACTTGCACAAGCAGTTCATCTTTTACATTAGCTATACCAAGAATCATAACTACCACCCTTCCAATTTGACCATAGGTCAATCTGTTTCTCAGTTTAGTGGTTTCAGAGATGATCTCTGTCATGATATCCTTACAAGTTTCAGTTCCCCTTAGATAAACCGTTTCTTTGGTCGGTGATTTCTTCCAATCAAAGGGAACTACATGTTGGAACAAACACTCAATTGGCTGTCTGTAAAATGTCTCCAATGTTTTCAAATTACCGTGGCCATGGCTAAAATATTTGGACTTGAGAAGAAATTTTGAGACCTCATAGATATGCAACAAAGACTGTAATTTACAGAATTCAGAAGAAGCTTTATTAAGTGAAAACTTGTAGAGTGCATCGAGGTTGTGCAAGACATCCATGCCAACAGATAATAATTCTGAACTCCAGTAACTCTTAGCAAATGAAACTAAAGGTTGAACATCAACAGACACTACCCTTCCATTCTTCTTTAGAAATCTATCACCCATTGTTTTCACCCAGTAAGCATCAGGGATGAGCAAAAGGTAAATGTCAATAAGATTATAAGTCTGCTTCTGGACACCCAAATAATTCAATGCAAACTTAACATAACCACAATCCTGTTGAGGCTCTTGAGTTTTGAAATTTGAAAGGAATTCCAGCATATGAACAATGTTATCCTTCCAACATGTCCAACAATAAAACAAAGACTCCACAGAAAGTTGACTCTTCATAATCATACCTTCGACAGACACATCAAACACATTCTCTTGCCACACATACTTAGAGGAGTTCAGCTTAAAATGACAATCCAACAGTTTCCACAAACACAATATTTCCCCTCTGATACTCCCATGGATGCGAGAAGATTTCAAATGATTCATTATTTCAAAAATGCTACCATCCTCATTTGCCAGTATTTCAGCTTCTGTAGATGCAAGCTCATAAAAGCTGCTTGACACTTCCTTTGCAAATGTCAATGCTCTTCCCAAAAGCTCGGCCTTCAGTGAAAACTTTTTTAAAGGCCATGCTTTGCTTCCCCCAAACCAAAGAGAATTTGCAAATACATAGAAAAACATAAGTTCATAAGCTTCCAAGAGTTCACCAGCTTTTGCTAGCAGATCAGCCATACGAGTAATGTCGCCAATCATCTTAGCAATGTTTACCGCCTCCATAAAGTTGCCCAATTCTTCTTCTAATTCAAGAAGCTCATCAAGTAAGCTTAGTGATTGTAAAAACTCACGCCTCAAATCCATTGAATGAAAAGCTCTAACAAATTTCATCATGGATTTGGTATCTTTCTTATCAAAATAATTGCGGGCACAATTTTCCAGAAATTTTTGTTCAATTGCATACAGATCATGACTCTTAGCCCAACCAGGGTCAGCACTTTCATTTTGTTTCCAGTGCTGAATGTAATATAAGCCAATGTCAAACAATCCACTTTTTGCACAAATATGCAAACAATCTGAGAAGAAACTTCCTCTAGCATATACTTGAGCTGCCATTTCATAACAACCAGCTAAATAAAAGCATTCCCCTGCTCTTTTCAGATCAGGCTCTTCACATTTTTCCAAGTAAAGCTTCCCTGTTAACATGAATACAATTAATTTTGTAGACCAAGGGTTCACAATGCAATAAATAGCCTAACCAAATGAACTAATAAATGAGAGGAAAAATAGCAGAGAAGAAAATATAATGAATGATAATTATAGAGTGTTTAGGTTTGAGTACCTTGACTCACAAGTCCATCAAGCTACTTTTTAATATAATATAGATTGAACCCCAAAAATAACCGGTGAAATCAATTTATATTTATATGATTGAGGGAACATGGTGGTTGAGTACCAGTTCATTGTATATAACAGAGGAACTAAAAAAACCAATTTGATAAAACCAATATAATTGTAGGACTAAAAATTATGTTTAACCTATAATATTTGTTAGTACCACAAAATAAGTCAAATCCCAAACTCAAACCAAATTGATTCATCAACAACAATGCAACTACCAACACTCACATAACCTGAAGTCAATTAAATAGTATCAGTA
Organism: Cicer yamashitae; assembly: GCA_037974755.1. Taxonomy (NCBI): domain Eukaryota; kingdom Viridiplantae; phylum Streptophyta; class Magnoliopsida; order Fabales; family Fabaceae; genus Cicer; species Cicer yamashitae. Next base: position 10,113,540 of record JBBPBQ010020323.1, read on the forward strand.
ACTACAACAAAAATTAGGTCTAGATGAAATTTGTAATTTTTACATAAAGGTGCATAAACCTTTCATACTTTGCACTACTTAGGCATAAAAATGGTTTTAGTACAGATTATATATTAGTTTGATTGAATTTCATATACATAAAAGCCATATATTAATCAAAGCATATAACTTAATATATGATTTTCTTCCATAAATGATTTCAGGGATAATTATAACACCTAAAAAAATCCAAGTGTGTTGCCTTTTGTGGTTTCTTGTTATTGTAATTGAAAGACAACTTCGTTATGGTAATATTTTAAAAGTGAACAACATAAAGTTTAACTTATTGTGTGTTTGGATTAGTTCATTTTAGAAGTATAATCATTTGTTAACTTCATGAAATAGTTCTAAAAAAGACAGCAAATAAACACAAGACAGGAACATGTAGGATAAACTTGCTATTTGTGTTCTAAAATGATATCCTAATATTTTTCATAAGCAAATGGCAAAAAACTACATACATCGATGCTAAAGCTGAAGTTCATACCAGCTCTTTCATACTCCCCCAAATCAGAAAAACACTGAGCAGCAGACTCGGCCATTCCTATGCCTTCAAACATTTCAGCAGCTTCTCTAAGGGCTGCATTTGCATCCTCAGGATTCAAGTCATGCAAACGGTTTGCAGTGGCCCTAAGACCAGCAGCCTTAGACTTCTTTTCCCAATAAGAGTCACCTGCTCTTTCAAAACACATTGTTGCCATCTCATAGTTATTTTGATAATATAGCTGCAAAGAGACATTCAAAATAATATATCAATTTGGAGAAAAAAAGTAGACATAATTGGCATATCTAAAAGCTCTGCTCTGTGCATTACAAGTTACAAATCGCTTTATGATACAGCATAATATCACCTATGAGGTTTTCAGGTATAAGGATATTTTAAGTTGCAAAGGAAATTATAATAAGCAACACTTCTCTCAATAAAAAAATGAGACATATTAATAAAATCCATTACTATAAAAGAACAGTAATAATAACGATCCACTTGTAACTTGACTTCAAAAACAACCTTTTTGCCACGCGACTTCCATTCTTCAGGAGTACTTGCAACTTTCATTGCCTGAGCAAGTGAATCATCCAGTTCTTTGAATTGTACAAGACACTTCCTTTTCCAATAATCAAACATGGGTCTACAATACTCCTCTGCATTCTCGCAAATCCACAATCTTTGTCTTGTACGAGTTATAGCCACATATAGTTGTTTCAGCTCAGAACACAAAATATTGTGTTTGGAATCATTAAAACTAGGAAAAGATTTCAATTCTGAGGGTTCCAACATATCTTGCTCACTCATATACTCATATATCACCCTCCATCGATTTTTCAAAGGTGAAGTGCCAAAAAAGTTGTACAGCAATACATCCTACGAAAATAAATAAACACATATGACCATTAAAATAAATAAACACATATGACCACTCAAAACTAAATGAATCAAATAAGAAGGTTTTTTACTACCTGAAACTCAAGCCCCTTGCACTCCAAAATAGTTAAAACTAGAGCTTGTTTTCCAACATAGTCTAAAATTTCATTTCGAGCATAATCATCTCGTACCAAAATTACTTGCTCAGCTCCAAAGCCAACAATTTTCCCGGCAACATGTCCAGTATTGCCAAAAATAGTTACAATTGCATTTTTTCTGCTTCCACATTCAAGAACAACTGGAGCTTCCCCATATATCAAACTGGTCTCAGGCTTCAAAACATCAATAGAATGAGGGAAAAAACGGAAAAGAAGCTCAATGGCGCTCTGGGATAATTTCAGCACTCCAGCATGAGTCCTAAAGTTCTGATTCAACAAAAATGTTTCTGAAACAGTCACCTTCTCCTTTCCTTGGTTATTAGCACTTCTCTTTGGTTCTAGCAGAAACTTGTAAAAAAGAGATTTGATATCCTGGAACCTAAAATCAATTCCTCTTGCTATGGTTTGTGCAGTATCCCCACAAAAAACAAAGCCCTCTTCTACATTTCGACACACATATTTAAACAAAGCAATTTGACTCATAGTTAGATCCTGCACTTCGTCAATATACACAAAGTGCATTTCATCACCCTTATATTTGTTGATTCTAAGTCGACGATGAAGGTCAGCAACCATATCAGCCAAATCAAAATCCCCATTATTCATCTTCATTGTTTCATAACTTTGATAAATATCATATATGATCTCCCTTTTCTGCTTGCTTAAACTCGAAGCTCGATTTTCAGACAAGGAAAGATATTCCTGACGGCTTAACTTCTCTTCACCAGGCTGAACAGATTGCATACTCCCTTTTATATGAGATATGATTTCAGTGAACACTCTTGATGAATCTAGCGTTTTGGTATATTGGGAATTGAAATGTGGCCAATACAATGAATCAAATCTGTCATAAGTCACCTCCTTCTTCCTTATGAAACTCTCCAAAGCAACAGTTCTTACACCAAGGTTCTCACTCAAAGACGACATGTCACTAAATCTTTCAAAATAAGAATTCCCCACAGTCCCATCAAGCATCATTAGAAACTTCTGAAATGTTATCACAAGTGGATATGAGTTGGCGGGAAGATTAGCAAAGGAATTTGGTATATTCTTAAACTGAATTGATGTATCAACATCAACAATATCTTCCTCAATACAGCTGCTTTCTGTGGAAATATCCCCATCACCTATAAATCTGTAAGCACAGCATTAATAATAATTAAACACCAATTAATACTGCATAGGAAACTCTAAAATAAATGAAATTTAAGTGAACTCAGCAAGAACAAGTTATACTAAACTCTAAAGCCAAAGACATACAAGGAAGACCAAGAGTCAAAGACGCAAGTTAAAGATTTACTATGCAACATACAATAGTCAAAGACATTAGGGAGACAATGAAATAGAACAAAGTTTATCATGCATTTCACTACTGAAATTGCATTTCATGCTGCAAACGTTGTGATGAAAGCATTAATATAAATTTATTTGTTTTTTATATCATTAAGGTAACAGTATAAAGCAACTTATTATCACTATATTAGATCACAAAATAAAAACAAGAAAACTATAAAACAATGTATAGAAACAAAACAGCAAAAATTATTTGAAAACAGTTCAAGAATACATTTTGCTAGTAATTTATATCTTAACAAGGAAAAAGAAAAGTTGATAATCTGAAGCAGAATATCCATACCTTTTCATTCGAACAACATGATGTTTAACTGCTTGACAGAGTTTAGGACTCACAGTTACAAATAATTGGTGTAACACAGGCCTATCATTCACAGCAGAACTGTCATTATACCCTTTATCATAATTCAAACAAGGAACTTCAACATTCTTTTTTCCATATGCATTTTCGAGAGCCTCATGGTGCAATTTCTCCTTTTGAAATAACTTCATGGTCAAGACAGTGGTTTTTCCCGTACCAGAGCGACCCAATACAAATGCACTTTTAGGAAAGAGAATTATGTCATGTTCTTCATCCGATACCTCAAATGGAAGATCCAGTTCATTACTGTTACGATCAGAAAGCAAATGGCTAACAACAACGGAAGATAAAGAGTAGAATTTCATCAAAATAAAACTCTCCTCAACCTTCGAATTCTCGACATAAAGTCTTTGATCGAAACAACTTGGTTCAGCTTCATTTTTATTATTATCAAGGTTCTTAATTTTGATTATTTCTATAGATTTTGCCCAAGTCATTGGAACCTCCATCTTCCTAGAAAAGAAGCAAAAACAAACTATCAGTTAGCTGAAACAGCTTCTATGTACCAAAATACAACTCAAAGTGATACAATATCAGTCACACTAATTAGTTGGACTAATTAGTTATTAGTTAGACTAGTTAGTTGTTCTTATTGGCTATATAAGTCTTATACTTCATGTAACATCAGTTCACACATTATTCCATATACTTTTCTTTACTTTTCTCACATTTAAGATTTCTATCAAGAATAGTAATACTTACCCCTCAAAACATTGCTCACTGCAGCGACTTATAAAATCATCAGTATAGCTTCCAAAAATACTATCAAGACGCTTCACTACTTTAGGAATATCCTCTGCAGGCAGTATATCCCATATCCTTAAAACTTGAGTAAATAATGATTCTTTTACTATGTCCTTTGAACAAACAACAAAGAGACCTTCCACTTTATATTGCTTTAACATCTGAGATGAATTACCACAAAGCAAGTTCACTTTTATCCTTTTTGGTCTCCATCCGCTGGAGAGTTTGAGCAAGAGGCTAATGACCGACTTCTTTGTCCGTTTCGACGGAAGTTTTTTAAATGACTTAAGGAAGTTATCACTGAAAAGAACCTGCAAAAACACAGAATATGAACGAACAACAGGTCAAGCACATGATAACAATAACTCAATAAGTAATTTCAAGATGGGAAATCCAAATACCTTCCACCTAGAGTTTCTAAAAACAACACTGTCTGCATTAAGCAAATCGTCGAGTTGATCAAGCTCTTTCTTGGCCTCCCAGATACCTTTCGCTAAATCCTCGTCTTCATCAGCATTAAAGAAACATTGGCGTTTTCTGGCATCAAGAACCAAAGCTTTCCAAACATTTTCTTGACTTACTAGGGTCCTCTCACTTCCCAATATCCATAGACAATACCTGCTCAAATATAAAATCAACCAACATTGATGCAAACATTTTATGAACAAAAACAAATGCACTCATGATTCAAAACAGTATATAGTAAGTTCTACCTAGCCTTGGTAAGAGCAACATTAGTCCTCTGGTGACTCGATATGAACCCAAGTGACGTACTGCAATCCGTTCGAACTGTTGATAATATAATGATGTCCTGCTCTCCGCCCTGGAAACCATCTATTGTTTTTACCTTCACATCAAAGCCTTCATTCTTATCATACTTTTGTCCAAGCATATCATGAATCGCAACAACTTGGGCAGCATATGGAGACACTACACCTATACTGATGTTCTCTTTTAAGTCCAGCCATGCTGCATTCCAAGCAAAAGCATTAAGGAAGAGACAATAGTTTGCAATTAGAAAACATGTTCGCATTAATTAATAAAGCTTTAGAAACAGTGTATTCCACATTTTTATCTTGTACCTTTCTGTCCTCGGTTTGTAGGTATTTGTAGTAACAAATAAATTTAAAATAAAAAAGTGTTTTTTCCCAACATATTGCAACCAAGCAGATTAAGAATCAATAAATATTTTCTTTTCATATACACATATTATACACACATGCACACTCACAAACCTCTAAAACAATTTTTAATTATTTTCATCACAACTGCCACTTCAACCATATTTTTCCGGCTTCGTCCAGCATCATCAAACTCTTCTCTGCCACCAATTATATTAATAAAGGAATATGGACCAAACATTTGTCCCGGGAGATATTGTTTCCTGTAGTTCTTTGCGGTGACATTTGATGCATCAAGAATTTGATTCAAATAGAAGCGTGAATTTGGAAATGAACTTATTGCTGGATGCATCCTGTACTGTATATTGAGGAAGTGATTTGGATGACCCAACGTGCTCAGTCTCGCAAATAAGCTTCTTCCGAAACCAACATCAAAAGAAACCTTTAGACATATAAAGGACAAGCATTAGCATTAATTGTCAACGAATAACTTTCATATATTAGTGAAAATGTAGGTATCTGGGGTACTAAATTTACTAAATGGGACATTTTTAGAATACATACACTACTTTCAACCAATGCTGGTAGTTGCCGTTCATCTCCAACAAGAATAGCATGGTTTATGTCTGAAAGTAGTAAAGGTATGATTGATTCACATTCCTTCAACTGTGCAGCTTCATCAATCACTAACATATCTAGTGGTTCCATGGCAACAGAATGCAGCCTAAAGGAACTAGAAGCAGTGGAAAATATTAATGAAGATGATTGTAAACAGAACTCTCTGATTGACTCTTCAGTCACAACATCTGGCAGGCTGAGGTCACCAAGCGAAACTTTAAGGGTTCTTAATAGAGAAAGGCACTCAGTTCTGCTCTGGTGCAAAGAGTATTCAGCCCCTACAAATGACTCAAGAGAACTATGTTCCTTTTCTAGAGGAGAAAAAAGCTCTTCAAGTAGTTCGCAAACAATATTACTTTCAAACAACAAAGCTTGAAAGGAATCGAGCGAGTGAAAAAGGCAGGTCAAATCTTTCAAGTTGTGTTCCATAATATAACTTCTGCCTATATGAGTACACAAGACTGAAATGCAGTTTCTGAGTGGCAATGCTATTGAAAGAAACCTTTCTCTGACAAACTCAAGAAAAGATTTGCAAGTCTCCACACCACAATCTGAAGGGTTGTCATCTTTTGCCTTATTAGAATTATTATCATCAATTTTGTCTTGTTCCTTTCTCAACTCGTTCTCAATGAATATATGATAATGGGAAACACAGTTTTCAAGTAGATCAATCATTGAACCAAAACTATATTTCCAACCAGCAGGAGGGGTAAAACAGATTAAGAGCTGATTGACACGATAGTCCAAATATATCTCTTCAATCTCTGCACCAACTTTAAGACGCTCATGATTCCCAAATAATAGAATGTCTCCTAAATTACAGAACAAAGCATCAGAATTTCTATCGAATGATTCTATCACCATGCTCAAGACACGTGACGCTACTTCTTTAATAGCAACATTTGTGGGAGCACAAACAAGAGTCCTACAGTTCATTTTCAATAGAGCAAAAAGCAATGTGCCTAGAGTTTTTGTTTTCCCTGTTCCTGGTGGACCCCAAATGAGATCGACAGTAGGCTTATGATTGCAATGAACGGAAGAAAGACATGCACAAATTGCCTTGTTTTGGGACTCATTCAACTCAGATGACAACCTTTGATATGTTTCATCGTCCCTAAGGGAATCAGTCTTCGGAGAGCAGTAATCACAACTTTCCTCAACCTGCCTCGAAGCAAAAATTGAAGATCAAAACATGTTCTACTTGGAAATAGCCACAGTTACCATAACAATAAACTAGATAATCCGATTCACAAATCTATAAATAAGTAAACTAATTGGCACAAATCTTTTGATTCATTAATAGCAATACAAGTTCTCATTAAATACTTTCTAAAATAGTGCTACAAATAACTATAACAAACAATCAACATTAAATATTGAAGGTAACACTACAAATATTTAATGAGAACAACTGATAAATTTATCACAGTATATATTCACCATGAAACACTGACTAAAATCCTTAACATAAAAATTACTTTCTTACCACATCACTAGCACATAAAATTTTCTGAATCAGCTTTGAATCTCCATTCATATGCAATGCATTCCATATTCTTCTGTTAGGAGTTATATTCGTCAAGAATATAATAAACAAAGATTTTTGCCCCATTTCATCAATGTCAATGTCTTTAGATGCAATCACTTTAAAAGTAGACATAAATTTAGTATCATCATCATCATCATCCTTAATCTCCTCATCTAAAATCCCGGCCGACAATACAAAACTCCACATCCTTCCAGACCTTTGTAAATCATTAACAGTTTCAGGTTTAAAATCGGCCAAAATAAAAACATCTCCTAACAATGTTTTGTATAGCTCTTTTCCATGACCAGAGGATCTATTTCTCCAACTATCAGTTTTAACAACATAGTGATTCCTACCATAGGAATGTGATGAAGACTGTTCAAGAGAAATCACTTCAGCATAAGGTGAACTTGATAAAATTTCCATACAAGAACAAAGTTGAGCTCGAGTATCATCCAACAAAGGATACACAAATGACTTGAAATATTGCTCAACAGAACTGAATGATAAATCGATATAACCAACCTACAAAGAAAGAAAAAACGATTAAAATGTAATAATTTCAAAAAATAAAAGAGTAATGGAAAAAAAGATACTAATGTGATAGAAATTGAAGTTGAAACCTTGTTGAGATAAAGGTCTTGATTGAAAATGTCCTCAAGAGACCAAGAAAACATAGTGTTTATGAAGGTGTGATCATTATAGTAAGTAGCTCTTTTTTTACTTGAACGATTCATTGTGTTTTATTTCAAAGCAAGAACAAGGAGAGGTTTTTCACTTCATGAAAGAATGAAGTGAGTAGAAATTTGAAAATGCAAAGCAGAGAGTGGAATAGAAGAAGAAATGAATTTCTTAACAACCAAGAATAGAAATGAAAAGCCGTATTACTAGTACTACTACTATGTATATGCACACTCAGACTCTTTTGAAATAATGATTTTGGGAGCATTGAATTTGATTGTAAGAAAAGTTGGGACTGTAAAGATTGGATTGGTTTTGAAAAATAAAGTAACTTTTTCAAGACCTTTTCATTATTTTCTTTTTAAAATCATAAAATTACTCAAGTTAAAATTTTACTATACATTTTTTTTATTAAAATAATGCACACAACCTAAGTTACATTTTGGATACATTTGTATGTCAATTTTAAGGTGCACAGGAGACATAAATTTAGGTTGTGTGCATTAAACAAAGCCACATTTGGACAGTGAATAGCAGTAACTTGTGATGAAATTTTTTTAATATTAAAAATTGTCATTAACTGTAGTGTTTATAAAAACAGTTGAGGACGTTTTGGTTCCTTCTTTAACAAGTTTGCACGATTGTGTGTCTTGGGAATTTTGTCTCACTCTAGCCGAAGCCATCACCAAGACCAAGGTGGGTCGTTTCTTTTCCAAAATAGCTTTACCAGTACTTTTTTTGTTTCGTATCAGTGTGATTTAGTTGATCAAGAAAAAAATTGATGGATCAGAACAAAATATACTAATTGTAGTTGTTATTCAATGAAGTACTTTGGAATATATAATAATATTATAAAAAAAGGTACTATGAAACATAGTTTTTTTTTTCGTCAACTATGAAGCATAGTTAAATAGTGGGGCATTCTAATAATCAGTACTCTGGAGTTTTTTTTTTTCTTTTAAAAATGTGGTATTTGGACTGATTTTTAGTTTTCGTACTTGGTTATTTTAATTTTGGTTGGTTTCGTTATTAAAGAACATCCACACATTTTAGAGTATTTTATATTGACAATAATTGAAGAGAAAGTTTATTGTGTCCTTATAAATACTACCTATTTGAATTTCAAAATATCGATCTTAAATAAATATTTTTCCTTTTTCAGAGGAAAATAAATATCCTTCCTTAAATTTTGTTTCCATACACTCCTTTTCTTTTTCTCACGATGAAATGTTGAGTGAGAGGAAAAGCAGATATATATCTGAGATCAATTTTCACTGATGTTATTAGAAAAGACAAATATTAATCGTATTTATTGAATTTTAAATTTTTCTCTACTTTTAATTAAGCGAACATCTGTTGTCAAAAATTTCTCATAAAGCAAAAAAAGAGAGAAAGTGGGTGTGGGGCACTTGATAATTTAAAGCACAAAAAATTACTTTGAAACATACAGTAAGTAAAAGTTAATTAAGAAACCTTAGAAGCGAATGTGTTTGAATGTTTTTTTTATTGGATGTGTTTTGAGTGTTTTTGGGGTGCTTTTTAACATGGATCACCCTTAAAGAGGTTCACGATAGACTAGTACCCTTTTGAACGTTTGATCAAGTAAGACTACGGATTATATTATAGTATGTCTACACTATATCTTTAACCTTCCTTTTCACTGGTCGTTGTCCACGTTAGCAACTCAAAGCTCCATGGAGCATTAGTATAATGATGGAGGAGGACAAATACTTTGTGAAAGTACTCCATAAATCCCAACCTTATTTTTTGAGTACGGGAATGGATCTAGTATCTGTTGTCCTCATACCTGCTTAGGTTATTTTTACTCGTCAGTACTCTAACAACTGTGTTGTTTGAGAGGGAGCAATATGAGTGCAGTTGCCGTTCCCTTAGTTTCAGGAAAAAAAAAATTGTGTTGTATGGTGGAGAATGGTGTGACACAAGGTGGAAGATAGAATAAAAAAAATATAATGTGGACAGACTATAATAGAATCAATGTTCCTGTTTAATCTAATGGTCAAAAGTTGCCTAGTGTATCATGGACAACTTTGATGGTAGTCCATGTTAGAAGCCACCAAGCTTTTTCGATTGGATTATTTTTGAGGAGGGGAAGTGGTTACACGGGTTTCCCAAGGTTCCTTACATCTAATGAATGGAGGGTGTAGCTCTAAATGACTCGATGTCGCGACCCAAAACCTAAACGCTGTGATTGGCGCACAAACTATAATCATATCCTGACAAATCTATCAACTAACTTAACAATTAAATAGTTCTAAATAACTATTTTAAAAAATTATATATAATTTTTAGAGATTCGACTGAATATCCTATGTAACTTCAACGTTTCCAAATTTTAGAATTTTGTTTCAAACGTTTAACTCAGTCATATTTCAAAGAACACAATCTAAATATGTCATATATTTCCCAAAAAACTTTCTAGACTCAAAATAACTACAAAATACATAACAACTCAACAAACTTTACAAAAAGACCCTTGATCAAAGAGGCCTACCAAAACAAATGACTGAGACTTGTATCTGCTGTTCTACTAACAATTTTCTACTCAGTTGCTTGTGAATCTAAAAAAATGAACAATATGAAAGGGTAAGTCACAAACTTAGTGGGAAAACAATAACCACCACTAACTAGAAGGGAAATACAAAAAGACATGAATATTTGTTTTTCAATCTTGTGACAATTATGCTAAACAATACTAGGTGAAATATTGAAAATCATGTAGAAATACTAGCTGTTTCTCAAATAAAGTATGCAAATGATAAAATCATTAAACTTATAATTTAACCGTTCAGGTAGAAATATTGAAAATCCAATTCATAAAGAAGTAAAATGAAAATGAACAACCTTAAAAATCATATAAAATCAAACAAGTAAAAATATAAAAAAAATCTTAGGACCAAGAGGTGGTTTCATCTCATTGATAGCTTCTCCTCCTAAGGGTGGTCTTTCCCTTATGTGTGACTCCATCTAACGAATAATCCTCTCATATGGGCAGCTCCATCTAACGAGTAACTCTCCCTAATCAAAACGATATAATTAGGTGCACCTACCGCCCTTAACGATTTTCAAAACACGTTTAAAAATCATTTCTCATTTCATCATAACTCACGTAAAACATATTCAACTCTATATCAATTCAATATTTAAATACTTTATAAATCATAAATAAATCAAACTATAAACATATTATATAACAAAGACCATAAAAATAAATAAATGATGAAATTGAAAAAAATTCAAAGGCTGTGTTCTCCAAAAGGATTCCAAGTCATGTAACACTTCAAAATTTGCACAAGATCCGTTGAGGCATTTTTGAAATATTGTTACTTGTTCTTTTAATACGGTGTATGCATATTCTATTTACTTACGCATGGGTGCCACAAGATCCATTGTTCCTTCAATCTTGTGTATTATACATTGAGCCAACCTTTCGGTTGCAATGACAAATAAGCAAGTTATAAAGGGTCCACTCGGCAAAAACTACCATATGGAAGAAGCTCAAGAGTAGGGCTTGTACTTGAATTGATCATCATATTGCTCGTATACATGCATGCCCATATCACATCAATGAATGGAGGAAGATGATGAAGTGAACTAGCATGTAAGGTGCAAAAAATAACAATATATCCACCGTTGTTTATCCAAAGTACATTGTGACCTAAAACCACTAAAGTTTAAAGATAAACATGCACTTTTACATTTTACAGAAAAACAATAACCAACTATAATCCCACAACCAAAATTTAGCACCTAATCTTTGGAATGACATCTCTTACTGACTCCCATACAAATGTTTGATCATGAAGACAGCTTAGCAAAACTATCAAGTGTCCCAGAATGATCAGAACTTCACTAGGAACACATAACTCTTACTTATGGTAAATATTTTACGCTCTTCCATTTGATCCAAATGTATCTTTTACAAGTTGAAAACTCAGAATAATGACTCAAATCTATGCAAGATCAACGGAATAAATGAAAAACAATAAAGGGTACTAATTAATATCAGTGACATGATTATGGCCAGAGTAAAGGTGGTAATTCAACAAAATTCTTGATTGCTTGTGAAAATGAAAAACATTATAGGATTTATACTAGATTACACATCCAAATTCATATCCATATATAATAATTATAATTTTAAATTAATAAATTTAGGCATAATGACACTACCAAGTGCCAACTAAGTTCTAGATGATAGCAGCAGAACTACTAATACAAACTCATTCATAATATTAATAAGATAACAACACAAACACTTTGGAACAAGTAAGCCAGATCAATAACTAGAATCAGAGGATAATCAATATCAAGGTCATTTTCCATACAACATTTGTCTAAAACAGTTGGCAACTTATTTATTTTATGATGCCAGCTACAATTAAAGGAGTACATCACAGATACATGATTTGGCAAAAGATTAAAGGTTCCTTTGTTACTAACTAGCTACCTCTACCAAAACATGTATCATAAAATGAATAGAAGGCATGGAGTTACCATATTCCTCCACCTCTGCTTCTTCCGCGACAATTGATAAAAGATTTTCTATCAAAGCTCTAATATGATGAAGTTATTTGCATATTTCAAGGCTTGCAATAATTTGATGAAGTTGATATTAGAACCTTGTCTCTCAAAACATGCTAATTAGCACTTGCCTTAGAACTAGAATTTGTTCCTCAACATGAACTTGACCCCAAAAGTTGACATTTAATAAAATTCATATGCGTAGTATGCAAACGAAAGAATAACAAATTATTTTTGTTGCCTCATGTTTTGTTTAGATGAGCTTAGATGACTTTGAATATTCTTGCCCCTCACTTTATAGTTGGAATGTACATTCATAATTGGTATTAATTGTTTTTTACTTAAGTGACTGTAGAGAGCTTATCTTCTATTGAAATTTCCTTACAAGATAACCCCAGTGATAAAATTGTCGACAACTTTAATTTGGCTACCATACGGACACTGAAAAAATACATTCAATTTAATAATGATTATACAAGCTTTGCGAGAATGTATGAAATTTTATTTAGACTTTTCTTTACATTCTTTAATTTTAGAAAATGTCTTCTTACTAAGATACTCAATGGACTATTGGTGACAATGTGAAATCTTACATTGGAAAATTACACACCGACAAATAATAGATTGAGGATTAAGCAAGAAACATTATTTTCAAAAATTAATTAACGAATTTCATGAAGGTTTATAATCATTACTGTATAGTATGTTATTTTTCCTGTATCTAGAGACTAGTCAAATTTAAATTATTAACATTTTTATCTCTAAAGTTACCTCGTAGAAAATTTCAATAGAAAATAAGCTCTCTATACTTATCACGTGAAAAACAAATTAAGTCAATTATGTAAATAAAATGTATAACTCAGTCATGAAGTCAATGCACCATGCGGGCAAGAACTTTCAAAGCAAACCAAGTTCATCTAGGCGAAACTGCAAAAGACTTTGTTATGCTTTTGTTTGTAGACTTAGCATATGATTTTGTGAAATGTCAACTTTTAGGATTAAGTTCATGCAGAGGAACACACTATCCATTGTCAATAACCTCGAGGAAATAACCAACTTTGGTTGACCAAAACACACACAGCTATTCAAAAGTAATTGCTTTCTCCTGACACATGCTCTTTCCACGTGGGCAGTTACCTAAATCAGAGTCTCAAATGTTCAAGGAAGCTCAGAGATTCTAGATCATGATTGATGGTGATAAAACTCCTGCATACAATATGACAAAGTTACCACCACTTGCACAAGCACAAACTACAACCTCATGTTCCCATACAATAGCAATTGCATCACTTGAAAAATAAAAAATAATTAGAAAAACATTACATTACTAAACAATATCACCAATTAAAATGATAGCTCCATTCATTAAGGCATGGTGGTCAAATGAAATCCTTTATTATATAAACCTTAGAAAATGAAATAGTTTAGAGTCCATGACAATCATCATGACCGACAAGTTGAAAAAAGAGCTATAATTTAGAGTCTAGACCAATTATTGTTACAATAATCATAATTGAACATTGAAAAACAGAAGAAAAAAAAAGGTATTTAATTTGAACACAAAGACTGAATCTACAACAAGATATGCAAGCAATTAAATCCAAACAAGATGAAAAGGTAACACAAAATGGAGATATGAAAGAAACTCTCACCTCATGTTTCTCCAATTCTTTTTTCCACGTAATTTCATCCTAGAAGTCAACTCCTAATTCTCCGTTAATTTCATGATTCAAGCTGATATAGCTGCAGAAACTAAAAATAAATAAATAAATTAATTAAAACTCAACCCTAATAAATGTGAAAGTATGCATTCAACAATTGAAAGGGTTTTAAACAACTGACCTTAGCAAATGAAAGAGTATCTGGCTATTGTGTGCCGTAGCTATGTATTAGGGTTTCTCCAATGGTGTTTGATGTATTTACGTCAAGGAAAATGTTATTCTAGATTGTCTATCTCATTCTCGAGGAAGAGATTGCGGAAACGAGTCGAAAGGGGGAGTGAAAATGAAATATCAGAGTAGTTTTGCCTCGAGTTGAGTGCAATGGGTGTTGTCTCTAGAAGTGCAAACCAGTATTTATAATCTCAACGAGTCAAATATTATTTTGGATGGTATTTATTAAAAGAAATGTATTTGGTCTAAATTTTTTTTCATATACATTTTTTTATCATTGGTCAAACATTTATTTTGAGTCAATCAGTTAAATTCATTTTGACGAATTTAGCATAACTGAAAACACAATTTATTTTCTATTGAAAATACTTTTTTATATAATAATTGATTCATTTATAAAAAAAAATTATTTTAAAATAAATAATTATTTGTTTTTAAACTTTATCTTAACTAAGTTAATATTATATATTAAGTTTGACGTCTTTTCTCGAATTCTTTTTAAATAAAATAATTTTTTTTTTCAATTTTTTTATATATTTTTTAATTATATTCTTTAATTAGTATTATTCATATTACTTTTAATACAATATATTTTTATTATATATTTATGAATGCAATAATCAAATAACTAAATTATTATTTTAGGAGGAAAGGAATATTGAATTAAAGATTGCAATTACAACAATATCCTCTCATATCTTTTTTTAACATAAGAAAATTCATTTCCGTTCTTTGGACCAACCAATGTACCAAAAGTTGCACGTTAAACAATATTAAAACTTTCATCAGAAATATAAGACTAATTTAATTACTTTTTCCACTTCATAGTGATGACAATTGCATTCAAATCACACATATTAAAAAATATCATAAATAAGTAAAGAAATAGAATGTAATTTTATCAAAATATAGTTAATAACCATTGATGTGTTATCCACTATTGTAAATAAAAATGAAATATATAATTTGAGAGTAGTTTATAGAATATTAATGATATGTTACAATTAAAAAAGTAATTAATATTATATTAAGAAAAAGAATAACATTGGTTAAGACAATGTTTTGGCTAAATACCATTTTTTGTGAGCCGTAAAGTGTAAATTTTTTTTAAATAATTTCACATTGGCTAAAGTAATATTTTTCGTGCATTGAAAGTTGTCTCTTCTTAACGCATTCAAAGGTTGTAACTTTGATTTTCTTTATAGATAAGAATTAGATTTCCTGGGAGTTCTTATTTATTTGTGTAGTTTTATTGTTCTTTCGTGCTTGCAATATTATGTTTGAGTGCTCGTTGTGTCTCTTGTGTGGCTAGTGGTTGAGTCACACATATTATATTTTTTTTAATAATTTTTCTATGTAATTTACATCAAGTATTTGTGTCACTGAGCTTTGTTTCATATATTACATTTATATTTTTAATGTAATTAAGATTTTGTAGGTCTTTAAGAATTTTTCATATTATGGTAGTTTAGATCATTAATGTTATAATTTCCTTTGTTATACGTTTTCTCACCCTGTCGTGACATAATGACGATAACAATCTTTTCAATATGCATGTACCATTTTCAACTTCTCTCAATTTTGAAATATCTTCTCTTGATTTTGCAATGTTGTTTTTGCCTTATATATTCTATAAAAAACTTGAACATTATTTGTGTTGCTGAAAAAATGAAGGTAATATATTAACATATCTATCACATTGAATAGTAGACTAAAATGCAAGTACAAATATAGATTTTCGAATCTTTGGTTACGAACTTAACTTAGCTAACAATTAGTGCTTCTTAAGAATTTCACCATGAGATAAGTGTATCAACTTTTAAATATTTTCTTTTCTTGTAACATGTTGTGATAAATGTTAAGGTTGTAGTATATTTTTCATAATTCAATTGATATGCATTAAAAGTGTTGTAACATTTTTTGAGTCCTACTTGAACATCATGTTTTACTAGTTTATTTCTCGCGCTCAACCAAACAATTATTTCTTTAATTTTAGCCTTACTACCTTTTTTTTCAAATTTCAACCAAAAGATAAAGATAAAACAAGGGGAGACAACATAAACCACATTTTCATACTCATTTTGTTATGCAAGAGCTCTAACAATAGACAATAAAAACGAGAATTATGGATTGATGATTATTTCTTAACGATTTATTAACCATAAAAAGTTCATTTGTTTTTATGTAATGATAACTATTAATAACTAACCACCCTTTCTCCACCACCTTTTACTCTTCTGTTTTCGTTGCGTTTTTATCGGAGTCTTTATGTGCGGTTTATACGAGAGAAAAATAAATTTTATCTTTAGAGAAGGAAATTTAGACATCGTTGGAATGTTTTCATTCTAGCCACCCTTTATCTTGAAATAAAATGGATTCCGTATTCATTTTTGTGTTAAGAAAATCTACATGGTCATAACATTATTTTTTGGTTTTGTGAGTATGTTTGAGACAAAGAAAAAACAATAACCAATAGAAACATAGAGAAAATGGCATCATCCAAGTTTGAAATCGCTTCTTCGTCTCCGTTTGGTTATGTTTTGACTTTAAAGAACCATAATGATTGTGATGCATGCATTACACATCCCAAAAACAAGGTGAGAGATCATGTTAACACTTGCAACGCTGTTCTCATCTCCTCTGATACAACACCTAATCAGAACAAAAAAAAAGCAACATGGGTTTCAAGAGTTGCTAAAAACAACAACCCTGAAAGCCTAAATTTCACAAGAAGGTTTCATAATATATTTGGAGACAAATATGATTCTTCATTATCTGCATTGGTGAGTCCAAGGCATTCAAAGACCATTGATCGATGGGCTGCAAGGCAAGCTCGAGAAGTAACAAAAAATATGGAGAATAATGTTCATGACGTGTTGCAAATATTTCCTTCAAGGTCATCAAGTTTCAATTCCAGAAGAGATAGAGAAGTTTCTGTTTCCCCTCCTCGTTCTGATAGTTCATTTGAAAGTGAAAAAACTTCAAACCTTGGTGCTTCTTCCCTTGTTCAAATATGGGAAAAAAGGCTCAACCAATCCAATTGCACAAAACAGAATGGCTCGTCCGTTGGAAGAACTAATTCTGATGCAAGCAGCAATGAAATGAATGCATTTTATGTAGAAGAACATAATAAGGTCTTAGAAGAAGGGGAATCGTGTGATGAACCATTTTCGGATTGGGAATATGATAAAACAGGACAAAGTACTGGTCAACCTTGTTCATCAAAACAGCATTGTAATTCAGATGCTGCTGAAAGTGAGAGGAGCAGGGTTGCTGATATTATCAAGAAACTCTCAGTAACAAATCAAATGCAAGGTGATGACAATGATCACGAGGTGAGTAATATTAATGTGACTAGTTCTCCATATAGAGAGCGTGATCGTGCTTTTACACCAAAACAATTAGTAGAAGAAAGAGGTTTTTGTCAGGTCACAAGTTCCCCCCGGATTAGAGGGCGTCAAGCATTCAATGATTTGATTATGCAATTTGAGAGTGATCGACATGGAGAGCTCAACAATCTTGCTGAGCGTGGTGCGGTTTCTAAGTTTACACAAAGAGGTCGTATTCAGGTAAATATACTTTACAATTCATTTTTATTGAACTAACTCATGAATGTTCTCAACTAACTATTTATCTAACACTATGTATGTAGTCATTACTTCGACTTAGATTGTTGCAACGTGGAGTAGCAGCTTTTGATCCATCACACCCAAAATCAACAACATTTGAAGGGAACAAACAACTACAAGGATCAACAATTACGCAAATAAGGTGTGACACTCTCTCATCAAATAACAATACCACTGCTGCATTTCTACAACAATTAAATATATATACTTAGATCATCAATATAAAAATGCACTATTAGGTTCATAATTTTAATTTAATGCAGGGAAAGATTTAACACAGGAGATGAACAAAGAACTTCAACAAAGGTGTCACAGTCGAGAAGTCTAGGCAGGAAGATGGTAAACAATCCTAAACAACTTGGCAAAGATACCAAGATAATCAGTGATATTCATAATAAGCAAAATTCAGTGGCTCCTACTAGTGCAGTTATCAAAGAAGAAGTTTATCCATGTTATGGTTTTGAAGCTCAAAATGATGATCCAAAACAAACTCTTGAAGCAACTTCATCCAAAATTGATTCAAAAGCAACTGAAATGAATGATAAAGTAGAAGAAAAAGACCAAAATAGATTTGATACTATTGAAGCCAATTATAATGAGATGTTAGACGAAAAAGAAGGTAATAATCAAAATTGTGACGAAACTATATCTAGTTATGACTGGATTAGTACTATTTCTCGGCCTAGAAGCTACTGGGAAAAACTGAGACGAGAGTGGTATAAGGAAATGCTTGACTTTGGATCTGACAATGATGAGAGGCGTGAGCTCCTTGAAAGGTATTTAGATTATTATGCTCAATATTTTCACATTTTCCTTGTATACTCTAACAATTCTATAGTCCAAGAAAATTCATAAACACGATCCCCAGATGTGTGAGGTGATGTCGCTATAGTCATTAAATGTAATAGAATTTCAAAACCATCTTTCAATGTGTCTTATGTTAGAAGTTTCACAGACCAAACTAACTAACTAATTGACGCATTAGGGGATAAAACTAAAAAATGAAAGACATATATGAGGTCCAAACCAATTAACAAAAGATGCGTTAAAGGATTACAGCGACGATAACTCACACATTGAGAGATCAAAATGGTCATTTACTCAATAATGAATAAGAAACGGTCTAGTGTTTTTGCACAGTCAATTGAACAATAATAGGACTAAATTTTCATTGTAAATTCACTTATTTAAACATAAATTGTGTTAATTTGTAGAAAAACAGTTTCAACTGTACTTTCTAGTGACTTTGGAGTAAGGATGGATAAATTGATGAAGTCACACATGGGAACAGAAACACAGCTAGTTAATAATCGATGCAACGAAGAAGACGAAGAAGGGAGTATGGAACAATTAATGGAATTTTTTCATGATCGTTTGCGTGTAAGAGGCAATCCTAAAGAGAAGGAAACAGAACACGAAGATGAAAGCATTAATGGTGGTTCAGATCACGAACTTGGTGATTATCAATCTTCACCATCAATACATACACCATCCTCAACAACATGGAGTTATAGAGACAGTGGTGGTGGAGATGATTCTGTTCATAGAGTTGCATTTGTATCCTCACCATTGCATCCTCAATCTCAATCTTTCTATCAAGATAGTAGGCAATACTCTTCACCATCAAATCATCATTCAATAGTGAGTTTTATTACACTCTTACACGAAGATGTAACTAACTACATGTTTATAAGTCTTCATATATAATGACATAATACTTTGGTGGCTTATAGGAAATGCAATTCATATATGATTTGCGAGGCCAAATGGAACAACTTTCTATTGAGATGTCTGAGCTAAGGAAAACAATCAAAAACTGCACAGACATGCAGATGCAATTACAACAATCCAAAAAACAAGAGGTTCACACAGGTATGTGATTATTGATGTTTAACAATAGTGTTTTGGTAATGGTGTATAAGGAACATTGGTATTCCTTTTATTTTTGTACCCTCTCATTTTGTATATGAAATATGATTGCAGTTAAAGAGAAAAAAATCAATAACAAAACATCAAAGAAAGTCAATTGTTGCATTTGCAAGGAGAATAAAGTAAACTCGATTTTATACAGGTATTAATTTATTTAGTTCTAATAATTGTGATAAATACTACCTTTATTTCTACACAATAGTACTGATAACGCCTCTACATTTTTTACAGATGCGGACACATGTGTGCATGTCTTGAATGTGCCAATGAGTTGCAACTAAAAAGCAAAAAGTGTCCAAGATGCCAAACTCCAATAATAGACGTTGTTCGAGTATATACTGACGACGAATATTCACATGATGGACAAAGTCTAGGTGTGGAGGATTAAGTCCTCAAACTTGGTAAATTGAAAAGAAGGCAATTTACCATTTTCTATTAAACTGTAGTCCTTTGAGAGTATGTCATTTATTGTTTTACTCTCCCTCCAACACATTCTTATCTCTCAACACCTTTTTATTTTATTCCAAATCCAAATCCTCTTTTAATCTAGCGATCGAACTTTTTTGGTTTCAAACATAGTTTTTTCTTCATAATTTATTATTTTTAGGTTCTCAATAGATTTGAAGAACGCTGGAGTATATACTAGAATGGTGAAATTGTGATTTCCCGTACTATGTGTAATTGGTGTTTTCGCAAGGAAAATATATGAATTTTGTCTCTTGTACTTTATGTTTGTTCATAACTTAAAAACCTGACATTTGTGTTTTCTATATGTTTGATCCTTAGCATGTGTTTTATACTTGACAAGGCATATGCTTTGTGCACAGACCAATCATGCTCTTAATCACCAATTCACCCTGTTTTGGGACATATATGGATGAAAAGTATGCCAAAGTACAGTTTGACAATTGGGCCATGTGGCCTATGTTTGATCCTCTTTTAATTAGTGTATGTTTAGATTGAGAGTGAGTTTGACAAAATCACACGTAGCGTCGATAATTTTATTGAAATTCTAAAGTTCAATTCTTGCCAAAATCACATAAATTTATCATTATTTGGACAATCTCACCACCAATTCAAACACGTATTTAGGTGCCAATAGATTTTATTATTAGAGCTATCAAACTTGACATTTTGTTTTAACATAAAATTCTTAACTACATGTTGAGAAAAATTAAGTCAATTACGGTACTTTGTTTTAACATAAACTTCTTAATTGTAGATAGTAAAAAATTAAATCGAAAAAATAGATCTCTTACATCGATTGCACGGTGAATCAACTATGAAGTATCGAAACATTGGATAAATTTAAAACTTTTGAAATACAATTTTTTCAAAAAATTTTAAAAATTTGAAAATTTTAATGAATGTGAAATTTCTGAAATTCAATTTGTTTATTATTTAAAAAAATTATATAAAATTTGAATAAATGTGAAACTTTATAATGCATTTTTTCCAAATTTTTTTAAAAAAATTCAAAAATTTAGATGAACACAAAATTTTCTAAATAATTTTTCTCCAAAATTCTTTAAAAAACTAAAAATTTTGAAATTGTCAAAATTTTAATTATTTCAAAAATTTTGACTATAAAATTTTATATACTTTAAATTTTATAAAACTTCAAACAATATACATTAATTAAAAAAAGTTCCAATAACTTTTGGGCCGAGGCCCAATATATTCCACAAAAACACGAAAACGCTGGAGAGAAGTCTTTAAATACAACACACGGTATCATAGTTTTCTCTCATTCCGTGTTCCTCTTCTTGCCGCGTGTTGGTGGTTAATCGGTGGCGGGTATTCTTTCTTTCTTCTTTTTGAAGAATGGGTTTAAACACGCACTGTAGAATGCATAGACGGATACTAGAAGGCAAGATTAGGTTCTTTATTGAATATGGATGAATGTTCGATCCTTCGATTATCTTTAATCGGTGGCGGATTCTTTCTTCTTCAAGAAACAATAAACGCATTTTCTTGATCATTCAAGAACCGTTTGGAGCATCACCTCTCTCGTTCCGTTTATCCATGTCGGTACAATACTCTCCTTCGAGGTTCTGCGCCGAACTCCACCTCGTGAAGAAGATTCTCTCTTACACCGTTCCAAAACCGGTAAACGAGGTTGAAAGGAGTGTCCTTACGAAATTGGAAACCGTGGAATCGTTGGCAGAAGATTCGAATTGTAAGAACTTGTTCTCCTTTGCATGTAACATTGCATCTCGTACTTTTTTGTTGCGATTTCTCAGAAACTATCTGTACTGAATTCATGTTAGGAAATTTGAATCTGTAATTCGATGTGTGATCAAATTGGTATTTGCAGTTTAAAGGAAATTAAACTAATGAATAGTTGCTTTGCTTTCAAGAATTGGCTCAAGAAACTGTCAATGCTTCAAAAAAAAAAAATTGCAAATACCATTCACTAATTTATTCTACTTAATTATTGTAGTTTGCAAAGTCTGGCTTTTCTGATATTGCATGTTCTAGGGGAAATGAAAGTTTAGTTGTTCAGTCCCTACATATATATATATATATATATATATGTGTGTGTGTGTGTGTGTGTGTAATGTGATTGGTGGCATGATAACTGATAGAATAATGCTTGACAATGAAATATGATGGACAGTTTTGACAGGGCTAAAATCCTTTGCCTATTTTCTGATTATGCTCCAGTAGCTCATTTATGAACCAATACTATAGCAAAGATGGATAGTGTCCATGGTGATGTTCCATTTGCAGTGACAGAACGAGGTGGACGCCGTTTGCAACAAGTGAATCATGAAGACGCATGGTATGTTGTGGTTTTGGGCATTTCTTGGTTACACTTATGTTTGATGATTTATCTTCTCCTTGTGTTGATATTGATGGCTCACTAGGGGATTTCATCTCGTCCTTCACAAATACCATATTACATGTTGCCAAGGCAGAGAGCTACCTTTTATGTTTATTTTTTATAAATTATCTATACTAATCATTTGAACAATTGGGTTCAATGGTAGATTGAAAGTTTTGGTCACAAATTAGTCATAGAAAGCTTAAAGCCCAATACAGAGCGTGAAAGGTTTACAATTAAGTAGAAAGTTGGTCCTATAATCTTTACACATAATATCTTAACTACAAATTTTGATCTACTGCATATAAGGGCAATCAATAGTTGATTACAAACTTTAAAAAGTTTTTCCAATATATGATTTATAAAGGAAGGTTCAACTCTCAAAATCAGAAGGAAAGCTAACATTGCTACTTGGGTAGCAATCTTGATATGACTTATAGAAAAGAGTTGCAACAGTTTTTGTATTTTTATCATTTTGGTCCATCAGAGTATTATCTGTGTTGAAATTATTAATGAAATCATAACATGAAAAATATGATTTTTGTGACAGCTGTGATGCCTCAATGACTTTCAAGGAAATTGCATTATAAACTCTTTGTTATTCATAATATAAAAATTCGATGATACTAAATCCCTACATGAGATGGAATCTATTTTCATAATATGAAAAATATGATTTTTGTGATAGTGGTGATGTCTCGATGGTTTTAAATCAAATTGCATTATGAACTCTTTATTATTCACCTATTCCTACATGAGATAGAATCTATTTTCATATTCTAAAAAAAATGATTTTGTGATAGTTGTGATGCCTCGACAACTTTAAATGAAATTGCATTATGAACTCTTTACTATTCATAATGTAAAAGTTGGATGTTGCCTAGTCTCTATATGAGATGGAGTCTATTTTCATAATATGAAAATTCTGATCTTTGTGATAGTTATGGTGTCTCGATAGCTTTAAATAAATTGTATTATGAACTCTTTCTTATTCATAATATAAAAGTTGGATGTTGCTTAGTCCCTATATGAGATGAAGTCTATTTTCATAATATGAAAATTTTGGTTTTTGTGATAGTTGTGATGCCTCGTCAGCTTTAAATGAAATTGCATTATGAACTCTTTAATATTCATAATGTCAAAGTTGGATATTGCCTAGTCCCTTTAATAGATGGAGTCTATTTTCATAACGAAAATTTTGATTTTGGTGATAGTTGTGTTGCCTCGATAACTTTAAATAAAATTCCATTATGAACTCTTTATTATTATTCATAATGTAAAAGTTGGATGTTGCTTAGTACCTATATGAGATGAAATCTATTTTCATAATATAAAAATTTTAATTTTTGTGATAGTTGTGATGCCTCAACGACTTTAAATGAAATTACATTATGAACTATTTGTTATTCATAATGTAAAAGTTTGATGTTGCCTAGTCCCTATATGAGATGGAATCTATTTTCATTATATGAAAATTTTGATTTTTGTGATAGTTGTGATGTCTCGATGATGTTAAATGAAATTGCATTATGAACTCTTTATTATTCGTAATGTAAAAGTTGGATA
Organism: Cicer yamashitae; assembly: GCA_037974755.1. NCBI lineage: Eukaryota > Viridiplantae > Streptophyta > Magnoliopsida > Fabales > Fabaceae > Cicer > Cicer yamashitae. Next base: position 10,137,891 of record JBBPBQ010020323.1, read on the forward strand.
TTGCCTAGTCCCTAAATGAGATGGAGTCTATTTTCATAATATGAAAATTTTGATTTTTTTGATAGTTGTGATGCCTTGAAGACGTTAAATGAAATTGCATTATGAATTTTTTATTATTCGTAATGTAAAAGTTGGATGCTGCCTAGTCCCTAAATGAGATGCAGTCTATTTTCATAATATGAAAATTTTGATTTTTGTGATAGTTGTGATGCCTCGACGACTTTAAATGAAATTGCATTATGAACTGTTTATTATTCATAATGTAAAAGTTGGATGTTGCCTAGTCTCTAAATGAGATGGAGTCTATTTTCATAATATGAAAATTTTGATTTTTGTGATAGTTGTGATGCCTCGACGACTTTAAATGAAATTGCATTATGAACTCTTTATTATTCATAATGTAAAAGTTTGATGTTGCCTAGTCCCTATATGAGATGGAATCTATTTTCATAATATGAAAATTTTAGTTTTTGTGATAGTTCTGACGCCTCGATGACTTTATATTAAATTGCATTATGAACTCTTTATTATACATAATGCAAAAGTTGGATGTTGCTTAGTCCCTATATGAGATAGAATCTATTTTCATAATATGAAAATTTTAATTTTTGTGATAGTTGTGATGCCTTGACGACTTTAAATGAAATTACATTATGAACTCTTTGTTAATTATAATGTAAAAGTTTGATGTTGCCTAGTCCCTATATGAGATGGATTATATTTTTATCATATGAAAATTTTGATTTTTGTGATAGTTGTGATGCCTCGATGACGTTAAATGAAATTGCATTATGAACTCTTTATTATTCATAATGTAAAAGTTGGATGTTGCCTAGTCCCTAAATGAGATGGAGTCTATTTTCATAATATGAAAATTTTGATTTTTGTGATAGTTGTGATGCCTCGACGACTTTAAATGAAATTGCATTATGAACTCTTTATTATTCATAATGTAAAAGTTGGATGTTGCGGAGTCCCTAAATGAGATGGAGTCTATTTTCATAATATGAAAATTTTGATTTTTGTAATAGTTGTGATGCCTCGACGACTTTAAATGAAATTGCATTATGAACTCTTTATTTTTCATAATGTAAAAGATGGATATTGCTTAGTCCCTATATGAGATTGAATCTATTTTCATAATATGAAAATTTTAATTTTTGTAATAGTTGTGATGTCTTCACGACATTAAATGAAATTACATTATGAACTCTTTGTTATTCATAATGTAAAAGTTTAATGTTGCCTAGTCCCTATATGAGATGGAATCTATTTTCATAATGTGAAAATTTTGATTTTTGTAATAGTTGTGATGCCTCGAGACGTTAATTGAAATTGCATTATGAACTCCTTGTTATTCATAATGTAAAAGTTGGATGTTGTCTAGTCCCTAAATGAGATGTATTATATTTTCATAATATGAAAATTTTTATTTTTGTGATAGTTGTGATGCATCAACGACTTTAAATGAAATTGCATTATGAACTCTTTATTATTCATAATGTAAAAGTTGGATGATGCCTAGTCCCTACATAAGATGAAGTCTATTTTTATAATATGAAAATTTTGATTTTTGTGATAGTTGTGATGCCTCAACGACTTTAAATAAAATTGCGTTATGAACTCTTTATTATTCATAATGTAAAAGTTGGATGTTGCCTAGTCCCTTTATTAGATAGAGTCTATTTTCATGATGAAAATTTTGATTTTTGTGATAGTTGTGATGCTTGGATAACGTTAAATGAAATTGCATTATGAAATTGCATTATAAACTCTTTATTATTCAGAATTTAAAAGTTGGATGTTGCCTAGTCTCTATATGAGATGAAGTTTATTTTCATAATATGAAAATTTTGATTTTTGTAATATAAATAAATTGTATTATGAACTCTTTATTATTTATAATGTAAAAGTTGGATGTTGCCTAGTCCTTATAGAGATAAAGTCTATTTTCATTATATGAAAATTTTGATTTTTGTAATAGTTGTGATGTCTCTCGAGTTTAAATGAAAATGCATTATGAACTCTTTATTATTCATAATATAAAAGTTGAATGTTCCCTAGTCCCTTTAATAGAAGGAATCTATATGCATAATACAAAATTTGATTTTTGTGATAGTTGTGTCGCCTCCACGACTTTAAAGTAAATTGCATTATGAACTCTTTATTTTTCATAATGTAAAAGTTGGATGTTGCCTAGTCCCTTTATTAAATGGAGGCTATTTTCGAAATGAAAATTTTGATTTTGTGATAGTTGTGTTGCCTCGATAACTTAAAATTAAATTGCATTATGAACTCGTTATTATTCATAATGTAAAAGTTGGATGTTGCTTAGATCATATATGAGATGGAATCTATTTTCGTAATATGAAAATTTTAATTTTTGTGATAGTTGTGATGCCTTGACGACTTTAAATGAAATTACATTATGAACTATTTGTTATTCATAATGTAAAAGTTTGATGTTGCTTAGTCCCTATATGAGATGGATTATATTTTTATTATATGAAAATTTTGATTTTTGTGATAGTTGTGATGTCTCGATGATGTTAAATGAAATTGCATTATGAACTCTTTATTATTCATAATGTAAAAGTTGGAAGTTGCCTAGACCCTAAATGAGATGGAGTCTATTTTCATAGTATGAAAATTTTGATTTTTGTAATAGTTGTGATGCCTCGATAACGTTAAATGAAATTGCATTATTAACTCTTTATTATTCATAATGTAAAAGTTGGATGTTGCCTAGTCCTTATAGAGATAAAGTCTATTTTCATTATATACAAATTTTGATTTTTGTGATAGTTGTGATGTCTCTCAAGTTTAAATTAAAATGCATTATGAACTCTTTATTATTCATAATGTAAAAGTTGAATGTTGCCTAGTCCCTTTAATAGAAGGAATCTATATGCATAATACAAAATTTGATTTTTGTGATAGTTGTGACGCTTCCACGACTTTAAATTAAATTGCATTATGAACTATTTATTTTTCATAATGTAAAAGTTGGATGTTGCCTAGTCCCTTTATTTAGATGGAGGCTATTTTCGAAATGAAAATTTTGATTTTGTGATAGTTGTGTTGCCTCGATAACTTTAAATTAAATTGCATTATGAACTCATTATTATTCATAATGTAAAAGTTGGATGTTGCTTAGTCCCTATATGAGATGAAATCTATTTTCATAATATGAAAATTTTAATTTTTGTGATAGTTGTGATGCCTTGACGACTTTAAATGAAATTACATTATGAACTCTTTGTTGTTCATAATGTAAAAGTTTGATGTTGCCTAGTCCCTATATGAGATGGATTATATTTTCATTATATGAAAATTTTGATTTTTGTGATAGTTGTGATGCCTCGATGACGTTAAATGAAATTGCATTATGAACTCTTTATTATTCATAATGTAAAAGTTGGATGTTGCCTACTCTCTATATGAGATGGAGTTTATTTTCATAATATGAAAATTTTGATTTTTGTAATAGTTGTGATGCCTCGACAACTTTAAATAAATTGTATTATGAACTCTTTATTATTTATTTAATGTAAAAGTTGGATGTTTCCTAGTCCTTATATGAGATGAAGTCTATTTTCATAATATGAAAATTTTGATTTTTGTGATAGTTGTGATGTCTCGATGACTTTAAATGAAGTTGCATTATGAACTCTTTATTATTCATAATGTAAAAGTTGAATGTTGCCTAGTCCCTTTAATAGATGGAGTCTATTTTCATAATGGGTAATTTGATTTTTGTGATAGTTGTGATGCCGCCACGACTCTAAATGAAATTGCATTATGAACTATTTATTATTCATCATGTAAATGTTTGATGTTGCCTAGTCCCTATATGAGATCGAATCTATTTTCATAATCTGAAAATTTTGATTTTTGTGATACTTGTGATGCCTCGACGACTTTCAATGAAATTGCATTATAAACTATTTATTTTTCATAATGTAAAAGTTGGATGTTGCCTAGTCCCTTTATTAGATGGAGTCTATTTTCGTAATGAAAATTTTGATTTTTGTGATAGTTGTGATTCTTTATTATTCATAATGTAAAAGTTGGATGTTGTCTAGTCCCTAAATGAGATGAAGTTTATTTTCATAATATGAAAATTTTAATTTTTGTGATAGTTGTGATGTCTCCACGAATTTAAATGAAATTGCATTATGAACTCTTTATTTTTCATAATGTAAAATTTGGATGTTGCCTAGTCGCTTTATTAGATGGAGTCTATTTTCGTACTGAAAATTTTAATTTTTGTGATAGTTGTGTTGCCTTGATGACGTTAAATGAAATTGCAATATGAACTCTTTATTATTCGTAATGTAAAAGTTGGATGTTGTCTAGTCCCTAAGTGAGATGAAGTCTATTTCATAATATGAAAATTTTGATTTTTGTGATAGTTGTGAAGCCTCGGCAACTTTAAATGAAATAGCATTATCAACTCTTTATTTTTCATAATGTAAAAGTTGGATGTTGCCTAGTCCCTTTATTAGATGGAGTCTATTTTCAAAATGAAAAGTTTGATTTTTGTGATAGTCGTGATGCCCCGATGACGTTAAATGAAATTGCATTATGAACTCTTTATTATTCATAATGTAAAAGTTGGATGTTGCCTAGTCCCTAAATGAGATGGAGTCTATTTTCATAATATGAAAATTTTGATTTTTTTAATAGTTGTGATGCCTCGAAGACTTTAAATGAAATTGCATTAAGAATTCTTTATTAATCATAATGTAAAAGTTTGATGTTGCCTAGTCTCTATATGAGATGGAATCTATTTTCATAATATGAAAATTTTGATTTTCGTGATAGTTGTGATGCCTCGACGACTTTAAATGAAATTGTATTATGAACTCTTTATTTTACATAATGTAAAAGTTGGATGTTGCCTAATCCCTTTATTAGATGGAGTCTATTTTCAGTATGAAAATTTGGATTTTTGTGATAGTTGTGATGCCTGGATGACATTAAATGAAATTGCATTATAAACTCTTTATTATTCATAATGTAAAAGTTTGATGTTGCCTAGTCCCTATATGAGATGGAATCTATTTTCATAATATGAAAATTTTGATTTTTGTGATAGTTGTGATGCCTCGAAGACTTTAAATGAAATTGCATTATAAACTCTTTATTTTTCATAATGTAAAAGTTGGATGTTGCCTAGTCCCTTTATTAGATGGAGTCTATTTTCGTAATGAAAATTTTGATTTTTGTGATAGTTGTGATGCCGTTATGACGTTAAATAAAATTGCATTATGAACTCTTTATTATTCATAATGTCAAAGTTGGATGTTGTCTAGTCCCTAAATGAGATGGAGTCTATTTCATAATATGAAAATTTTGATTTTTGTGATAGTTGTGAAGCCTCGGCGACTTTAAATGAAATTGCATTATGAACTCTTTATTTTTCATAATGTAAAAGTTGGATGTTGCCTAATCCCTTTATTAGATGGAGTCTATTTTCAAATTGAAAATTTTGATTTTTGTGATAGTCGTGATGCCCCGATGACCTTAAATGAAATTGCATTATGAACTCTTTATTATTCATAATGTAAAAATTGGATGTTGCCTAGTCCCTAAATGAGATGGAGTCTATTTTCATAGTATGAAAATTTTGATTTTTGTGATAGTTGTGATGCCTCGAAGACTTTAAATGAAATTGCATTAAGAATTCTTTATTATTCATAATGTAAAAGTTTGATGTTGCCTAGTCCCTATATGAGATGGAATCTATTTTCATAATATGAAAATTTTGATTTTCGTGATAGTTGTGATGCCTCGACGACTTTAAATGAAATTGTATTATGAACTCTTTATTTTTCATAATGTAAAAGTTGGATGTTGCCTAGTCCCTATATGAGATAGAGTCTATTTTCATAATATAAATATTTTGATTTTTGTAATAGTTGTGATGCCTCGACAACTTTAAATGAAATTGCATTATGAACTCTTTATTATTCATAATGTAAAAGTTGGATGTTGCCTAGTCTCTATATTTGATGGAGTCTATTTTTATAATATGAAAATTCTGATCTTTGTAATTGTTATGGTGCCTCGATAGCTTTAAATAAATTGTATTATGAACTCTTTATTATTTATAATATAAAAGTTGGATGTTGCATAGTCACTATATGAGATGAAGTGTATTTTCATAATATGAAAATTTTGATTTTTGTGATAGTTGTCATGTCTCGACAACTTTAAATGAAATTGTATTATGAACTCTTTATTATTCGTAATGTAAAAGTTGGATGTTGTCTAGTCTTTATATGAGTTGGAATCTATTTTCATGATATGAAAATTCTGATCATTGTGATAGTTATGATGCCTCGATAGCTTTAAATAAATTGTATTATGAACTCCTTATTATTCATAATGTAAAAGTTGGATGTTGTCTAGTCCTTATATGAGATGAAGTCTATTTTCATAATATAAAAATTTTGATTTTTATGATAGTTGTGATGTCTCGACGACTTTAAATGAAATTGGATTACGAACTCTTTATTATTCATAATGTAAAAGTTGGATGCTGCTAAGCCCCTATATGAGATGAAATCTATTTTCATAATATGAAAAATTTTGATTTTTGTGATAGTTGTGATGTCTTAACGACTTTAAATGGATTTGCATTATGAACTCTTTATTATTCATAATGTAAAGGTTGAATGTTGCCTAGTCCCTTTCATAGATAGAGTCTATTTTCATAATGAAAATTTTGATTTTTGTGATGCCTCGATGATTTTAAATGAAATTGCATTATGAACTCTTTATTATTCATAATGTAAAAGTTGGATGTTGCCTAGTCCCTATTTGAGATAGAGTCTATTTTCATATTATTGAAATTTTGTTTTTTGTGATAGTTGTAATGTCTTGACGACTTTAAATGAAATTGCATTATGAACTCTTTCTTATTCATATTGTAAAAGTTTAATGTTGTCTAGTCCCTTTAATAGATGGAGTCTATTTTCATAATGAAAAATTTGATTTTTGTGATAGTTTTGATGCCTCGATAACTTTAAATGAAATTGCATTATGAACTCTTTATTATTCATAATGTAAAAGTTAGATATTGCCTAGTCCCTATATGAGATGGAGTCTATTTTCATAATATAGAAATTTTGATTTTTGTTATAGTTGTGATGCCTCGACTACTTTAAATGAAATTGAATTATGAACTCTTTATAATTCATAATGTAAAAGTTGGATGTTGTCTAGTCCCTTTATTAGTTGGAGTCTATTTTCTTATGAAAAATTTGATTTTTGTGATAGTTGTGATGTCTCGATGACGTTAAATGAAATTGCATTATGAACTCTTTATTATTCATAATGTAAAAGTTGGATGTTGTCTAGTCCCTATATGAGATGGACTTTATTTTCATAATATGAAAATTTTGATTTTTGTAATCATTGTGATGCCTTGACAACTTTAAATAAAATTACATTATGAACTCTTTATTATTCATAATGTAAAAGTTGGACGTTGTCTAGTCTCTATATGAGATGGAGTATATTTTCATAATATGAAAATTCTGATCTTTGTGATAGTTTTGATGCCTCGATAGCTTTAAATAAATTGTATTATGAACTCTTTATTATTGATAATGTAAATGTTGGATGATACTTAGTACCTCCACAAGATATAATCTAATTTCGTAATTTGAAAAATATGTTTTTTGTGACTAACGTGATGTCTCAATGGCTTTAAACGAAATTGCATTATGAACTTTTTATTATGCATAATGTGAAAGTTGGACGATGCTTTAAATGCAATTTTAATTATGAAATTTTATTCATAATGTATCTATTGATATTCGATAATCCTGGTCCCTACATGATATGGAATCTAATTTTATATAATATGAAAAATATGATTTTTGTGAGAGTTAGGGTGTCTTGATGATATGCATTATGAATTCTTTAATATTCATAATGTGAAAGTTGGATTATGTCAAATGAATTTTCAATTATGATTTTTATGCACAAAGTATCTATTGAGTTTCATTGACCTTAATACCTATACGTGTGTGACTTTGATTTTGTGAGAGTTGAAATACCTTGATAACCCTAAATGAGATTAGATTGTGAATTTTTTATTTATAATATGAATTTTTATGAAGTTAGATGTTGCCTTAAATGCAATTTTAGTTATGAATTTTTATTCATAAAGTATCTATTGAGTTTCGATAACTCTAGTCCTTACATGAGATTTCATAATATGAAAACTATATTTGTAAGAGTTGAGATATTCTGGATGACTTTAAATAAAATTATATTATGAACTCTTAATTTATAATGAGAAAGTTGGATGATGTTTCAAATGAGATGAAATCAATTTCATTTTTACGAGAGTTGGGATGTCTCGTGGACCCTAAATGAAAATTCTATTATGAAATCTATTATTCATAGTGTGACAATATTGATTACCTTAAATGCAATTTCAATTGATCTTATTCTTTATTCATAAAGTGAAAGTTGGATGATATCTTAAATGCAATTTCGATTGTGAAGTTGTATTCATAAATTATCTATTGAGATTCGATGATCCTAGTCATTAAATGAGATGAAATTTATTTTCATAATAATTTGTGCGATCTTAGATGCCTTGATGACGTTAAATGAAATTAAGTTATGAATTCTTTATTATTCATAATGAGAAAGTTAGATGATATCTTAAATGTAAATTTAATCATGAAATTTTATTCCTAAAGTATCTATTGAGCTTTTATAACTTTAGTCCTTACATGAGATAGAATTTATTTTCACTATCCGAAATATATGAGGTGAAATTGATTTGAAGAATAAATGTAATCAAATTATTAGAAAATCTTTTGCTAAAGTTCTTAGCAATGTTTGCAATATTTCTCTTTATGAATTACCAAAACCAAAATTGAAAGAAGTTTATCTTGTCATTAAAATTTTGGAGGAGGAATATAGAGTTGTTTTAGAAGAGTGTAAAAATCATCGTCATGGTAAGTTTATTTTGTATAAGGGTGACTCCCCTCTTAAATTGAATGAATTATGACAAAGTAAGGTTTTGGAAGCCGTTTGGATGTTGGGGATCTTGTTTTCATAAAAAATAAAGATATCGTGTAAAAGCAAGCGTGAACGTGCAATCGTGCACTCACACACTTGTATATTTCTACTACTAAAACAAAAATTGGTTCTTCTTAAAAAAAATTAGTATTATTAACAAAAATTGGCGTTCCACATGATTCCTACCCCAATCGTTAAATCGACCCAAGTACCTATTTTATTTTTTTCTACACTTTTATCTTATTCATAGTTTTATGCATCACTTTCTATATAGAGATCACAAATGGGGTGGCTATCGCTAATGTCATTGTTTCTCTTGACAAAAGTGAAAATTATATCACGGTTATGGATGCGATAGTTGCAACATCTAATTTGAGCATGCAACATTATATAATATTGGTAAAAAAAAGATATTTACATAGAGAAATTTATGAACATATCGGATAACTTGTTGGTTTAATAAGGAGATGACAAAGTAAAGACGAGACGTCAAATAGTAATTTTTAAACATTTTTTAGAAAAAATTAAATAAATATAAAATAACTAATAGCAAGTCACTTATAATTACCACTTGTTAATTCATTCAATAGTAGTAACTCATAACATTGTTTTACAAACTCGAAGTTATTAAGTTAGTGATCTGATTAATAATTTGTTTTAAATAAAGTAAATTAATAATAACATAAAATAATAAATAAAAAATCATTTGTGCTTTTAAAGTAATTTGGACAGGACGGATATTCCGAAGGGTAACCCGAACCCAATTATTTTTTTTATCTTTTCAATGTCTTATCCTTATTTTTGTGTTTCTATTTTTTAGGACCGGATGACATCTAATCCATTGCTTAAGGGTGAAGACGGATTCGCGGGACACATCGACCTCCAACCACCATCTTCCATCATCGACCACCCACCTCCATTATTATTTTTACATATCATTATTTTTTATATTTTGTGAATTCATAACTGTTAAAACAATATTGGGATCTGCAACAAGAATTAACCAATAAAGCAGAAAAAACAAACAATTGCAGAAAAACGAAAACGGAGAACGTTCTGCGTTTTCTGTTGAAAACGGAGAATGTTCTTGACAGAACTGAAAAAATCAGACAAACAGAAAAAACCAGAAAACCAGAAAAACGGAGAACGATGATCTTTCTCCGTTTCTGCAGTTTTTGTAAAACCAGTTCTTTGAATCAAAATTAAACGAAAAGTAAAGAAAGATAAGGGAAGAATGACACCAAGATTTACGTGTTCGGTCTCAATTGTTGAGACCTACGTCACGGGTAAGCAAGCAAGATTAATCCACTGTTGTTAATTGAACTTTACAATATTAAAGCCTTCTCAAGATTGGTCTCCTAGTATCTATCACTGTCTATGAACCAGCAATACTAGCCTCTTCACTCAATCTTTCTCTTCTGCCTTTAATCTTCTTTCTCTGATTTCTATGAATCACGAATTGCTTATTTTTCCTCTCAGTTTTGCTGCTACAACTACAACAACAATTGCTGCTACAATATTACAGCCCTATATATAGTACACACAAGCAACTAACTATAACCACCTACCATAACTAACTTGACCAAATGTAGTTATAACAACCACTAAAGCTTAACCAACTTTAGTTAGATGATTTTCTAGTGTCCATGTTTCCTGCATAATCCGAGTCCACATATCCCTTGATTGGTTCCTTGTCATGATGAGTCTTTTTGAACTTTAAACCTGCTGTCAGTGAGCCATTTAAGTATCTCATAATCCACTTGAGTGCTGACCAACAAAATAAAATAAAGAAAGTTATTCAATTTAAATAAAATAAAAATAAAAATTGAAAACTTAAAATTGATTATATTTTTAGAAAATTTTAGAACAGAAAACAAAGATGACGATGAGTCGGAGGCTACTTTTTCTTTAAGAATGGTTTTAAGTTTTTTTTGAAGTCATACATCTTTTACTTTTTTTTTTTTGGATAAATGTTTAGTTTATTTTATTTTTAATTAAAAATGTTTAGTTTTATTCATCCATTTATTGAATTCTTATCACATTATTTAATGAATTTAATTGATTTTGTCTCTGTAACGAGAAAAAGGCGGTAACCAATTTATTTATTTATTTATCTTAGTTTTAAAAATCTAGAAAATTTAAATGGAGCCAAACATTCTAGTATTTTTTTTTTTAATCTTAAGCATACGAGCAGTATGTTACGACTAATTTTGTTAAAAAAAAACAATTTTTAAAATAATTATTTTTAAAAGTTTTAATCTATTGTAATAAGCATATTTTTTATTTATAAAAAAATCAGTCTAAAAATAAATTTTATTATTATTTATAAAACTTGTCATTCGAGATAGTTTTTAAATTTAAAGTTTTAAGGGTAATGAATAATGATTCTACTTTGAAAATATTTTTGAATTTATTCTATAGTTTCTATCGATGTAAAATAATTTTATACTTACATTAAATGAGAATTACTTATTTTACTATGTAATATCATAAAAGTGAATTAACTGTTGGAATACTTAAACTTTATAGATGGTAAATAGCAATATAAATTCACACACAATTATGACGTTTCAGGTTTAAATTTGAGACAAAAAAACGTTCAATTTAATAATATCACATTTGCCGATTGAATTATGACTTAAGGGCGGGATACATAAATTCTTTGGTTAATTAAATTTTTAATTCTTATAAAATTGTAAAAGAAAATTAATATTTTTTAGTCCATACAAAATTATTATCCAAATATTTTTAGTTTTTATTAAAATGTCGACACTATCTTTGAATGAGTTTTTTATATACATGTTACAACATTATACAAAGTTCATTTACAAAAAATAAATTTAAAATTTAATTTTTTAGATATATATTTTCGTTACTTTTATCTTAAATTTATAATATTTAAAAAATTCATATTTAATTTATATTAAGTTAAAAAATTATAAATTTTTATATAAATTTTTTTATAATATTTTAAACATGTTTGAAAAATATTATTTGAAAATATAAAATTAAGTACAATTACAAATGTTTTTTATGGGAGATAAAATTATCTGCAGAAAATATTGTAGCACTTAAAAAATACAGTTTTTTTTTACGTAATAGAACGCAAAATTTTATCGGAATTTCTCAAAATTTAGAGGGTAAAACCATTTTACACACTGTGTATATCTTCTTTCTCAATATTTTTATAATCAGAAAAAAAAAATAGGTTTGTAGAGAGGTTAAGAACACAACATAAGAGTTAGTCTAGAACGGAGTGTGAGACTCACATCGGAGGAAAAATGGTACTGAGCGCGACGGCGATCGGAGCCTTACTGGGTTTGGGTACTCAAATGTATTCCAACGCTCTCCGCAAACTCCCCTACATGCGCCGTAATTCATTTTCTTTTCAACTTTCTCTTTCTTTCTCGTTATTATCATTTTCAAATTCTCTTTCTTTTGTTTTTGTTTGATCGACGATGCGATTGTGTAGATCCGTGGGAGCACGTTTTGGGAATGGGATTGGGCGTTGTGTTCGTGAACCAGCTTCTCAAATGGGAGGCTCAAGTTGAACAAGACCTCGATAAGATGCTCGAAAAAGCTAAGGCTGCGAACGAAAGACGTTACATAGGTTCGTTTTTTCCTTTTCACATCTTTTAACTCTATGATTTTTATTATGCTTTGATTATCAATATGTTCAATTATTGTGATTTTTATTGTGTTTCTGATTCTCAATTTGTTCGATTATTATGATTTTTCATGTATTAGTATTGCCTTAATGTTTTGAGTAATTATTAGGATGAGGGTTTAGGATGATTTAGAAATTTGATTGAGGGGGTGTGATTTGAGGAAACTGGAATTGGTTTCGGTTGTTTGTGCCGAATTCTATTTGTCGAATCAAACGACCTTATTGGTTGCTGGCATTAGGTGTTGAAAGAAGATGAAAAAATTGACCTAGCTAGGTAGATTCATCTGGCACTACATGAAGAAGCACTTGGCATTTACAATGATGATTGTAGATCATAACATGTAATGGTGCGGTGAAAGGGAATGATGGAGGGGAAGGGGACAACCGTGTCTCTTATGAATTGGTCAGAGTTATCAGCTTTGCAATTCTTTTTACTAAGCGGTAAGGGTATGCTGCACACTATTTCCTAAGTATTGAGTACATAAAGGGGTATAGATAGTTGATATGGTAATCGGTATATGCGAATGATATATGCTCAATATACTAATTAGTTAAAGATTATGTTTTAACTTTTACATGCCGTAAAATATAACCTTCATGAATTAAAATCAACTTAAAAATGTTAAAAGACATGATTTACATAAGCATTTGAACATACTTGAAGTTAATTAAAATTAAAGAGTAAAGATACTCTTAAAGACAAACTTAAGAATACTAAACACAACTTCAGACTTTCAGAGGGCCTGCAAATGAAATGAAACTCTCAATTTTTATTTCATTTTCCATGCTTAGTGATTTCTTTGGCTGCAACTTTTCTTTGCTCATCCTCTCCGTCATTGAAGTCATTGTCTAGTTCTCATCTCATATCTTCTAGCCTTCTAGAAGTTTCCTCCAAACAAGTGTTGTCGGTGTCCATATCCATTATTTTTTAAAAGGCCATGCTTGTAGCAGAAAATTGTGGTGATAAATTGATTTTTAAGTGAATTAAAACTAATTTACAAGGCTGGGCAATTAAATATATTTCTCTTGACATCGTGAAATGTGAATAGAAGAACAAATACTCAATCTCTTTCAGCTGACGAGCTACTTACGATTGAGGTAGTTATATTTTTAGAAAGACAAATGTTTTGAAGTTTGTCTTTAATAGTATCTTTGTTTTTATATTTACTTTGAATATGTTAAAATGTTTATGCAAATTATGTCTTTTAATATTTTAAGTTAGTTTTTATCAATGAAATTTTATATTTTACTACATGTAATTTATACTTTTTAACTAAATGAAAAAATGGTAGCATACCAATTAGTATGTTAGAATGTATCACAAACTCAAACAGCGTACCTACTATGTATACTCCTTATGTACCCCATACTTAGGAAGGAGCGTATCGAGCATCCTTACGACATATTGAAGAGAATTGTGTATCTGGTAACTTGCACCATATAAAACTATCGTTGCATATGCAGAAGAGTCTGATCTTTTAAGTTAGTGGCTTGGATAATGTGGTAATAAAGATTGTTTGTTTCTGATGGATGATTCATTAGAACTGAGCACTCTAGTGAAGCTAGTGCACTATACACTTATGAACTGGAGGTACATACTATGATTTAATGCATTGACGTGACTTTAATTTATCGTATTTCACAGTGACATATAGGTGAATATTCCACTGGCTGTCATATTCTTATTTGTTAATAAATTATCTTTTAGCTTTTCAAGTCAAGAAATTTTTTCCTGTCATCTGAATTGTTTGACATTTTAGTATTTTATGATAATTTCTAAAGCACGAAGCATGTTCCTTGCCAGCAACCCAAGTGTCTTTGCACTAAATGTTTTTGGACTTTCAGTTGCTCCTATAGCCAAATACTTTGGGTGTTGTGTTTTACGGATTGATTTTCTTTGGTATTTTTGGATTGTTAATTTACTTTCATCATTGTTTTTTATTTATTTGCAATGTCTTATTGCAGATGGAGATGACGATTAGTGCATGTCTTCAAGGATTGCTACAGTTGGTGAAAATAATAATGTAACACATTCTATGTGTTATCTTTGTTTTATGGTTTCATAGTGCTATGTTTGTAAGGCTGTTGTGCTTTTTTCCTGCTATTCAACCTATTTTGTCCACAAGCTTCAGCAAGGAGTGAAACTGTTAGATAATGTTATGGGTTTATGGCTTCATTAACAGCATGAATCAATTCAATAACTTCTTAACAGTATGGATCAATTCAATATTTGGTTTATTATCACGGTAACTGTGACATCAATGATTCAATACCTCTTATCTAATGTGTGCACGCCACAAGTTTGGTAATTTTGGAGAATGAAACAGCCTTTTGGACTAGACATTTGTGAAATATTTAGAGCCTAGAATTAGTTTCCTAAGGATGCAATGTGGTATGTGGATAGAGGAGTAAACCTTATCACCATGATTCATCTCAAATTCACTCAAGGAGTCTTAGTAAATTGTGATTGAACTGATTGAAAATTTTCAAGCTGAATACTGGTTGTTTCCACTACGCTAAAATGAATATTTTCCTTCCCAGTAGATTGAGTTTTTTGTGCGTTTTAAAATATAACTGCAATGCTGTCTAAGGAAAAGACACTTTTCCTTGTATTGTGAAAGGAAAAACACTACACTAGAATCTAGTTAATGTTTTTAAAAAAAGTTTATTACCAGACTATCTTGCAAAGCGATTTTCAATTTGAAAACTATGGATAAAGTTTCAATGATCTTGATGACTTGATACTCATATCACGGTGGCTTAATACTTGCTTTCATTTCATCATTTTGTTAAGTTTCGTTTTCCTACACTTTTTCTCGTTTACTCAATTTTCTTTTCTCATGTTTAGGGAGCCGAGGAGGCTTTGTAGGTTGAGAAGGTTTAATAAAAAAGATCCGGAAGTCCTATGAAAATGCGAACCATGATCTGGTTCAACTCAGCAAAATTGTTAAAAGGTGTGGCTATAGGAAAATTATAAATGATAAGATGAAAAATATAAATTTCTCTAAGAAACATAAATGTTTAATTTAAGATCAAAATTCTCTCTTAGAATATTTAACACAAATAGTTCCAGAACGAAACATTTTTTTTGATATTGTGTCATTTGAAAGGTATAGAGCAAGTATTATAGAATCCAAAATGAAAATTAATGGAAAGTGCTGACAAATTTGGCTGTTAGTTGTAACATTAACATATAACAGCAACTATATCATCGTTTGTTTACACCAAATCTTCATGTGAAAAACGAACAAAAAATGAGCAAAAAAAGTTTCATGGACACAAGTCTGGTAATATTAGGATGTGTTTCAATCCTTCTTAAATAAATTTACTTGTATTGATCCAAATTCATCTTCTGGAAGTCCATCATTCTATTACTGATTACATGGAGGAGAAGATCACACACTTTCCTTGAAGATGGTCTCTCCCTTGGTGTAGCTTTTGTGCATTGCAAGGCTATCTCAAGCACTTGGAATGCAGCAAACTCTTCACTAGGTAAAAGAGGTTTCAGTTCAGGATCTATCAGTTTCTCACAGGTAGAGCCATGCATATCAATGTTCATCTCCATCCATCTCACCATGTCCATATCTTCTCCAAAAAAGTCACTTGTTGGCATTTTACCACTAACAAGTTCCATAAGAACTATTCCCATGCTGTAAACATCGCTTTTTTCTGTCGCCCGCAGCGAGAACGCATACTCTGCAAACAAGCCAATGTCAAACAAGTTTACACTCATAAGTTGAAGTTATACTACAAATAATTTCAAATCAAGGTCAATTCAATTCAGAAATTTGATCAATACCTGGAGCCATGTAGCCATAAGACCCAGCAAAACAAGAATTTGACTCGGTATTAGAGTCATAACTTTCAACGAGTGCTTTTGCCAGTCCAAAATCTCCCAAGTGTGCTTCCATATTGGAATCTAGCAATATGTTGCTGGATTTGATGTCTCTGTGAATGATATTTGGTGCACAATCATGATGTAGGTACTCTACTCCTTGAGCTAATCCCACAGCAATTTTGAACCTTGTCTCCCAATCAAGACTGTTCTTTACTTTGCCCGCATTGCCCGGTTTCCCATGAAGCCAATCCCATAAACTTCCATTCTCCATGTACTCATATATCAATAGATTCCAACCTGCTCCTTTGTTTCTACTGCTACAAAATCCTATTAGCTTCACCAGATGTCTATGCTTTATTCTCCCTAGTGTCTGAACTTCTCTTAAAAAGCTTTTGTTTAACAGAAAATCATCTTTTGATGAAATCTTCTTGACAGCAACCGTCTCTCCGGTGACCAAATCAGCTTTGTAGATTTTCCCTGAACCTCCTGAACCAATCATGAAGTCATCACTTAGATTGTTCGTTGCATCCATGATATCTTCCCACCTGAAATCTCTCTTTCCAGCTGCATTTAGTTGGAACAGCGGTCGTCTCTGTGCTTGCGATGAAGAGGAGGAGTAGACATAACTCACTTTGCTGTCTTCCCTTAAAAATTCTTGCTTGTTTTTGCAGAAGATTCTTACCGAAAGTATCAATAGTGAAATTGCAGCTAAAGTTGAAATTACAGATATTATCACTACTGATGACTCGCTTAGGCCCGACTGCTCGTTGCCAGAAGTATCATCACTGTTACAGCGGTCGAGAGGGCTTCCACAAAGATTTGAGTTTCCTTCAAATACCTCATTCGGCCAGCGGGTGAACTGCTTGTCCAATTTTCCTTGAAGGTTGTTGTAAGAGAGATCAAGCTTTCCCAAGCTACTCATTTCACCAACTTGTGGGGGGATTTTTCCAGTAAGTTGATTGTGGGAAAGATCAAGTGCTTCTAATTTTGACAGAGTCCCGAGAGAATCCGGGATGTGACCTGAGAGATTATTGTAACTGAGGTCTAAAATGATTTGGAGATTTTGAAGTTTTCCAATTTCATTTGGCATCTCACCATTAAAGCTATTCCTGGATAGCTGGAGCTCATAAAGCTTGCTCAACTTACCTATCTCCGGAGGGATCAGTCCGGAGAACTTATTACGGTCAAGTCGAAGGACATTAAGATATGTAAGATCACCTATATCAGTTGGGAGACTTCCTTTGAGTGAATTGTCATTTAGAGAGAGAACTAGTAATTTGGAACATTTGAATAGGCCTAATGGAAGAGGTCCAGAAAAATTATTGGAGGAGAGCTTAAGCTCTCCCAACTGAGGCAAACTTCCAAGCCATAATGGTATGTGTCCAAAAAGAAGATTACTGTTTAAATCAATGTAAGCTAATTTATTGCACGAAGAAAGCTCAGCTGGTATCTGTCCGGTGAGTGAATTTCCCGACAGGTCTAACAATGACAGGTCATGGATTTTTCCCAAAGTCCTAGGAATTTCACCAGAAAATTTGTTGTTGCCTAATCTTAGCCTCTGAAGGGAGGGCGAGTATCCCAGCTGAGACGGAATTTCACCGGCAAACTCATTATCCGTAACATCGAAAGAAAGAAACGATTGTGAGCTACACAGTGCAGCTAGACTACCATTCAATCTATTCTTTGAAAGATTCACTCTGGTCAAGTTAGCTACATTTATCAATTGGTGAGGAAGGTTACCTTCAAGAGAATTGTTGTAGAGCATGAGCTGCTGCAATGACTCAAGGAATCCAAATGTTGCAGGAATTGATCCAGAGAGCTGATTATCAGCCAAATCAAGGATATTCATTTTATGACAGTTACCCAAAGTGGCAGGAATCTCACCCACAAGCTCATTTTGTCTAAGGTGAAGGAAGTTCAAGTCTTTCAGCCTTCCAATCGTGATTGGAATTTCCCCACTGAATCTGTTTCCAAAAAAATCAACCATTTGCAAGCTTGAACAGTTACCAATCTCCATAGGTATAGCACCCGATAACTGATTATCATAAAGATATAAAATTTCCAACTTCCCTAGCATTCCAATCTCTCTAGGAAGAGCACCCTGCAAATTGTTGTGATACAAAGCAAGTGTTTGCAAGCTGCTGAAGTTTCCTATAAAAGGAGAGATTGAACCAACCAAACTATTGTTGTTGAGCAATAGATCATTTAACCCTAACAACCCATAAAGCTCAAGAGGTATGGAACCATTGAGTGAATTGTTAGACAAATCAAGTTGTTTCAGTGATTGACACTGACTTAATTCAGCTGGAATCTCACCAATAAGTCCACTTTGTGATAGCATTAAATGTTCCAAACTTGTTGCATTGGAACATATTGTTCTTGGTATGACACTATTAAGATTGTTACCAGACAAAACCATGTAACCTAGCTGACCCATGTTACCAAACTCATCTGGAATTCCTCCACTGAGCTTGTTCATAGACAAGTCAAGCTTTTGAAGATTACCCAGTTGAGCTAGAGACGGTGGAATTGCACCTTCAAGTTGGTTCCCCATGAAATTGAGGTAAACGAGTTCAATCATTTCACCGAGTTGACTCGGAATCTCCCCTGATAAACTATTGTTGCCAAGGTTGAGAAATTGAAGATTATTTAGTTGACTCAGTTCACTTGGAATTGACCCATTGAGTTTGTTGTTAGAAGCAGTGAAGACAGTGAGGCTTGAGCAATTTCCTAACTCGGACGGAATCGGACCCATTAACTCGTTGTCCTGAAGAAGAAGATTCTCCATGAGACTGAGTTGACCGAGTTCAGGTGGAATCGACCCAGTGAGTTCGCATGAAGCAAGTCCAAGAGTGACCAAGTTAAACAATTTCCCAAGAGACGAGGGAATCATACCTGTTAATGGATTGTCACCGAGTCGCATGACTCGGAGACTCGTGAGCGAGCCAAACTCAGTGGGAACAGAACCATTGAGTTGGTTAGAAAAGAGAAGCAGAGATTCCAATGAAGCAAGGTTAGAGAGATTTTGTGGAATGTGACCCGTGAGGAAATTGGAAGAAATATCAAGGTGGAGCAAGTTTTTCAAACGACCGAGTGATGGTGAAATTGACCCGGTGAGTGACGAGTTAGAAAGGTTAAGACTCACCACATGCACCGAGTCATCAACTAAAGTGTTCAAACCACATGACACTCCTCTCCAACTACAGTAATCTGTGTTATTTTCTGACCAATCACTCAAAACATTTTGTGGGTCTTGATCAAATGATTTCTTCACTTCCAAAAGCACTTTCAAAATTGTATCTTTATCTATGTTGTCTTGGCCAAGTACTAGTAGTGGCATTGAAATAAAACACATAAAGAACACAACTACTACAAGAAGTGTTGAAATCTTCATTATATCTAAGACTCAAATTTGTAACTTTCAAACACTCATAAACTTGACTAAATAAAGGATTCTTTCGCTTCTAGTTCAGCAGAAAATTGGTGTTAATGATGAAGATGGATGGTTCTTGGTTATCTTATTATCTTGAAGTGTGTGTGTATTGGAGATGAATATTGAGTTGGTAGCTGTTGCATGCGTATAGTTAAAAAGCATTGAAACGAGTGACATATGAGAGATGAGCAACAATAAATGAAAATACAGCAACTTAGTCAACTCATGCATTAATGAAAATGAGATAAGCTGATTCTGAGAAGGTGAATAAGGGTGAAGAAAACAGCATGGGAAATAGTAGTATAAGGTTAAGAAAATATCCAATAAAGAAAAGGGTATGTAATGTAATGAAACAGTAGTTAATTGGAGTCTAATGCTTTGAGGTTTGATGAGAAAAAGTAAAAAAGGAATGGAATTGAAAATATGTTATGAATCACAAAGATATAGTATGATGAGGAAGAGATGGTAGTTAGTTGGGGTGATGCTTTGAGGAATAGTTGTAATGTAGCGGGTTTGCTTTATTAAGTGTCGTAGCTGAACATGAATGACACCCTATGTTAAGAGTCCCCAGTTGCATCATAGGAGTATCATATATGATGACATGAAAATATTTAAAAACCAAACACATTTTACAAGTCAATTTTGTAGAAAATGAGTTAGATCTATCTAAATTTTAAAATCACACTCGTCTATCTAAGATATGTTAAATCACATGATATCAAGCAACTGCTATCAAACCATTTAAAATACGCTTTAGATATTCAATACTAAGTGTCAGAAAATATATTAAGAGTTTTACGTTGAATACGATCTAATACGAAAAAAAATGTAGTTGAGTATTGAGTAAGAGCAAGTGAGTAGTTCAATTTCCATTTTTAAAACTAGTTCATTTGGCATTGTATTGTTACAAAGTCAATGTAGCATTATCAATCCCACGCAAGCCTCTTAAATTAAGTTCCAACTAATCCTCGCTCTATTTCTGTTTTTAATGAATTCTGTTTGTATATGTTACTAGGACCCAGAAAAATTCAATTGAATTCTATATTTTTCTTGTCATGCTATTTGGTTTGAGTTACCAAACCTGATGTCCTTTTGCTACGTTTAATATTTCTTAATGGTTGCAATAAACCCTTTTGCCTACTCCAAATGACTTGCCTTTTTCTCTTATGAGTCTTTTTTGACCATTCAATAATGGTACTGTTGTCCTAATAAATGTTAAAAATTGCTAATTAATGTTATCTTATTCTTGGATTGTTTATGTCATTGGGTTCAAACCCAATCCGAATCTGAGCAGAAATATCAATTTGGATGATAAGTCAAAATTATTTTTGAACATAATATCTGCTTATTGAATTTCAAATTTGTTATACGAGTGTGGAACACTTTTGTACCTCCAAAGCAAGGGTTTCAAATTTCAATGATACTAGAGACCAAGCCTTATAGAAAAACTTGTTAGGGATACAAAATGAATTCTTTTGTGTTAGTCAAATTTTTTCTATACGCAAGATTTTGAGATTGAATCTCCTACCACTTACTTAAAGTGTTTGAGAGAAATAAAATATTTAGCCGATCAATATGATATGCTATATTATTAAAAGAAGTAAATTGGAATGGGAAAGACAATAATACTACTAGCACATTTGTCTTCAAAACTTATCTTATAGTTTACTGGTATCTGTATCATAAATTTAAGAGAGTTTTTTCTTCCACTCCTAATATTTTTTGAATTGGTCAATTTAACAGTATTTTTTTATTTATCAAAATACACTTTTAGATTGACTAATTTGAATATGTATTTTGAATGCTTTGGAGAGTAAAAAAATAAGCTACCTAAACTTAATGATTCTTAATCCACATCATCTAATGATCCTTTCTATGTCTATAGCTAATAGAGTAAATCATTTGAACTTAATTATACACCTTGATCTTTTTCATTTGTATGTCTTTTTGTTCGTATTTATCTTCTAACCCTTAGGTATATATAATAAAGTCTAGCTTCTCTGGATGAGCATATGCTCTGCTTATTATAGGAATCCCTTTTTTTATTTCGTATTTGGTCCCTTTCTCGAAAATCAAGTGATCTTTCTATCTTTAATTATAAAACTAAATTTTACTTTTTTTTCCCCTCTGGTTATAAGACTCTTTTCAAACTTTTATGTGCATTAATGGAACAAAATTGCCCTTATTTAATTTATTATTGGAAAATATAATTTTTTTTCTTTCTTATAATATCAATCATTGTATAGATAAAAATGTAGAAGTAACACATTCTTTTGAACAAATTTAATACTAAAACTATTTTGTTTAATATGCTTAAAATTTATTGGAAGGTCTTATAGTAAGGGATATAGTTTAATGCAAGTATGGTTTGCCAATCAAGTTCTCTTATGTAATTGTTATTGGGTTCTCGTTTCAAAAAAGAGATAATACAAATGAGTTTATAAAGATAAACACTAATCACTTTATATATCAATTTTGTAGAGATGTGTTGATTCCAATATAAAAAATAAATTTAATTGCAATTTTAGGTTTTTAATTTTTACTAATTCACAAAATCAATCTCTTTATTTAAAATCTGACAGTTTTATCCTCATTCTAATATTGTAATTAAAAAATGACAATATGACATGTTTTAAATAACGTGACATATGATACGTAGAAATTGTCATTTTTGTAATTTAATTAATAAATAATTAATGCATTTAGATGGTTTTATATTATGAAATTGTATGTCACATCATTTAAAATATGTCAAATTATTATTTGTTGGTTCAAAAAAAAAAAAAAGATCAAAACAGTCGGCTTCTAAAATAGAGGACCAATTCCGTGAATTGATAGAAATAAAAACAAAAATTACAATTAAGCATAAAAAAAAAATAACTTAGTATAACTATATGAGAGCCTATCTTTCTGGGCCACCCATCAAATTACACACACCATGTATTATCCAATAATTTTCAGTGTGAGAAGTCTCACATTAAAAAAGAGATAAAATCTAAAAGGAGTTTATAAGTATAGACCCTACTTAGTTGAATTTGTAAGTTAAGCTTAAAAAAAGATATGGATGGGTGTGGCATGACTTGGTTTCATTTAATAAGCAAATAAGAATATTTAGGTTTATCGTATATATCAGCGTATCACACCCCAATACTGGTTTGTGACATGTCATATTAAAGGTTTGAATGCTTTTCACAATTTGCATTGACATATATTCATCTCCCTTCAATTACATCTTATTGATCTCTTTGCTCCTATTTTCTTCTCACTTCTCTATGGCCATGCATAAAGAGGATGCAAAGCAGAGGAACAGCAACAACATAGTAGTAGCTGTTTCAGCAACCAATAAGAAGGATATGACACTAAGAGAAACTGTGAAAATAATTCCTGTTCTTGATCATCAACTTATAAAGGGTTCAAAGAGAGGACACTCTCCATCAAAATTGGAATGGCAAAATAGGAAAAGTTTTATATGGATTCATTTGGCATCAATGTCTCTTTCCTCTTGTTAAAAATATGACAAAAACATAATTAGAATAATTATTATTCTTTGCATAGCTCGTCTAAGAGATGGTATGGTACGCGGTAGTAGTATTGGATTTTTTATAGCTCTGATGATGCACTCTAGATATATTAGTGGAATCTAAAAAATATATTGCATATATTTTATGGTGTTTTTACTTCTGAAGCAATTTTGATTTTGCATATGACAACATTAGAAGTTTTTCTTCAATAGATTTTGTGAATAATCAAATGCATAATTAGGAGATGAGTTGTTGAAAGGTTGTTTGTTCATATAAAAAAAGATATATATTTTTAATAAAGTTAAAAACGAAAAAAATCATAGTATAATTTCAAAATATAAAGATACATAGAAAACAACTATAATTTATAAATATTGAGATGTCTTCAACTTTGAGTGTATAGTAGTTTCTATAATCCAAAGAACAGTGGCAACCATATTTAGAGACTACATCATGAGCCCAATGCAGCAAGCTCTCTTTCTGGTTTGGAGACAGAAAATCATGGTCCACACAAGATAAACCAAAATCACAGTCCACCTACATTATCTAAGCTTATAAAACCAAAACTAGATAAACAAACAAAACATGTTAATTGCATAGTCATGAATTTACCATGCAAATTTTTCTTTATTTATTTTAAAAATGCTCTTCTGTGGATGGATTAGACTGCTGAAATTATGAACACCTTTCATTGGATGTAATTTCACAGCCCCATCAAACATTTAAATCAAAAGGGATAAAAATATTAATCTAACTTCCAATCTCCAAGGAAATCAAAGGAAGGTAATTTCATTGCCATGGACTTGTAAATCATGCTTTGCTAACAAACTCCACATCGAATAAGAGTACCGAATCAGGAGGAATGACACATGAACCTGCACCAAAACCAGGTTACAAATTCTGCTTAGCTAAGAAAAATGGTTAAAAAAAAAAATTGATGCAGAAAAGATACATATAAGTACTCCAAAAGATAACACAATGTATAACTCTTTAGATTGCTAGGATTCTGATCAAATCTTAAGCTTGTGTGGATAAAGTACCATTCTAGATTCATTCATTAATCATTAGTTAATCATTCATAAAGCAAAAACATTCTAGAATAGTACTGTTTCGCTATTGTTTTGTAAACATGTTTCTACAGTCTCCCATGTTCTTTATGATCAAAGGATGTGCAGTGTCTGTCATGGCATGATTTTTGCACATATTTCCTTTCTTCAAGAACTTAATTTAAGGATTCTAATTTCTCTATGCAATTAAGAAATATCTTCTGTAAGTTTTATTCTTAACAAGTACATTCAAGTTTAAAGAGACATGTCAGTAGCCACTAGCAAGTTATACTATGTTGTGACTAAAATCGAAATTTCAAGTGTTCATCTCCCTACAAATCATTCCTTCTCCTCGTAATGATCTTCCATTTTTTTTTTCCTATTCTGCATTGTTATGCCGCAGCAAATTTAATTAGTGCCACGACGATCCCTATCAAGTTTTGTATATTGAAAATGAAGCAAATCATAGAACAATAACCAATACTTCATCTTTGAGTGACACTATTATTACCAATTAGACTGCAAAATAACCAGGAGCAATCCAAATTTGATCTTTATTTTCCATACAAATATGTGGACAATTTTTTTATAATGGTGGCAAAGTAAAAAGTATTATTTTGAAGGAAAAAAAAAAGAGTACTTGCCTCCTTTACAACCAGCACCTCTTGAACCATATCCAAGTTGTGGAGGAAGCTTCAATGTACGTTTACCTCCTGTTTAGGGAAGATAATTTCACCTCAACATGTCATATCATATATAATTCATAAAACAATGAATTTACAGTGACTGAGAAAACAAGTACCTGCAAGCATAGGAGGAATTCCATCACCTCCTAAAATGCCTTCATCCCATCCTTTGATAACCTATAAGATTCATGAATAATTTGTTAATATTCAGCATTGTTGTACAACACTGAACTCTGTAACAGCTTACAATGAATAGCACACTAAATTAAATAAGCATAGAAAACAGGGAAGTTCTACTGTCAAAGTGGTCCAATGTAAATCAATAATTGAAAATCATTCGAAACTCCCAACAACAACAAACATCGCCTTTTGATAGTAGAAGTTCACGGTCCTCCTCGTCCTCATTAGATGATGACTTGATCAATAAGGTTCAACAAAAACAAGGAAAAGCAAATATGTGTGCCTCAAAACTTGCCTCATGTTCATTTATGTTGTTGTCTCAGTCTTGAGAATGAGGAGGATCGTGAGCTTCTACTTCAAAGTCGCACCGATCGTCATTAGAGTTTCAAATGATTTTTAAGTAGTAAGTGGTTCACCATAGATCTTGCTTAGAAATATACTCAGTCAGATTTCAGCTCAAAAAAGCTTTACTTTTTTCCTTACATTTACAAAATGCTACTTGTTAGACATATAGGTATATCTAATATCAATATTAATTAAATTTGATACACAACGTTCCATAACTAACTAATACCATTGTCCAAAAATAATAATGTTAAAAGTATAGAGAAAAGTAAACTAATTAGTTATTTAGATTGCTTATATAGTTACTAATAAAGTAGGAAAGTATTAAGAGATTTATTGATGAATGAAGGATGATATGTTACCTCTCCAACACCGACGCGAAACGTAAGTGGCTTGCCACGATTATAACTGCTATCGAAAACTTTCCCATTCTCCAATCTCCCCACATAATGTGCCTAACATAACATATCAGTGAAAAGAGAGAAGAAAGGGAAGAGTGATGACAAAAAATGGTTAATTACCTTAATAAGCTGTCCCTTAACAGCTTGAGGACCAGTGCCTACAATTTTATCACAAAAGGAAAGGCCTGAAGGAGCCACTGTTAATTCACACGGAACTGCTTCTGCAGCTGAGGTGGATTGCGGTTGGAATAAAGAATGAAGAAGACCAAAACTGAAGGCGAGGGCAATTGCGTCTCTTCTTTTGAATTGGTTCTCCTCCTTTTGTACAAGAAGTGGTGGTGGTAGTTGTTGGAGAGAACATGTTGTAGTTATGTAAGAAGTAAGAGGTGGTAGTGAATTAGATGGTGAATAGTTGCGTTTATGGGACTGAAAGGAGGTGAGGCAAGTCCCAAGTGAATAGGGTGCGAGTGAACTCATTTCCACCGAATTCAGATATGGCCATGGGTCCGTATGGGTAAGTTTAGTAGTATCAACAATTGTGGCTCAAATCGTTCCATTCCATCTTGTTTCTCACTTCCCACCGGGACCCATGCCTTGTTGGGATATGGATTCTATCATTCACACTGTCTCATGTAATCGGACGCTACAGATTTTTATTCAAATTTTCCTTAACTATTAAATATTTTAATGATTTTTTACAAGTATTATTAGAACAATATAAAAAATTGTCCTACTAAAATTTAGATAAATTAAATATTAATTTTTTAATCAACATAAATTCAAAATAAAAATAAGAAAAATGGTACATAAATCGAATTTTAAATTCATTTTTTGTGAATTTTTTTTATAGTATTGTAAATATTATAGAAAAAAAATTAAAAAATATTTGATATTTTAACGGTGATTAAAACTACATATATATAATAATTTTTTAGAAACTAAAAAATATAAATTCTTTTAACCGTTTTAAAAAATTTGACTATAATCATATAACTGAAATATAAGTTATCCTTTCTAAATTAAAATTTTATTTTCAATCTATGTATCAAAAAATAAATTATATAAGATTGTTTTGATTTATATTGAAAATAAATTTTTTTAAAAAAACACTTGATTAGGAAATAATCATTATCAAATAGTTACGAGTTTCCAACACTTTCAAATAAATAGAAAGGGGGTGTGATAAGAAAACCGGAAGTGTGGGTATTAGTCCCCAGAAGAGAAAGCCCGACCCAATTTCACATATTTAAATTAAGCCCACATTCATTCGTCTCAAAAGACTATCCTTTCTTTTAGGTTTCGACTAATACTCCACCGCCTAGCTTTTCCATTATACAACGACCTAGCTACCAGCGCCTCTTACATTCATTCGCACGCTAAACCTAACCAGGTAACCAAATAACCTCTTTATCTTACATATTTTTCATGTTCAATTTTCGTATTTATGTTCTTAATTTCTTCATAGCAATGCATGACATTCCAATATACATAACCTATTGTTGTAATTAATTTTAAACACATCTAAAACATTGAAATATATTTAAATTATTTGTTCGTTCGAAACAGTGTCAAATTGAAGTATAAGAGAAAGTTGAAAAAGGAAAATGGCGAAGTCAATGAGATCAAAGAGGGAGAAGAGGTTGAGGGCTATTAGAAGAGAGATTGTTGAGCCGTTTTATGACAAAAAAGAAGCAGCTAAGTTTGCTGCTCAAGAAGCTGCTCTTGCTGCACCTAAGCTTCAGGTTTACCGTCCACCAAAAACTGCCATGGAAGCTACCACTTCCACTGACGACAACAACACCATGGAAGCTACCGCTTCCACTGTCGCTAACAACACCATGGGTACCACATTCTTCCTTTTCTTTTACTTTATTCTTTCGCTTTGTGATGTGATGTCTTTTAGTATCAACTAAATAAGGTTAGTGTAGCGGAATTTTAACTAAACAACGAGGAAGACTATGACCCTGTTTGGATTAAAACTTAATTAGGCACCTGTGTTTTAAGTGTTTATCATTTAAATGCTTGTGCATAAACCATTTCTATAGCAAAAGATAAAATAAAGGCAATTTGTTTTCTTATAAGCTATAAGCTATTTTTATAAGCTACCGAGTGGAGAGTTTATGAAAATTAGTTGAAAACAACTTATGAACATGTCATAAGCCGGTTCTTTAAGTTCCCACTAAAGTTACACAGGTGCTTATGTCAGTAGATAGACTCAAATATGACAATCCAAACAGGCTTTATGTGTTTCATGATAGAAAAATTTGCTCAAAAAAATCCCAAATTTGTACCTTTTTTTTTGTAATTATGAATTTCCATTTGGTTGCATGGAAAGAAAATAAAATATAACGTGTTTTGTTGTTTTTCAATTTTACAGATGTGGATATGGCTGTTGGAAATCATATGGCTTCCTTGAAGCCTGTTGGTAGAATAGGGAAGAAATTGAAAAAGAAATTTAAAATGGCTAAAGGCAAGCGTCGCGCGGGTAATGGAAAGCCGAGTGGAAAGCGTCACATATGAATCCATTAGAGAGTGCTAATGGTAGCTATCTCATTTGTCTTCTACACATTCTTACTTTTTGCCTTGCCATTGCATATTACATGCCTTAGTTTTTATGTTTATTTTTGGTGATATGCCATCACATTTATATTTGAGAATCTTTGATTCTCTAATTTTTCAAAGTGTAAATTTTTTTATTTAACCATGTGATTTATGAAAGAAAAATATTGCAATTAACATCTGTATCCTGTAAGTAGTGAAATAAGTAAGTTATGACTTTGTGGCAGTTTCCAATACATTTGGTGCTCCAGAAAGTTATATAGCTTCACATTACCTGCTCACTTATGGATTCCGAGTGATTTTTGAGAATTTACACTGACATCGTGATTTTGTTGAAACCCCGAAGTGTAGCTTTTACCAAAAATTGCGGTGGTCAATCGTGATTCCATCAAATTCACTGCCAATCCATACTTGCATTCAGACTTTCACTAGCTTTTGCATAACCCCTAAATTCCCATAGCTTAGCCTACACACCACTTTGCTATGAGTCTCATACTTGTCATAGTTAAATATCTATGACATTCTTTTACCTCTATTTACACCTTGAAACTGCTTAGCAGAAGAATTTTGCAGACATTAATCTTTATGCCATTTAGTTTCCCTTTGACTTAGCATTAGTACTCACTGACAGTTTGTATCATGTAATTCAGTAGCTTAATTAGATACATTTTTTTATTTAAAATAGCAGTCTTTTCGTATTGCAACACATTTGAATCTGTTGTCAGTTGTCACTCCTCAGCAATGAAAGTTGCTTTTCTGAAATTATTGTAAGTAGGGTATTACAATTCTCATATTTTTCTAAAACAGGATGTATTACAGGAAAATCTGGGGGTTTGAATATGCTGGGCATCCAAAAACCAGTTACTAATTTGTTTGTAGGTATTTGGGAGGATTGTTTAGCTGATTCATTAGGTTTTAGAATTTATGTTTATGATGTCCTAGATAATAATAACTTTGTGTATCAAATCTGGAGGTTGCTTTGGAAAAGTGTTATTTGAGGGAAGTACAGCCGTTTTTTTACTTCCTTTATCTTTTAATTTTTCCTTTTTACCATACTTTGGTTTGGCGATTAACGATTTCTGTCATGAACCTCTTTAAACTGCACAGCATCATGCAAATTCTTCAGTATGTGCTCTGTGGATTGACTGTTTGACTTATTGCTTTGATACATTTCCATTGTAGGTGATGCTGGGCTAGTTAAGAGTTCTGTGCTCTTAATTCATGAACACTGTTCAAATTTTGATCGACAAACATGATGACCATTCAACTATCTTCATTATGTACTGGTTCTTTTATTAACTAAAGTTTTTAGATATTGAGGTACAACACAATATTAGTACGGAGAAGTGATTAATGTTGATGACTCCTTATGAACATGGAGGATATATAATATAATTTCTGCACTAACCATGTTCTTGAATGTGGAATTTGATAATACCAGTTTATTTATAGCTCTCATGTTTATAGTGTTCTTAGGTTTTTGTTCATTTATCAATGTGATCTTGAAGAAACATTCAGTGCTATGTTTAATTTTTGTTCAAGATAATATTGGTTGCATGGAGAAGATCTGAATATAATTTTATTGAGACCTGCAATTACTTGAGTTTTTATTTTCTTACCTGCATAATTTGTTACTGTAGTCTTAATAATTTTAATTTTACTGACTTTTCTTGTCGTTCAAACCAGCTATCAGTGTCTTCTTAATAAAGGCCTGTTTGACCTTCTATATAAGGTTGAACCTGATCATAAAAACTTGACGCACCCAACAAATTCCTTCTGTATCAACCCGATTCTTTATAGGTCGCATTTCAACTGTTTTCTCCAACTTTACTTTTCAGTTTCTTTGGCTACTGATTATGTTTAGCTTCAATTTGCGTTTAATATATCAGCTGAGAATTTCTAATTAGAATAAATATCTATTTTTTCCTTTATTAGATGTGTAATCAATACCTCATTCCTTTAACAGATTACATGTATTTATAACAACTATCTAAGTGTTTAGGGAGATAATTAAAAAAGCAAAAATGTGTCTTTTCACCGGAAAAAGATCTAAATACTTATTGTAAATTTACTCAAGTTATTTGTAACATCTGTTGGTTTTTGTGGAGAAGGAGCTGCGCTCATATATGAAAGAGGTAGAGCAACCATATTACAACACTCCAATGTCTCATCATGATATTAGTAGGAGAATGGTGTTATTAATAATGGAAAATTTCTCTCTCAGCAATCAGCATACTTCTAGGGACTTATTCAAATTGGTTAGGAGAATAGATGATTTGAGGAGAAAAGGGGATAACAAGAATGGGTTTGGGAATTGTTCCAAGAGAGGAGGGTGAGCTCTTACGAAAGAAGAGAAAACGACCTACAAAAAGGATGAGGAGACTTGTAGAACAAAACAACCACTAAACTTTAAAGTTCTCTTTGATGGATAGGATAAGAGACATAATATGAATAAGTTATCCTATCATGTATGATAGGATAAGTACAATAGTTTACTCAATTATCCTTATAAAATATAATTTAAAATATAAATTAAAATATAATGAAATATAAATACAATTTATAAAATATAATCTAAAATATAAAAATGTAAATCTAATCAAAGAGAAAAATAATTAATAGAATTTGAAAATAAACTTAAAAATGAAATATTAATAATTAATTTAAAAAATATTTATGATTTTATACAAGGGTAGTTTTGTCTTTTTCATTGATTTAATAAATTTGTATTCACAGTTATAAAAAAATGAAAGTTAATTGAAATTTTAAAATAAATATAATTTGTTTACAAGGTATTCTTGTCATTTACGTATAATATATATCATATTTTTATTTAATTCTAACAAATAAAATATAATTATTTGGTTACACATGATTTTGTTTTTAAAATTTAAATTGTTTATTTAGTAGTGTCAATAGATAGTTTTAAAATAAAATTATACTTATTTAACTTTTTTGTTAATTTATAATATTTAAAATATAATAAGTT
>JBBPBQ010020323.1:10169984-10191396 GCA_037974755.1 Cicer yamashitae
GTGTATCAAATACATGATATTATAATATTTATTCTATCAATGTTTTATCATATACTATCATATCCTTATTCAGTTTTATATCATATCCTTGTTTCTTTCTGCGCATCAAACAAACTATAAGAGTATATTTTGATCGATATTATAAGATTAATTAAAATTGAATGATATAATATCAGGATTTTATAATCTAACTATTTTATTCCACTTCATTTCATTCTATTCTATAATGTCCATACAAATCTATCCTAAGACTCTCTTAAAGAGTTTAGAAGGGAAATAAATTTTAGATAAAAAGAAAAGAGAAATCAAAAGAATGATAGTTCTTGAATATGCTATCGACGTATCCTATTATACGAAATTTGTTATATACCTCTGTTAAAAAAAATTCAACTCAAAAATTCATTTCTTCTTTTCATCAAATTTATAACCTAGATCTTAAAAAAAAATTCAAATGTTCATCTTCAAAAATAACAACACCAAATTTCAACAAAGAACAATAACAACAAAGAAAATGGATACAATTGAAATGACTTAGGAGATATAAGTGTGATAGCTAAATATATATTATTAGAATAGTTAAATATAAAAATATATTAAATTATTAAAAAATTAAATTGTTGGAGGTTAGTTATCTCATTTGCACATGCAAAATGTATAGAATAATATTAAATATTCTTATTGTTAGTCCAATTGCTAAAAGAAATTTTTCTAAATTTAAATTCTTAAAATCTTTGAAGATCTAGGTTATGGACTTGATAAAAATATAGGTTTCTTTGAATTTGAAGATGAACTTTTAAATTACTAACTTTTGCAACGGAGGTGAAACAAATTATGTAAAAAAAGATACATATATTAATATTTTAAAACATAAGTGACTAAATTAAAAAATTACATTTAAAGGGCGAAATTATTACTTAAAATTAGATTTAAAGAACCACATAAATAATTTTGTCTTTGCATTATTTTAATTAAAAGGTTATTATTATTATTATTATTATTATTATTATTATTATTATTATTATTATTATTATTATTATTATTATTATTATTATTATTATGGAAGTAAACATATATTAAATTTGGTAACTCATCTAATATTAACTGTAATCTCATCTGCTACCAACTAATTTATTGACATTTTACTAAATAGAGACTTATTATTTACTCCTCTTAGATTAGATAACTCTCTATTATAGTGAATTCGACCCCCACAGCACTTCAATTTGACCCATATCTCCACAGCTTTTAAAATTTCAATTTTTAACCAAGCCATTGAAACAGAAACTGTGGAAATTTTTTAACCCAGCTCCCAGCCCCACAACAACCAAATTTCTGAAACTACTTTTTTTTTCCCGTTAAATTTTTTTAGCAATTATAAAAAATTTGGAACATATATAAATTTCAAATTTTCGGGTATGCATACATATTAAAATTTCGGCTATACCAAGAAATTATTTTCAAAAACAAAATTTTCAGTACACATTAAAAAACAAAGAAATAATTTTACATAACAGAAATTTCGAAAACAAAATTCCTAGGACACATTAAAAAATGAGAAAAAATTTTAATATTGAAAATTTTAAAAACAAAATTTCTGATACATATTAAACAGAGAAAAAAATTTACATATCAAAAATTGAAAAACAAAACTTCCAGTTTATATTTATACATACAGAAAATTTTAAAACAAATTGTCTGATATTTTTTTTAACTTTTATGTTATATAC
Source organism: Cicer yamashitae (assembly GCA_037974755.1). Classification (NCBI taxonomy): domain Eukaryota; kingdom Viridiplantae; phylum Streptophyta; class Magnoliopsida; order Fabales; family Fabaceae; genus Cicer; species Cicer yamashitae. The sequence continues at coordinate 10,171,712 of JBBPBQ010020323.1, forward strand.
AAGAATATTTTGAAAAATTCATACAAAAAATGGAAAAAAGACAAGATAAAATGTTTGGATTGATGGTATGAAATGAAATAAAATGGAATAAATTAATGTTTTATTATTTGAATTACTAAAATGAGATAGAATGATGTGAAACATGATCATATTCTATCACTTAACTTCACTTTTGTATCCTCCAATTTGAGAAGAATGAATTGAAATCACTTTTTATCATTCATTTCATTCTAAAATATCCAAACCATAGATATAATTTAGAAGAAATGAAAAAAAATAGAAAGAAAATAATAATAATAATAATAATAATATTTTTGTATATAAGAATAAAAACAATAGTATAATATTAAAATACAAAAGTATTACTACTTTGTCTTGTAAATAAATTAATCAACAATCCCAAGCAACAGAACCATTATTGGAAATTGTTGATTAATTTATCAACAAGATAAAATAGTAATACTTGTGTATTTTATTATTCTACTGTTTTATAATCCTTATATATAAAAAAATTATTATTATTATTATTATTATTATTATTATTATTTATTTCTTTTAAATTCAAAATTTACTCTTACAATAATTTCTCTCAAATATTTAAATAGGATGATTTTTAAAATATCGATTATTTTATTTCGTTCATCTCCACTACGTTTCGCTTTACAGTATCCAAATTATTTTAAAATATCTAAATATAAGGTCAAATTGTCGGGGTATAGAATCAATTCACTCTATTTATATGACATTTTTTTGTCGCAGTCGTTGTCTTCTTCCCATGCGTCCTAGAGAAAAAAACGAGATCGAAATACTTATAAGAAATGTTATAAACATAGAGCAACAATTCTTACCTTCAACGTGGTAACGCCAAAGCCATTGCATAAATAACATCATTTTCAGAAAGTGAAATATTTACTAAAGACAAACATTTGTATAAGATATAGCCTATATGCTAAATGCTAAATGTAAAAGTGTCTCAATCTACTAGAGGATACTATCATAACGTGTATATAAGTCACAACAAGAGACGGGTGGATGACAAGGTGTTTCGTGTCACGAGTAATGCTAATAACAATTTCTTTTAACATTCTTTTTACATCATTCACCCTTTCTTAAATGAAATATATACAGTGTATTATTTATGTGAAATTTATTTTTAAATGAGAAGGCCTATATATATTTTAACCAATAAAAAAAATGAATATTAAGATAAGAGTATCATTAACATTAATCTATTATCATAATAAAATATTAATTAGTTTTCTAATGATTTTTATTAAAAAATTTGGTTCACCATCTTTAATAGAGAGACATCCGTTTTTCATATTCAACAAGTTTTTCCATTTATAAGGTTGAAAGTTTTCTCATAAACAAAAAGTTATTAAAGAAACACTATAAGAAGTATTCAGTTATGTAATATACTTTCAATTCTACTCAGACCCATATAACTTTAGTGTGTGTGTATTAATTTATAAATTATTCTTGACGAAATTTATTTTATTGACAAATATTAATAGTTAATTTATTAAAAAAAAAAAATTACCTTAGATCTCATTCATTATACTTTTTAGATGTTTCATTCCAAACCACTAGACTGATTTTTAGTGCTTCGGCGGATATTCTGACGTTGAAATGGAACGATGCAAATGTACAACGACCAATATGTCCTATTATTTCAATAGAGTTGCCGGCAAATGAATAATCCTATGTTGAACTTTATCATTATAATGTCGATGATAGGAATACACAATTTGCTCACATCACACGTAAACAAAATTAATATGTCCAAAAGATGACATTAATTACTTAACATAGTGAAAATTATATAAATCTTAAGTCATAGAGAGAAGGGCAATGACAATGACAATGTAAATGTAAATGAATTAAGTCCTTGCATAATATATTGTGAAACATCAAATGTTTACTATTTTTTTGACTTCCTAAAATTTAAGGTGAAAGAAATAGTAACTGAGTTCAAGGTATAGAAAACTTAAGATTCATTAAAAACTTAAAAAAAAATTATATTTGTTTTATTTCAATATCATTAATACAGATTGAACCCACAATTTATAATAAGTATTTACATTAACTATTGCTAATCGTACTCTAACATATCATACTTACGGGACAATTTTTACTTTAACTTTAATTCTATTAAAAATCATACATGAGATGATTTATAATTGTTTGATAGTACTCCCTACTCATTGGCGGATGCATGTATAAAGCATTGGGGGCTGTTGCCCCCACTCATGAAAATGAAAATGTAAAAAATTCTCTCTATTATTGCCTCCATAAAATAATTATTTTATGAAAATAAATAAATGTAAACAATTATAAGACAAAATAAAATAAATTAATACTAATTTTAATTGTTTGTGCTTTTATTTTATACACCAAACATACAAGGTGATAAAAAAAATTATTTTATACACCAAACATACAAGGTGATAAAAAAAAATTTATTTTGTACATCAAACATACAAGGTAATACCAAAAAAACATTATATTTACACTGTTGAACACATTAAAGATTAACTTAGAGAATTTTGTTTAAATTGTATATTTTATAAATTTTTTTTTCTTTAACAGATATATTATAGACGATTTGTTGCTTCAAATTTTTTTTAGATTCACCGCTTCTCTCTGATCTCATTAATTATAGACAAAATTAAATGATATATAGTTAAATAAAATACGATAGCTTGCGCATATTTTGTGCAGAGATACCATTTCCCTTATTTTGTACCGTATGACCAAATGCACAATATCACACCTCGCAAAAGAATTCCATGGCATGCACCATGCAAGGTGATTCAGCAATAGGCTATGACTCTATTATATAAGCATTTGAGAGAAGCACAATATTACAAGACCACATCAAGAGCCATGGACATCATTTCCTTCTTCTCCTACTCTCTCTTCTATCTTGCTCTATTTTTCATCTTCAACCTTCTCTTCAAATCAAGAATATTCAAAAACCTCCCACCAGGTCCACCTTCACTTCCCATAATCGGCAACCTCCACCACCTCAAACGTCCCCTCCACCACACCTTCAAAGACTTATCTAAAAAATACGGTGATGTCATTTCTCTTTGGTTTGGTTCACGCCTTGTGGTCGTTGTGTCTTCACCATCTATATTCCAAGAATGCTTCACAAAAAACGACGTTGTTCTAGCAAATAGGCCACGTTTTCTCTCAGGTAAATACATATTTTATAATTATACTACTTTAGGATCCTCGTCCTACGGTGAGCATTGGCGCAATCTTCGCCGCATTACTACCATTGATGTCCTTTCAAACCATCGCATCAATAGTTTCTCGGAAATCCGAAGGGATGAGACTCAAAGGCTTATTAAAAAGTTGGCTGAGGATTCATCAAAGGATTTTGTGGAAGTAGAACTTAGCTCAAGATTCTATGATATGACTTTTAATAACATAATGAGAATGATCTCGGGTAAAAGATACTATGGAGATGATTGTGACATGACAGATGTAGAAGAAGCTAAGGAATTTAGAGCGATGGTGAGTGATTTGTTGAAGTTGTCATGGGCAAATAATAAGAATGATTTCATGCCAATACTAAGGTTGATTGACTTTGAAAATTTGGAGAAGAGGTTAAAGAAGATTAGTAGCAAAACCGATACTTTCTTGAGAGGACTCATTCAAGAACATCGCAACAAAAAGCAACATACAAATACCATGATTGATCATCTTCTAAGTTTACAAGAATCACAACCTGAATACTATACTGATCAAATCATCAAAGGCCTTGCGTTGGTAATAATAATATACTTTTTGTGCTATTACACGTGCATATATATAATTTTTTTGTTTATTAATGATATTTTGATCAAATATGTAGTTGGTTCTATGCAATTCTTTTAAGTTGAGAACACCACTTTAACTAGCGAGAGAAATTTAGATAGAAAAAAAAATGTGAAATTATTCTCTAAATCTGTCATTAAATTTAGTGACAAGGAAATTAGAGAGATGAACTATTTTGTCATGAAATTTTGTTGTTAATTTAATTTTTCTAGCAGTGAAGCTACAAATAAATATTTTTAAATAAAGTTAAACAATTATGATTAATGATTGGAATATATATATTTTTCATAATTAAAGTCTCTCTATCTATATAAACATCATTTACCATTTTTTATTTGATTTGATCAAGTATGGTTTCTCTGCATGTAGGGTATGCTTCTTGCTGGAACAGACTCATCTGCTGTAACTTTAGAGTGGGCATTATCCTGTGTATTGACTCATCCAGAAGTGCTTAAGATGGCAATGTATGAACTGGAAACTCATGTAGGCCAAGATCGTTTGTTGGACGAATCTGACCTTCCAAAACTCCCTTACCTTAAAAATATTATCTATGAGACACTTCGATTGTATACTCCTGCTCCGTTGTCATTGCCACACTCTTCGTCTGATGAGTGTTTTATTGGAGGATTCAAAGTTCCACGAGACACAATAGTACTGATTAATTCTTGGGCCATTCATCGAGAGCCTAAAATTTGGAGTGAAGCCACCAGTTTCAAGCCTGAAAGGTTTGAGAAAGAAGGAGAGTTAGACAAGTTAATTGCATTTGGGTTGGGAAGAAGGGCATGTCCAGGGGAAATCTTGGCTATGCGTGCAATCAGCTTGACTTTGGGCTTATTGATTCAATGCTTTGAATGGACACAAGTTGGAGACAAAGAAATTGATATGAGAGAGGAAAGTGGATTCACCTTGTCAAGATTAGTCCCATTAAAGGCTATGTGTAAATCCCGTCCAATCATGAAAAAATTAATGGAGTAAATTGTTAGTGTGATGTATTTGGATTGGAAGTTTAGAATAAACTAAAATATGTAATATTTATAATATCAAATAAATTTGCACGTGTCATCTATATGTTGGCTGATTGCATTAGCATAATTAAATTAGTGTTAAGAGAAACAACTTTGATAGAGGAAACTTGTGAATATTTATTTTAGAAAAAGGGGATTTGTTATTTTTACCCAATCACGTAATTGATCTCTATTTTAAAATTCGATAATGTTGTTCTTTTTAAATTTTTTTAATTAAAAAATGGTGATGTGACATAATTATAATTACATAGTATACAACATATAACAATTTTGGTAATTTTTATAGATTTTTTAACTAAAAAATAATTATTTGACATAATTATAATGACGTAGCATACATTGTCATGATATAGAACCAATTAAATGTATTAATTATTTATATGTTATTAATTAAATTATAAAAATGAATAATTCTTTTAAAACTAATGTTTTTAGAAAGATTTATTGCAATTTCTTATGTATTAATCATTCAACCTCATCTATTCATAAATTACATCATTTAAAATTTGTCAAATCACTATTTTTTAGTTAAAAAATCAGAAAGATGGATTAAAACTGTCGAATTTTAAAATATGGAGACCAAATCCATGCATTTATAAAAATGGAGGGACCAAAAGTACAATTAAGCTTATATTTTTTAGAATGAGCATTGTTTAAAATGCTTTATCTTTTTATGTAATAAAAGAGGTATCAATATTTGGTGGTATTAAATAGACAAAATACATCACGCGATACACGGAAATAACATATTAATCATTATATTTTTTTTGTAACAAGTTAGTCCTTTATATTTCTTTTATTGTCAAATCCGCATTTTATGTTTGTAAATGTTTATATCAATGATCTTAATTTCAAACCAGAAAAATTGAAATCCAAAGTTTTCTCAATTTTTTCAATAAACTCTGTGTAATTCTTAAGGGATTTTGATTGTAATAATCATAATAACATAAGCTCTCATTCAAATATTTTAAAAATAATTCAACAAGAATGAATAATTCGAGTGAGATATATTTTAGGGATCTTGAAGTTCAACGTAAAATTCTTTCGATCTATGTCATGAAATTACATAGAAATTTATTATGTTCTTCTTTATATGATTGATAAGAAAACTCCAAGTACCATTTTAAAAATCTCTAAGTAAAAATGATTAAAATGAGATTAGTACTAAAAATAACTCAACATTGTAACTTTTGTAAATGTAAAGAACTAACTTAAAGGACTATACAGGGTAATTTACCTATTAAATATAAGTAAACTTAACTAGTTGTACTTCAATTTCATGATATTATTCATAAATTACCCTTAGTTAGAATCATTGTTCTCATGTAACAAGTTTTTATAAAGAGTGAAATAAAGATGAGAGAGGAAAAAATATAAACAAAAATGAATTGAAAAGTTAATTGACTAAGTTCTTAACTAGATAGATTAACTTTTTAAATCTCACTTTTGTTTATATTATATTTTAAAGCAAATATATTTATATATATAGAGTGAAGGAATGACAATGTTTGAGTGCATAGATTAAAATTAAAAGGAGTAAACAAAAACATCGGTTAAACTTACAATGTATTGGTACATGTGAATGGTATAGAGTTAATGTCTAATGAGGAATTTGACTGGTTGAGTTTTTAATGGAATGTGGATGTTTTTTTTTTATAAAGCATTTGTTGATGTTAATTGTTTTTGGTCGGTCAATATATTGTGACAGTTGGAAGAAAGTGTGATGTAGATTAATTATAAGATTAGTAAAGAAAAGATTTTGTAGGACAAGTGAATGAGACCAAGGTAAAGGAAAATTAGTGGATCAATGAGGAATTTATAGGGTACAAAAGGAATTGAACGAGAACATAAAAATAACGTAAGAGGTCTACTAGATTTTTCCGTTATGGAAGAGGATAAATAAATGCCATGAAAAACAATACACCTTCCAGAACATGTGCATGTTCTTCAAGAAAGGTTCATCTACGAAGGTAAATTTAATGTCCATCAAGGTGACTTCAATGAGGGTGGAATCATGTGTTGTTCAATGTTGATAAATTTATGAAAGGAAACTAAAGACATTTAAAGAAATGGAGTGTACTAATAGCAACTTTCCTATATCAACTCTGTCTGAATAAAGCCCAGGCCCAAATTCTAGCAAGTCCGATTTTTCATTTTTGTTAGAAAATTTAACTCCATATCTCTTAACTTATAATTTTACTGCCATATTTTACTTAAACTATTCATTTCTTAATATCAATTTTTTTTCTACTCTATCAAATTTAACTTGATTTTTTTTTTAGAACACAACAAAAAAGTATTTCAAAAAATTTAAACTTTATATTTTTGGAAAACTTAAAATTTTTCAATTTTCTTTTTATGTTTTTTGAAATACAAATGTACATTGAAAATTTTAATTTTTTTTTTGTGTTAATTTTTTTTCTTTCTAAAATGTATTCAAAAAAAAATTAAAGTTTTTTTTTTAAAAGATAGAATTAGATTTTGATTAAAAAATGTTGGTAGAAGTATAACTTAGTGAGTATAAAGTAAAAATTTTCTTTTGTTATTATCCATAGCGATCGTCACATTCATAGTAGGTTGTTTGGGTCTCAAGTGATTAAGTGAATATTGTAATATTATACACCTTTTCAGTATATACCATAATTTATTGAAAATTTATTCTGTGTGAATACTTTTTTTAAAATGTTGTTCATATATTATAAGTTTATAATTCACATGTTTATTGTGCTTATTTAAAAAATTGTACATTGGATATTACATTTTTACAATATGTTCACCATAAAAAAAAGTCTACCATAACACATAATGTTCTAAACTATTTGCAAAAAAAAAATTATTCTAAAATAAACGATCATTTCAATTTTCAATACACTTTTTTTAATTATATCATTTAATTAATATTACTTGCGTAATTTCTAATGTATTATCTCTTGTTATATATTTATGACATTAAAAATATATCAATACTTACTAAGGATAATTTGTTAAAAATGATAATCTTAATTTCATTTACACATTATTTTTAATATGCGTGTGAAATAGATAAATAACTGAATTATTTTGACACGAAAAGAGTAAAGTTTAGAGTGTATTATAGAATGGGAAGGTCACTAAAAAAAATGAAAAGTGAATAATCGTATTTTGGTAAAATTTATAAAATGTGGAATTATATTTTGTTTTGGGTGATCAAAGGGGCCAAAAGCCCAAACTAGAAACCACTAAGAAAATGTTAACGACAAAGAAGACATAAATAAAAGAAGGAACACCATCAAAGGCTTTACATTCCATTTTTAAACTATGACCAAAATTAGATAACTTATCAACACCTACGTTAGTTCGCGAAATAAATCAAACCAATAACCTCTTTTAGCTGATTGAGAATGATTATAATCTAATGAATGAGGGCATAATAGAGATAGAATAAAAAACAATTTTTATCAAGAATGATAATTCGTAATCTATTGGCAAATTCTACATTCTTTAGAAAGAGAATCCATGACCTATTGATAGATCCTAATATATATATATGCTCAACCTCCATTCATATATAAAGTTGATATAAGAGGGAGGGCCCCAAACCACTGTCTGTGTGTGTTTTTTTTTGTTTGCAATAGGTGTGTGATATTATATGATAAATTAGTATATATATATATATATATATATATATAAAAGAGAGGGGCACAAACCCATTGGTACCTCCATTACATTCAAATCATCATAGAACAAATAACATTAACTTTCAATCATCATCAATTAATATATCACAATAAATCGTAATTTTCCTCCACTAATATACTACTTGGTTATGAATTGAACAATAAATAAATCAAAAATAATATTTTAGAGAGCATCTCCAAATTCCAAATGTGAACTCAATATGGATTCATTAAATAGGGCCACATCATAACTCATTCATTTTGTAAGTTGAACTCAATATAGATTCATTAAATAAGGGTCACTGTACTACATCATTTTGAAGCAATTCATTCATTTTGTAGGGTTTAACAAAACCATATTAAGTTCCACAACTTTAATTTATACATTAATATTTTAGTTATATTTAATTTTATTACAACTTAAAATATTAATTTAAATATTTCAATTAATATTATTATACATTATTTTAATTTAAATTTAAAATAAAATTGAACTTAAATTTTTATAACAATAATAAAAATTAAATGTTAAATACATGACATAAATTAAAAAGAAGTTAACGTCACCGATTAATAAAAAAAAGTAACAGTCATAAATTTATTATTATTAATAAATTAATAAAAAAGGTAACGGTTATAAATTTATTATTATTAAATTATGAAAGTATCGTTCCTACTTGATAACAACTTGGCACAACTCCAATAAATTCCCAATGAAAAATCACTGACGTAACTCCACGCTGGCGGACAAACTTACTTTGCTCCCGTTGAAGATACTTTAAGGTAATACCTTATATATTGACTTTGACGATTTTATTAAAATATTAAATAATGTCCAATTTGAATAAACAATAACTCTCTAGTGAGATAAATGAAAAGAAGCAATGTGAAGTAAGGTTTTTTTTTTTTTCTTTTTCAACAACAAGAATGTGTAGTAAGGGGGAGTTTGAGGAAAGGCTAACACAAGATGATAGTAAGTCATGGGTCTAAGTTTGGGCTTAAGGTTACTAGTAAAGATTTATATTTCTAGTTTCGGTAAAAAATAGAAAAAACAAAAAACAAAAAATATTCTTTTTAATTATAAAAATATTCTTAAGGTATCACATTATATCTCTAATATCATAAGCATACTAACACGTAGGAGTGTATAAGTCTCAGTCCGTCCCATAAATCTGTCTTGACGCGTAAGTAATAGGTTGGATTTGATTTGGTCTCAAAAAAATGACAAAAAAATAAAAACAAGATAGAGACAAAGTAAAAAAATGATTATATCCCGTTCCAAATTACTTTAAAGACAAATGATGTTTTTTTGTTATTATTGATTTACTATCTCTAAAAAAAATTATTAATCAGATCACTAACTTAGTAATTTAGGTTTGTAAAACAATGCTCTTAAATGAATTAGCAAGTGATAACTATAGGTGATTTGTTATGAGTTGCTTTATGTTTAGTTTTTTTTCTTTTCTAAATAATATTTAAAGGTTATTATTTGACGTCTCGTCTTGAGACCAAATCGATCTCACATTTATTTTGTCTCGTCCTTATTAAACTTGAAACTCATAGGCTTGGTCGGTTAAGGGACGGGTTAAGGTCTAAAAATTAGTCCATTAAATGTTAGGACTGGATAAGAGACATTTCAAATCCAACCTAACCCTTCATTTGTCCACCCCTATTAATACTCCAAAGACCCAACATATAAATCATCATTCTAGCCTATTATTCTAGCTTATTTTTTAAAATATCAATAAGATATTGAAATAAAATGATTATACAAGTATAGTAAATTAGGGTGTTACTTACATGATAAATATAATTTGAGATTTATAGATAAGAAGTTGGATAATATGTATTTAATTTATTTACATTATCACTGTAAAAAGATTTTACAAAGTCAACGAATTACTACTATTAAATCATTAAAGAAATTTGACTTTATCATAATTACTTTTAAAGTTATGTTCATAAATAATTGTGATGTGTACGACTTTTTATACTAACAATGCATAACAACTAAACTCATATAGTATTAACTACAAATTCATTAAAATTTGTTAGTTTAATCGAATAAAGTGTGTCCTACACTAATTATAATCAATTTTTTTTCATTAATTCAATTTTAATTAAATTCATCTTTTTTCTCATTAAAATAATTTAATCTTTAATTTATTTCTTTTTTTTTCTTTCTAACTCTACCATAATTCTCAACACTACAAAAACCTTTTCATGAATTTTAGTTAATGAATGATGAATTCAATTGTGCATTAGGTAAATATAAATTCTATTCTACACCTGACCTTTATGAGAATCTTCTTTTGACATTTCAAATGAAGACTATAGAAACAATCTCAATCATAGCATACATACCCGACAACTTCAGTAGTAGCTGTGGAGCATGCTCACCAAACCTTCAATAAAATCGATCGGTACCCATTAGAACACCTATGATTCCATTTTCACCCGTTCAATTTCTTCGATAACTACAGATTTGTGTATATATATGTACGTATTTTTAGAACATATGATATAAATTAATTATTTATTAATATTAAATATAAAAAATTAGAGTAATTTCCATTTATTTCGAGAAATGAAAGAAATAAAGATAACTAACTTTAATGTTTCAAATGAAGATAATATTGGTAGACAAATTCTAACTTCCAAGTCAATGGTCTTGTTACTTTGTTTTTTTATGAGACTGTTGCTTTGTTTACCGGTAGAAAAAGTTTTTTTTTCCTTCCTTTTTTTGGTACAAACCGGTAGAAAACGTTTTAATTCAATGAAATATTGAAATCAATAATTAAGGATTGGCTAAATTACTAAATTATATTATTTTTGTCTATAAATATAAGTTTATCTAGAGAATTTTTTTCTTTTTTTCAAATTTTTAACAGTGAACACTCACAGTCATTGAGTTTGAATGGGTATAATATCACTAATCTTTGAATTTTTTCTTCATATTTATTTATTTTTTAAGTAATTTCAACACAATTTTTATTTATTTTGTTTTATGGGGTACCGGTGCCCACCATTTTCTAATGTGTACCAAAGAATTCTCTATTTATTTTCTTAATTATGTTACCTTTTTTTTTTTTATAATTTATTTTCTCATAGGTATCAAAGAATTCTCTATTTTTTCATTGTGTTACACTTTTTTTTTTACAATTTGTAATAAATACTGTAATAAAGATATAATCCAATTCTCTTTACCGAAGAATAATCTTGTAAAATAATACTATCAATCAATTTAAGTATCACGATTTTCTGTTGCAATCAACTGTATTTCTTGCATTTAGTAACAATTTGAGTAGGAGGAAGAATAAATATAGATAGATTAGGTGATGAAAAGATCAAAAACACCTTGAATGATAATGCAAATGTAGATGACTGCCAGAAATTTGAATGCAGTAAATCTTATTTCTAAATTTATAACTACCAGCATCTTTCTTAATTTCCATAATTATATCATCGAGATTAATTTTATAAATAAAGAATGTATTTTACCATTTTATGATGGGGAAATTTTAGTATTACATGAGACAAATCCGGAATTTATTTGGATTGAAGCATGTGATTCATCAAATACAATAGATCTGTAACTTTTTTTTCTTCTAGAAAAGATTATTGCAACAATTCTACAAGAATAATATCGCATACAATTCTATTTTAAAGAAGATTATAATAAAAAAGCAGAACAAATAATTTTACAAAAACACTGACAATTAAAGCTTTCAACAATAGATTGATCTTATTATTTCAAATAAAAAAATTGGATTGATCTTCCTCGTCTCATTGAAAGCTAACACGAGTGGTTGATTATATGGTTATTTTATTGTAGTAGTTAAAGTATATGATGAGATAATAAAATCAATGATTTTTATTAATTGAGAGTGCACATTCCTTTTTCTCTATAAACTAACATGAAAAATGTTTTTCATTGATATGTTAGTTAAAGGGTGGCCTTTCATGAGTGAAATATAATACAATAGTTATAATTTACTCTAAAACTGTACACCAGACCAATAATTTTTATTGGTCAATTAGTTTGAAGATGATATTTCACTAAATATTTTGTTAAATGGTAAATATATTTTTCATTAGTAGTGTGTCTATTGAATGTCTCATGCTTAAAATTTTTAAGAATATTATAATAAACTAATTATAATTATATGTATAAAACATACACATGATAAATATGAGGTTTAATTATAGTTTTAGTCCCTCTATTTTTACTGATTCATGAAATTGGTTCCTCTATTTTAAAAGTCGACAATTTTGGTCTCTCCCTTTAATTTTTTAACTAAAAAATGGCGACGTGACATGCTTTCAATAACGTGTCATATGATACATGATGTAGAATGATTAACACTCATAAAATCAAAATAAAACACCGTCAAAACCTAAATTTAAATTTCAGAAATTTTTCATATTTGTAATTTAATTTATGACATATGAAAAGTTATGCATCTAGATGGTTCTATATCATGAAATTGTATATCACGTTATTTAAAATACGTCGAATTGTCATTTTTTAGTTCAAAAATATGAGAGAGATCAAACTTGTCAACTTTTAAAATAGAACGACCAATTTTGTGAATTGGTAAAAATAGAGGGACCAAATTTACAATTAAGCCTAAATATTGGTAATTGATCAATTAGTTAAATGTGTTCTTTCACATATCAATAAGTTAAAAGAGAAATATGCATTTCATTAATATACATTGTTATCTTCAATATCTCCTAAATTTTTTTTTTTATGTAGATAATTATAATACACTAATCTATTATCTATTATAAGATATTAAAACAGAACCCCAAATTCTAGACAACTCATCTTCATCTATGCCACATTCTCTAATATTTGTCAACTCAAAAATTCTATGTGACACCTTCCAAAGCATACTATTGCTTCCATCTTCTACTTCTATTCTATTTTGTTTCTCCAATATATAACGCAAATCTTTTTCCTGTGACGTTGAATGTGTCTCTCATAACATTTTTTCTTTTTATAATTAAAATAACACAAATCATAATCGAAACGATAAAAAATGAATAATATTAAATATTTAAACATGAATAACTTCTAATTATTTCACTATTCACTCAAAACTTTATATGTCTTAAATATTCATAAACTTTTCTTGTCTATAATTTTTTTCAACTCACTCATGAAGTTTTTTTACCGTGTCAAATAATTATTTGAAAATTCAATTTCACATTCTACTTATTTAGATGAAACAATAGTTAAAGTAATTCAAACTGTTCTCCATCTAAAATATCATAACTATAAAATTTGGTTACATTCTGTATTGAATTTTTATTTGGTTTTGACAATTTGTGTAACTAACATTTTTATTATTTAAGGTTTTCAACCTTAAGAAATTTCTATTTTACTTGGTAGTATTTTTTTCCATATATATATCATCTATATTTGCACACGTGAAGAATTGTTTTAATTTGTTTTAATATTTTGAATATTATAAACATTGTTTTTAATAAACTACCACTTACGAATGAATGTTATAATAAACCACAAGGCCAATACTATTTAGTGTATGTTTAGATTGACGATGAGCATATAAACGTGAAAAAGTACATAATTTTATAAATCGAATGTTTCAAAACTAATATAAATTATATAAAATGAAGATACTTTTATAGCTAAATATAAAAGTTTAACAATAAAGAAATGCATAACTATTTAACAAATATATTATTAGAAGAAATACTTCAATGAAACCAAAAACCTTGAATAAACCAACTCCCCATTTAAAAAATATTAAAGACAAGAATTGCATATCTAAAGTTGTAAAATCTTATAAATAGTCTCATATTTTAATATACTTTGCATGAATTGAACTAATCAACAATATTTTACTTTTTCCTTTGTACTAAAGCAAACCTAGCTTATATATAATTATTCAAAAATATATTTAACTTAGGTACATAAACGTTTGACTATATTCTACTGTAAAAACAAAAATATTACTTTTAAATTACATATTATTGTTATTTTATACTCACTAATATATTAAATTCTACCGCGTAATGCGTGAGTTAGCATTTTGTTATAATTTACTATATAAACCATTCATAAAATAATGTTTGTGACAGCTCAATTAGTTAAAGAATATCTTACACAAATCAATTTGATAAATATAATTTCATTAGTAGGGTTTCTCTTATATACTCTCTATATAATTTTTTTTGAAGAAAAATATTATACAATAATTATAATTTATTGTGTAAATAATACATGAGACAAATGTTTAACAATGGTCAGTAGTAAGACTTTGACTTTGTATCCTCTAATAAAGAAGTTCCAATTCTATGTGGGACAATTGTAAAATAGTCACTAGGATTATTGTTATTAATAATAATTTCTCTTCCCTATTTTTTTAAAAAAATACAAGGAAAATTTTCTTCCATTAGTCAATTGATTAAAAGAAAAATTATATATGACACAAATATATTTCATTAATATTATATTTCTTGAATATTTTTTAAACAAATTATAACATAAATACTATATAAACTATATACGAGACAATTTTTTAAAAATGATATGTTATAGTTAAAAGATTTGTTTTCACAAATTAATTATATAAAAGAAAAATATGCGTTTTGTTAATAATGTATCTCTTGCATTCTCCTAAATTGATATTTGAAGTAAATTATAATATTAATTATATATGAGACAAATATTTAACACTTATAATATATGTAAATTTTGATAACGTGCATTTTATAGTAAAATAATATCTATCTATGTAACACACTTTTTTTTACGTATCTATAACTAACACACATAATATTTTTACAAATAAATCAGAGTATATATATATTTATGAATAATTTACTTGAATGTAATAAAGAAAACATTGCATTTGAATAGATTTAAAATTTGATTATGGAACTTTGATAAAATGATTAATATAAAAATAATTTTGTTTATATAATATTAAGTTTATTGTAAATTGTACTTTAGGTCTCAAATTTCTTGAAACATGTCCATATACCTTCATTAAGGGTTTGCGGCACTATGTAAGCTATATACATTTTTTTTTTTCAGAAGTTCCCTTTTTGTTTTAATTGACAAAGTGACTTTCACAACAATATTAATCCCAATATATAAGACAATGACAAAACTTTAGGATTGATATTATCACCTAATCCATCCTATCAAATGGTAAACATTATATATAAATGATAAATCGAATCAGTTTTGAGCAACCTGAATATTATCAACATACATTCGCGTCAGCCAACCTTCAGAGTTATTTAGTATTGTGTGCTTTTGTTAGCTACCCAACATGGCTTCTTGTCACTTACCAAATTCATTGTTTTATTTTATTCATTCAATGTGCTATAGTGTGAGGAAACAAATTACAAGTAAATAAACAGTAACTTTTTATTTGAGAAAATCCAGTTGCGCAAAGTTATACAAGGATGTCTTGTGCATACTCACTACAAATACTACACTTATTTGAGCACGCAGTATACTAATTTCCTTCCAAGATTCCATAATTAATAAATGATTAAATTATTATGGGAATACATAATATATAAAAAAAAATCGATTAATATATGATTAATCAGTTGCGGCACAAATTAGCTACTTGAAAACCTTGTTGATGATCGGACGAGTTTTACACATGGCCTTTAATGGAACCAATTTTGTCAACACGAATCCATCTCGTTCTGCCATATCAATTTTGTCATCACTTGTACGTTTCCAATCAAAGCATTGAATCAATAATGCCAAAGTCATGCTAATTGTTCGAAGAGCCAAGGCTTCTCCAGGACACACTCTTCTTCCCATCCCAAATGCAATTAACTTCTCTGCCTCTCCTTTTTTGTCAAACCTCTCGGGTTTGAAGGTTGTGGCCTCATTCCATGACTTAGGGTCTCTGTGAATGGCCCATGCATTAATCAATACTATGGTGTCTCGTGGAACTTTATATCCTCCAATAATACAATCATCTGAAGTTGAGTGTGGTAATAACAAAGGAGCGGGAGTACACAACCGAAGCGTCTCATAGATGACATTTTTAAGGTAAGTAAGTTTTGGAAGATCTGATTCGTCTACCAAACGATCTTGGCCTACATGAGCATCCAATTCATCTCTTACCTTCTTCAATACCTCTGGATGGTTCAATATATTGGACATTGACCACTCTAAAGTTACAGCAGATGAGTCGGTTCCGGCAAGGAGCATGGCCTGCAATTTTAACCCAATATGATCAATAATTAATGAATTAGAAAATGAATATATATATATATATATAAGAAAATTGTGATTAATAGTAATTATTATGTATGTACCAAAGCGAGGCCTTTGATGATTTGATCAGTGTAATACTCTGGTTGTGATTCTTGCAAATTTAGTAGATGATCTATCATGGTGTTTGTACGTTCCTTCTTATTGCGTTGCTCTTGAAGGAGTCCTCTCAAAAATGCGTCCGTTTTGTCAGCAATATTCTTGACTCTTTTCTCCAAGTTTTCAAAATCAAAAAATTTAAGCAAAGGCATGAAATCAGTTTTGTTGTTTGCACCTGACAATTGCAACAATTCAGTAACCATATCCCTAAATTGACTTGCTTCTTGAAGATCACTCATGTCACAATCTTCTCCATAGTATCTCTTTCCAGAGATCATTCGCATGATGTTGTTGAAGGTCATATCGTAGAACCTAAAACTAAGTTCTACTTCGGCAAAGGAAGTGGATGAATCCTCAGCCAACTTTGTGATTAGTCGTTGAGTCTCATCCCTTCGGACTCCAGAGAAGTTGTTGATGCGGTGATTTGAAAGAACATCGAGGGAAGTGATACGACGAAGGTTGCGCCAATGTTCACTGTAGGATGTGGATCCTAAGGTAGTATAATTGTAGAAGATGTATTTTCCTGAGAGAAAGCGTGGTCTATTTGCTAGGACAACATCGTTTTTTGTGAAGCATTGTTGGAATTCGGATAGAGAGGAAACAACAACCACAAGACGTGATCCAAACCAAAGAGAAATGATATCACCATAAGTTTTAGAGAGTCCCTTGAATGTGCGGTGGAGGGGGCGTTTGAGATGGTGGAGGTTGCCAATTATGGGAAGAGAAGGTGGACCTGGTGGAAGGTTTTTGAATTTTCTTGATTGGAACAAAAGTCTAATGACGAAAAATATAGAAAGATAAAAGAGAGAGTATGCTAACAAGGAAAAGATCCCCATGATTGTGTTTGTTTTGGTTACAGAAATGCTTGCTTAAGTTGTTGCTTGGTGAATGAGTGATTGTGGTGATAACAAATTATGTTTGGTATCTATTTATAGAGAGGAGAGCAATAGACCATACTGCCAAGTGCCATATAGTAAGAAGTATGTTAGTTGGGGCTGCGCTTGACGCATTCGGCGGCGTCAGTCGGTAGTACTGCCAAATGTTTATTACTATATTTTTTTGTCTACGTGATTTCACTATCTTTTCTCATTAAGGTTGGTTTTGCTTATTTCGTTTACATTAAAAAAATTTATCAAAAAATAATAATTTAACTAAATTTTCATTATTAATAATTGGTATATATATTTAAATTATTTTAAATGTATCTGAAATATAAGGTTAATTTTAAAAATGATTTACATATTACTGTTTCGTTTCCAGTTATAAGACTTTATTTAACTTTTTTTTCTCTTTAATATAAGACTTGTTTTAAAGTTCCACATGAACTAATGATTATTTCTTTAAAAGAAATGCTCCTATTTAAATTTCTGTTTGAAAATGTAAATCATTTCTCTTTTTCATGATATCAATAATTGTATAAGTAAATTATAAAAGTAATAGTTTTTAAACTATTTTATTATAATAATTTTTTTTAATATGCTTAAAATTTATAAGAAGGTTTTTTTAATAATAGACATAAAAAATATTAATTAAAGAGTATAATTAGAAGAAATAATTAATTTTACAATGAAAATTATAAATGATTTTTACTTAAATTTTGTTGTTGTTAAATTGACATTCATTATGAAATTGGATGAAATATTAATTTATATTTAAAAACAAAGATACCATTGCATATTACTGTAGAGATAAATTTTTTGAAAAATAATTAAAATTTAATTAAGAGACTAAAGTTTTAATAATTTAAAATTTGACTGAAAGAAAAATAGAATATAATCAATTACTACTACAGGTAAAATTCAAACTTGAATTCTTCTAAACCAATTATCTTTAATTTCATATATATATATATATATATATATAAATATATAATAAAATGGCAATTTTTTCTCGAGTAGCTTAATTTGTCTGACAATTTTATGTTAAAGAATGGCGGCTATATCTTAAGAACTACGCCAATTTATCAATAAAAAGAAGAAAATAAAGTACTACCAATGCAATCACCATTGCGTAGGTGGTCAACAATTGTTATTTTATTTTGAAATTGATGATTCCAGATACCACGTATCAGTCAGCCGCCTCCTCTTTTTAAAAAATCCTAGGTTCTCTATTTTTTCTTCATCTTTTAGAATAGTTAAAACCTTTTTTTTTTTTCAAATTCAACTTCTTCAAATTATTTTATTTGCTTTTTATTTCAATAAGTCATTTATAAATTTAATTTTTTTCGTGTTTATTTTGTTTATTTTATGATTCGAGCGCAGCGTTGTGTTAATTTGTAACACTCACATAAACAAATAATTCGTTAATTAGTTTGAGTAAAAGGGCAAAGCTGATTATAAGTATGTGCTTCTAGGCCTTTTGCACATGATCCTCAATTAGTGAGGGTTATAAAAGTTTTTGTTTAATAATATAATAAAAGTAAATTATTTTTGGGTTGAATATATTTTTAGTCCTAAAATATTATAATCTTTTAAGTTTAGTTTCTAAAAAAAATTATTTATTTTTAGTTTTTATTTTGATTTTATAAGAATTTTTTCGAGGGACCAAAACTATCAATTGTTTACAAAAAAATTTTAAAATAGGAAAGAAAAAGGGAATAAAATAATTATTTTAGAGACTAAAAAGTTGAGAATTCATTTATAAGGACTAAAAATAAAATTTTGAAATTTTATAAGAGCTAAAATTTTATTTTTCTTTTTTTTAATTATTAAAATTACACTTTATTTTTATTAAAGACTCAATTTTTAATATTAAAACAAAATTTTTAAAATATTTAAGACGATCTTAGTAAATGACTTATAA
>JBBPBQ010020323.1:10191796-10217127 GCA_037974755.1 Cicer yamashitae
TCTATAAAACCTAATACAACTGTTAATTATCAAAATTATTAAAATGATAATCATGTTATAAATAAGAATTTAGGATTCGTAGTTGTATGTGAGTTTTTTTACCATTTCATTTATAGACTAAATAAAATAATGGTTAAACTAACTTAATTTTTTAATGTAATAAAAATTTTCATTAACAAACCCATAATTCTTTTCAATTAATTTTGTACGAGATCTTATTTTACTAATCAAATTAGGTGATTTTGTTTATAATTTAGACTATCAAATATACCTTTTTTAAAAACCATCTTGTTGATTGAAATAAAATATTAGAAATGATCAAGTCTGTTGAGGTAAAAACATTTTTGATGTATATTTTAATGACAACAAACCTTATGAAATAAATGATTAAGTTTTATGAATGGTGATCTACTAATGATTGTACTTGAGTTTTATTTAAGAAACATGAATTGTATAAGTGAACAAGCAAAAAGTCATTCACATCATTAAAGTGCATAAATATCTACTCAATAATAAAAGAATCTCAAAAAGAACATATCGTATATCAATCATTCAAGAGAATGATTATTACATCTTCAAGATAGCATCTTCATGAAAAATGTTATCAAATACATTCATACAACAATCAATTATCACACCATGTTATAAATCAAAGCAAATCATGTCTTAACTAAATTGGAAATTGATGACAAGATCATTCTGGTTTATAACAAGATTATTCTGGTTTATAACAAGATCATTCTGGTTTATTAAAAACAATAGTCTAAAAAAGCAAGATCATTCTGGTTTATTAAAAATAGCAATCTTGAAAAGCGAAGATCATTCTAGTTTGCGAAAATACCAGCTATATTCGCACAATATCATTCTAGACAATTTGTTTGGAATGAAATGAATAAATCCCAGATTTCAAGTGAATTAAATATCAAGGCAACTCAGATCCATGATCAAAACCCAAAAAGTGTAGCTAAAGGCTCAAAGAAGCAAACAACATCAAGATCAATCTCTAGATTGATAAGCTATGAGCAAGGACAACTAGGACATTGCTGCTGCACCTTTTTACAGAAAGTAAATCATGCTTCTGAAACAAATGATTGACACTAGACAACTACTAAATCCCCCATCCACATTTTCCAGCCAACACAAATCCAAGAATGTTCTGTTTTTACAAAAGAACATTATGGTTATTCTCTTTTAAAAACATAATTAAAATAGATCATTTTCCATAGTCCAAACCACAATTTAAAGAGTATCAAGACTGCTCAAATTAATGGTGAATCCCATAACTTAAGTTGAATGCTTAAAGGAGAAAACAACATCAAGATTGATCTCCAAATTAATGAGTTATGAGCAAGGACGCAAGTACATTGTACTTACAATATTCTGTAGAAAGCTCTGCATAATTCTGATTTAAAACAATATCAACTGACATTTCACAGCTCATTCACTCACTCATTCCCATTTTCCATCAGACTCAAAAACAAGAACGTTCTTCGTTTGTCAAGAACGTTCTGGACAACAATATAAACATGTGTTTAATTGCTTTAAAATATATTTGACACTTGGGAAGTGTATCCAACGACTATATTCAGTTTAAACTGAATATTCAAAGCCTTTTATCTTGAAGATCAATTGGGAGATGAAGGAAAGAGTTCAATTTACAAATCCACCAACACTTGTTCAAGTAATAACAAGTCAAAAACTTTTCAAGCAAACTCCAACTCTCTTCACTATATTTTTGGATCATCATTTACTGAGTTTGTCTTTATTTATCTCAAACAAGTGTTGAGAAGTTTCAAGATCCCAAATACTTTTATCATACATGTCATTTGTAACCCAAGTTTATCTTTTATGTTAGATTGAGTGTGTTTGTAAAAATCATTTCAAGACTAAAAGGTGAAGATTGTAATTGATCAATGTGTGATCAAGAGAAAATGTGTGAAGGAGAACATTCTGGTTCTGAAGCACATAGTGAAAATCTCACGATTGTGAGGACTAGACTAGCCCGAGTTGGGTGAACCAGTATACTTTTTGTGAGTGATCTTTCTATCCATTATCTTTATTTATTTGCACACACAAATCACACTTCATTATAAACTAATTTGTTTTATTTACTTCTAACATATCTAGAACATTATGGACATTCTGTTTCAACCAAGATTGGTTTTGAGTTAATTTAAATTAAGCACAAGAATCAAAATTTTAAAAGGGTCACAATTCAAACCCTATTTTTTTGTGATTGCCATTGCTACTTCAATAGGCATCAGAGTTTTGCCTCTAAAGTTGAGCACCTAACAAGTGTTAGAGGAAAATATTCATGAAGAAAAAGTAATGTCATAAGCCAACATGTGCTTAATGGAAAACTTAGAAAATAATGAGGTAACCATATCTGAACTCTATCCTTTATGTGAACAAATGGAAAAAGAATTTGATAATCTTTTATGTGATTCAATATTTCTTGCCAAAAAATGTGGTTTATTTAAAGAACAACTCTGTAAAGAAAAATAAGAAAAAGAGAAAGCCCAAGCTATAAATGATGAACTCAAAAAGCTCATCCAAAGCCTGCAACAATCTCATTTAAAAATGTTTGAGCAACAAAAGATTCTCAATGAGATAGCCATAAAAAATCATCTTCCAGAATGTTCTGAAACTAAGGAAGAAAATGCCTCAAGAGGTCACTAACACATCTTGTACCATTGTTTTGAAATGAGATTAATGTAAGTGGAAATATGGTGAGTACTGTCGCGGCCTAAAATTTTGAGTGTTTCTCGAATTCAATTGAGTCGCCATCAAAATTTATTTAAAAATAGGGAAAATATTGGGAAATCCTTAAAAATAGAAGAAAAAAAAAAAAAAAAGGTCTTTGAAACCAAATTTTGAGTTCGGGAGTCGATTATGCATAAGGAAGGTATTAGCACTCTACGACATCCGTTAAAATACGGTTATCTATAATTAATTGAGAAAAAATTAATATTAACTTAAATATATTTATTTCTCCTTATTATTAAGAATGAATATCCATTGTTTTTTTTAATGTGATTTTGAAATAAATGTATTATTAAGAAAGAGAGGAAAAAAAGAAATTTTTATTAATGTGCTTGACAAGAGTGTGATCTTGCTCCTAAGTATCTTCCGCTGCGATGGAGAAATTAAAGCTACGTAGTTCTTAGGTAGAAAATGCGGATGCGTTGATTGCTTTTAAAGAAAATGTGTTTTGTTGTTGATAAAAAAAAAGTTATTTTGACGGGAGAAAAAAAATGTGTTTGTTTGATGTGAATAATTATTTTGAAAAAAAAAATGAGTTTTAAGACTATCAACTTGTACAACTCGTGTCTCAAAAACACAAGGAGTAAAAAGATGTCACATCTAGTTAATCCGTTTATGAATATTTTTTATTTTTTCGGTTTTAAAATTGAATTTTAAAGCCACCAACAACTTGTGTCTTAACAGCTCAATTAAAAAGATGTCACACCTAATTAATCTAATATTTATTTATTGTGAATGTTTTTTTTAATAAAAAGTAAACAAACACGCAGAGAGAGAAATAAGTTTTATTGTTAAGAGAGAGAATGAGAGAGAACAAACACACACAAAACGGTCACGAAAGAGGATTTGTCTGCAGGTGGTTCGTCGAGGGTCAAAGTTGACGGTGGTGGCTGAGTGGACGCTCTATCGGTAGTGCTCGTGGTGGTGGTTCGTCGTAGGTCAAAGTTGACGGAGGTGACTGTGTGGATGCTCTGATGGTAGTGCTCTTGGTGGTGGTTTGCGGAGGTCGATTTGATGATGGTTTCCTAAGGGATTTGCAAAGGATGATGGAGGTGGTGATGTGTGACTCATGCTCTCTCTAACTCTCTACATCTTTACTCATGTGTTTTTCATTTAATTTTGTTGATTGTGTTATTAAAAAGGATTTGAATTTGTTTATGGTTATCAATTGATTTGATGAAGAAGATAGTGGTTTTCTTTTTACGAAATTGTATCATTGGTTGTAAAAAGAGTTTGGGTGTTTACTTTACCACAATGTTTGTAAAATTGTTTCAAAGAGGGTGTTCTCTACACCCAATACTCATTGAACCTTGTTAACATATAGTTACCCTTACTCATTAACAACCACATTTATATGGTGCAAAGAATAGAGGCATTTCAAGGACTTCCTCCACAAAATAGCCACCCATCACCTTTACCTTCCTTATCAACATAAAAAGAGAAATCAAAACCTACTTTCCTCCTAACCTCCTTTCGATCGTCCACACTGACCCCAGTCTCATGTAAGGACTTCAGATGCTTGAGGTGTTAGACTTATTGAACTCCACAAACTCCCTAACATAATTCTCAATCATATAAGAAATTGGAATGTTATATGAATGGACTTAGTTCCATGTGATTTAATGTTATCTGATGAATAAGAGTACCAGTTTGAACGCGGCCAACCACTATATTTTCAATACGCATGACTCGTTAGTCGGTCATAATCAATTTATTTTTATAATTCAAATGACGATAAACTCAAAAATAATCAAATTCATAATATACACGTCCCTAGCTATTTCTGTTTGTATACTCCTTGGTCAAATTGACTTACTTGTTCAAAATTTACAAACTCTCGCAGAATATATATTCTCTAAAAGCTGATATTACCTTCCTTATAGCCTAAGGGTTTGGGGTGGTAGTTTTATTTAGACTTGTTTGTTTCCCTTTAATTAATTTTAAAATTTTAGATTGGTAACATGACTTCAGGTTGGTTCTTTAACTTGTGTCTACTAATGCCTGTTGGTCATTTCTGTCAAAATAACTCTTTCATATGAAAATCCTAACAACCATTCATTATTTAGAAGTTTCAATAATTATAATCCCTCGTTCAAATCCAATCAATCCAAACAAATGAAATACATAAATAAATGAATATAAACACATATAAAAACCCACAACTCAATCACGAGATGAACATTAGAAAACTCATATATAAAATTGCTTAAAAACACATAAAGTTGTTGGTGCCTTTCTTGTATTGTATTCTATAGTTGATTATGAAGCTAGTGGTTGTTTGTAAATAAAAAAAAGAAAATGTGCATGATTAATTAGCCTTTTTTTTGCTTATTTTTTTTCACTCTTTTATTGGGTTAGGTATATGTCCTCTGTTTTTGTTTTTCTTCTCTTTTTAATAAACTTTTAACATATAAAAGATGATAATTGAAATATTAGTGTCATATTGCAGAAAAATATCAACTTCCGATAAAATACATAGTTAAGGGATTAATTTAACTAATTTTAAAGTTATGGAATCGAATTAACCTTTTAAAATAAGTTAATGAACTAAATATGCATTAAAGCCATTTATTTAACAAATAAATCAAATACAAATTTTTTACAATTGTTTGTCTAATAAGGGATTGAACGCGAAAGAAATAAAAATACGTATATTAGGAATCTTAGAACCATAGAGGAAAATAAATTTGAAAGTTTGAGAGCTTATAAAAGAGAGGAAATTCTCAAAAAAAATCATATTGAAAAAAATAATGAAAACAACACATTGAGCTCTATATAAAACTAGCATAAAACTAGCATGTAACGACTAAACTAAATATCAGTCTAAACACTAACTAAGTATAACTAAAGGTTAATCAACCCAAACAAAATAACTAACTCAATTATTATTTTTAACAACATACAAACTTTAAATATATGTATATATTTACAATTTACAACCACGAATATAGAAAAAGCCAAACATCAAAAGTAGAAGTCAAATGATTTTTCAATTATATAGAAAAAGCAGTATCCAAACATAAGACAATTACCGCAATATATATAGAAAAAGTAGAAGTCAAATGATTTTTCATCTACATACATCAAAAGATAACATACATTCAATAGGTCGGTCCCACAACCTACCCACCATCAAATTATATAGTATTTGTGTGTTCTGGCTACCCACTATGCCACTAACACATAATCAACCAACTGATTGTTTTCTTTTACTCATCCTAGACGCAAGTTGCAACAATGTAAAGGAACAAAGGGAAATTGTTATATCTTTTTCATACTAAGGATACATTTAACACCGATTTGAGAATACATATATAGTACTTGCACTTTTATGAATAAAAATTTCAAAGAACTCTAGAACTGGAAGGTACAACGGAAATTGATTCCTTGAAAACCTTGTTCACGATCAAACGAGTTTTACACGTGGCCTTTAATGGAATTAATTTTTTCAAGGCGAATCCATCTCTTTCTGTCATATCAATCTTCTCATCACTTGTACGTTTCCAATCAAAACATTGAACCAATAATGCCAAAGTCATGCTAATTGCTCGAAGAGCCAAGGCTTCTCCAGGACACGCCCTTCTTCCCATCCCAAATGCAATCAACTTCTCCAATTCTCCTTTTTTGTTAAACCTCTCGGGCTTGAAGGTTGTGGCCTCACTCCAGGACTCAGGATCCCTTTGAATGGCCCAAGCATTAATTAGTACTATGGTGTCTCGTGGTATTTTATATCCTCCAATAATGCAATCATCTGAAGTTGAGTGTGGTATTAATAAAGGGGCAGGACCATACAACCGAAGTGTCTCGTAGATGACATTTTTAATATAAGTGAGTTTTGGAAGGTCGGATTCATCTACCAAACGATCTTGGCCTACATGAGTATCCAATTCATCCCTTACCTTCTTCAATACCTCTGGATGGTTCAACAAATTAGACATTGACCACTCTAAAGTTAAAGCAGTAGTGTCGGTTCCAGCAAGGAGCATGGCCTGTAATTTTAACCCAACTCGATCAATAATTAATCATTAAAGAATTAGTGCAGTAATATATATAGTGTAATTGTGATTAATAGTAATTATTATGTACGTACCAAAACAAGGCCTTTGATGATTTGGTCAGTGTAGTACTCAGGTTGTGATTCTTGCATACTTAGGAGATGATCTATCATGGTATTTGTACGTTCCTTCTTGTTGCGTTGCTCTTGAAGAAGTCCACTCAAGAATGCGTCAGTTTTTTCACCAATACTCTTGACCTTCTTTTCCAAGTTTTCAAAATCGAGAAATCTAAGCAAAGGTAGGAAATCAGTTTTGTTGTTTGCCCCTGACAATTGCAACAATTCAGATACCATATCCCTGAATTGACTGGCTTCTTGAAGATCACTCATGTCACAATCTTCTCCATAATACCTCTTTCCGGAGATCATTCGCATGATGTTGTTGAAGGTCATATCATAAAACCTGAAACTAAGTTCTACTTCAGCAAAATTAGAGGATGAATCCTCAGCCAACTTCGTTATTAGCCTTTGAGTCTCATCCTTTCGGATTCCAGAAAAATTGTTGATGCGGTGGTTTGAAAGGACGTCGAGGGAAGTGATACGACGAAGGTTGCGCCAGTGTTCACCATAGGATGCAGATCCTAAAGTAGTATAATTGTAAAAGATATATTTTCCTGAGATAAATTTTGGTCTATTTGCTAAGACGACGTCGTTTTTTGTGAAACATTGTTGGAATTCGGATAGAGAAGAAACAACAACCACAAGACGTGATCCAAACCAAAGAGAAATGACATCACCATATTTTTTAGTGAGTACTTTGAAGGTGCGATGGAGGGGGCGTTTGAGATGGTGGAGGTTGCCAATTATGGGGAGAGAAGGTGGACCTGGTGGGAGGTTTCTGAATTTTCTTGATTGGAACAAAAGTCTGATGATGAAAAATATAGAAAGATAAAAGAGAGAGTAGCACAACAAGGAAAAGATCCCCATGGATGTGAATGTGAAATAATGGTTTTGCTTTGGTACTGAAATGAGTGTGTCGCCTAATCTATGTTTCGTAAATATTTATAGAGAGCACTTAGTCTGGGGCTGAATTTGACTAACGGGAGTAGGAGGCGGTAAAACTTTGCCACGAAAATCAAACCCACGTGTTCAGTACTTTTCATATTACTATTGCTAGTATTTGTCCGTGAATTATTAATCAATTATTATAAAAATATAATTTCTGTACCAGAAACTATGTAGTTTCTTTATTTATAAATATACTATGTTTAAAAAAACAGAAAACCATACTTTAAAATTAAATACTAAAATACTCTATTTCTTACACTTAATATAAACATTAATTGCAATGATGCGACATCTCAAACATTATACATATTAATTTAAAATTATTTTTGTGTTGAGTGGAAGCAAATATATTGCATAAATTTGCAATTTAGACCTTCATATTTGTGTTGAGTAGAATCGATCGGCTCAAATTTCGATATTATTAAGGTAGATGCTATATTTTAGATTTAAATCTGACTTCATAATTGTATACGAATTTATTTATCATCTAGACAAAAAAAATCACCTATTAATTAGATCTGTAAATTAAACAACATCAATTAATTATGTCTTTTTTTTTCTTTCAAATTTAACATATTATGTTAGTCTTAATGCTTCACAAGAGACTATTAAAATCAATAAGTAGGTCTTTTATTGATTTTAATGGATTTTTTGTCTTAAAATATAATTAAAAATTGGTCAAAGAAGCTGATGTATATGATTTAAAATTTGGACTAAATACATTCACTTATTTTGATCCATTTTTGCTTATATTTTATGATGAAGTAGTAAAAATTATTTTGATGTAATGATTAAATTTATTGGCGTTTCTTTAGGTTAATTAATTAAGGACGATAATAAGAAATATAATGACATCAGTTAAAATATGGTTAACTATAATTAACTGTTCAAAAATTAATGTTAACTTATATAAATTTATTTCTCCTTTTTTTTAAATACAAATATCATCTTTTTTTTATAAATAATCTAGAGATAAAAGTGTATTTAAAATATAAAGAAAAGAAAAAAAAATTATTATTTTGCTTGACAAGAGTGCGATCTTGCTCCTACATATCACCCTCACCCGGTGCGATGGAGAAATCAAAGCTACGTAGTTTTTGGGTAGAAAATGTGGATGTGTTGATTGTTTTTTTTTAAAGAAAGTTTATTTTACTGTTGAAAAGAAAAAAATTTGACGAAAGAAAATTAGTTTGTTTGATTTGAATAATTATTTAAAAATACGAGTTTTAAAACTATCAAGTTGTACAACTTGTGTCTTAAAAACTCAATGACTAAAAATATGTCACATCTAGTTAACGCGTTTAAGAATAGTTTTATTATTTTGGTTATAAAAATGAACTTTGCAATCCCCAAGTTGTACAACTTGTGTTATAACCGCTCAAAAATTAAAAAGATGTCACATCTAATTAACCACTTTAAAATAATTTTGTGTATAATTATTTAAAAAAATAAAATAAATACGAGTTTTAGAACTATCAAGCTATCACAATTTATGTAACATAATTTGAAGCAATATTTTGTTTGATTTTATTTTTTTTAAAAAAATAAATAAATAATAATTTAATAAAGTATAAGCTGAAAGACATCATTTCAGAACTGAAAGTCAACATATATCGTTTTAGAATAGTAAGACATCATTTCAATACAGAAAAGCAAGCATGTTTCATAACAGAAAGACAACTGAAATGCATCGTTTCAAAGACTCAAGTTTCAATAAATCTACATAACAAAAATCTTATTTTTAATTCTAATATAAGCTTCATATAACTCATCATTTCATTCTAAATGTGAAATCAGAAACCAACAAATAAAAGCTTTTCATTTTAAACGTGAAATCAAGACGAGCTAGCCAAAGCAAATGTTGTATTAAAGGGACAAAGAACAGAACAACAAACATGAAAATGACGTAGATATGTGGTATGCTGTGAACAAGAAGGCGGCAGTGGTGTACGGTGGAAGTTGAAATGACGATGATGCCTTCTGTTTCTTGTTTTTTATTATTTCTTTTAATTTTGAAATATATGATTTTGAGGATGTAATTGAGTTGTTATTTCTTATCTGCTCAACTTCATTTTTGTTTCATAATCTTTCTTTTATAAAAAAAATTTCTCATTTTTCTTTTCTTCTCTTTCTGTTTTTTGTTTTTAATATTTTCTCTTTTTTTCTTTATTGATTTCAGAAGAAAAAAAAAACTCTTTTGTATCTTCTGATTTTTTTTCTTCTAAAAAATAAAACTCCCGTTCTCCCTTTTCAGAACTTATTTTTGTCTCAATTTATAGACTACAAGGATGAATCTTTGTGTTCATGAGATAAATTGATGTCTCGTTTTTTCTGTTGTTGTTGCAGAAATTATGGAACTGTGTAGAAATGGAAAGGGAAAAGAGTGGTTGACCTTTTCATTTGTGTGCATTTTGAATGAAGATCATATCTTTATTAGTGAAAGAGTAAAAAATAAGGAATATGAAAAGAAAGGAAATGAGGTTTTGCCTCTGCAGAGAAGTAAGAAGAATAATACATTTTTTGTTTTATTTTATTTTATGTTGTTTTTGGTGTAATGTAATGGGAACCCTTATGTAAATATGGATTGAAAATTGGACTAAATGGTAAAATGATAATTTTTTAGATTTTATAATAATACTTGTAAAATATTTATTAAGCATATTATTACTTATTTTTTTGAATTAGTTTTAATTAGCCGGACAAAATTGGGCACTACAAATATAAATCGCCATGCTATCTGCCAAAATGTTGGCATCCATCTTGTTTCTTAACCTAGACTTAATAATTTTCATTGCTGAAAAAGATCTTTCAGTTGTGGCTGTAGAAACTGGAATAGTCGTGATAAGGCGGAATAGTCTATCAATCAAGTAGAAATATTGTGTCTTTTCAGTTGCAACCAAACATGAGCACATTTCTGGGATAGTTGATAAATTCTTCAAATTTAAATCTTGGCGAGCATCAACCAAGAAATGTCGGAGTTGGAATTTCAAAATAATATTCTCTTGCATATTGAAATCCATAGGATAATATTTTTCAAATAGAATGCAAATTTTTTCAATGTTAAAAGCTTTATAATTATCCTTAGGAGTCAAAGCACGACTTAGAGTTAACAAATCAATTGTTTGCTCACTAAATATGTTATTCAACTCTTGTAATTGTTGGTCAATGACAGTAAAAAATATTTTAACTCTAAAATAATGCTCTATTGTGACCTGATCTTGTTGAAGACAAGAGGTCCAAATCTTGTTGTTGCATGAATATCGTCGAGATCAATAATCTTAATATCATGTTGTACACAAAAAGTCTTCACTTTAGTAAATAATGCATTCCAACTAGCTTCTCTCAATGCTTGAATAAGAGACGTTGTTTCAACCAAATATATGGCATTAACTACATCTTGAGATTGTTGTTATAAGGTTTGACAAAGCATATCAGTTATCCCCATAATGTCTTCCATCAAATGCAAGAAAAATATAAAATCAAATGCCTTCAAATAATTATAAGCACTATCAACATTCCAACGTGTAGAATAACTTGTTCTTTCTTTTGTAATTTTTTTAAAAACAGTACAAGTTGTCTCGTACATATTTATCAAGCTACAAATAGAAGAGAAATGTGATCCCCAACGAGTATCATAACTCGTTTCAAAGTACCAATTTGATTTACACTTTTACCAGTTACAATCTCATTAATTTATAGCAAATGTGCAATTTCCTCTAATTGTGCAGCTTGTAACTCATCATGATGCTTAGTAAAAGAAAAAACAACATTGATAACAAAAGACAGCTTCTCAAAAAATTTATGAATTGGAACAACTTCTCTTAATGCAATAATCAAGGTAAGTTGCAATCAATGAACAAAACAATTGACATAATATGCATAAGGACAATCCTTCATAAATAGTACAATATATTATTCTGAGTGATAAAATGCCTCAGACTTTAAACAAACGTTTCGAGATTTAATTTGACTATTGTTTATTAAAAAAATTAGTTGGAAAAAAAAAAAGGACGAGTCTTGCGTGCTCAATAAAATATTTTGTAGTTATAAATAAATGCAGCCTACATCATGCATATTGATTAAATAAGTGAGACATATTTTTCTCCACCCGCATTCTAGCTATATAAAAAGAAGAAGGGGATGACAAGACAAAAAAAGGAAAGGGAAAAATCGACAATAATTCCCGACTTTTGTTTAATTTAATTTAAAAATTATGAATGATCAGTGGAATTAATTTCTTTGACATCTCATTAGTATAATTCAAATTCATCCACGTCAATTTTTGGTTCTATCAATTAAATTTTCGTGTTACAACTCATTATTGAGTTTTTTTTTTACTGAATTATTGAGTTGTTTTGGCCAGAAATTGTTTACCGTAGCTTTTTTCCAGTGAGTTTTTCTTCTTCTATTTGTTTAAATAAATCATAAATTTTAGTATCATTAATGTTATTAATATTATATTGAGGGTGAAGTTCAATTAAACTTCTTAACTCTTCTGCATCTACTGTCAAGTCAGTTTTATAATTCAATCTTCTAATTTATTAGTTTTTCTCGATATACATCGTGAATCAACTTAATTAGTTTAATACGATTTTTAGGAAAATATATTTTTGCTCATATGAATTAAGTCTACACATGTATGAGTATGTATATAGTAACTTCCATAAATTTTTTCGGTCTCAAGTATAAAATAATAAAAATTCATATTTGACATTTTTAACTTTAGACAAAATTTGATTAATTTTACTACATTAATTTTATAATACTTTTTGATTAATATAGATTTTAATTTTTAAATAATTCATAGAACAAATTTATATAAATTAAATACTACTAATATTTTTAGTATTAATTTGAAAAGAAAATATATGAACTCAACAAATGTTTTTTTTTTAAACGTATGATTTTTTTTTAATTTTATTTTGTCTAAATAAAATAAAATAATAAAAAATAATTAATTAAATTATACTTTGTGGATATAGGATCATATGTAGAGCCAAGAATAGGTCAAACCATCCGATAAGAGCCTACGGCCTAGCCTACGTTAGGTCTAGGCCGGCCAGACTTTGTTTTTTAAACAAATAAGACCAAGATTTCTAAAAAAATCTATTTAGTTAAAAAGGCTAGGCTACATGCCACACTTTTAAGGTCTATTATGTCGGCCTATTTAAATAAATATAAATAATATTTTTTTTACTATTATAATTATAATATTAAATTTTGATATTTTTATTATATATATATATATATATTCAATTTTTAGTAATTTTGCGCATATTAACCTTATTTAATTTTTGACATATTTAAATGTATTATTATAAAATATAATTTAAGTAGGATGTATATAAAATCGTATTCTTCAAAATGTGATGTTAAATATTAAAATAGAACTTAATTTCGTTGACATATTAATTTGTTAACCAATTTAAAGATATGTTTGATTATTTATTAAAAATGTTAAAATAAAATAGACTTATAAGTAGGCTAAAGGTCATAGCACTCAGGCATAAAAAGTAAACTTATGACAAGTCAGACTTAAATCTTGAATTTTTTGATAAATTAAACTCAGACTTACAAAATCTAGCTCGCCTCAGTCTATTCCCACCCTTAATTATATCTGACACCAAAGAAGTAAATTGAATTCAGCCGCCAATAAAGAACATATTGTTTCAATTATTTCGACTGATCACTTGATTATCACTCTCGCAGTCACGTTGGACTGATCTTGTAAATTCCACCACTATTTTCTCTTAAAATAAAATTTGACTTTAGTGACAGACTGATAAATATCTTCATATGTTTGTGGAAACCGGAAACCAAAGAGAGAACTTACTGTAGAAACTGGGGACAAGAAACTAAATAATTGAAATGAAGCGGATGATAAATTTTGATTAAAAATAAATTATTTTGACTAAAATAATTTTTTTATTATATTTTAATAATTTTTTTTTTATCATAATTTACTTATTAGCTAAAATTTAAATTATTAAAAACTAATTTTTATGAATCATAGAATTAAAAATAAAAATTGGAGAGCAAAGACCAGACTACGCTCCCACTAAACCGCCATTGTCCCATGTCTCACCGTATGCAACTTAGTCAAATATGGTAGACTCTCTTGTTCCAAACTAAAAGAATGATCAAGATTCAAGACGTTGTACTACTATTTTTTTCTTAAAAAGGAAAATAAATATTATTATAATTAATTTATACAACTGTTAATTTTTATTCGAATTTAAAATAAGAGATAAAATGTTCAACTTAATGTTTATTAATTGAACTGCAACTTAAAGACTTAGTATTGAGTGTTTTAAAAGTATTAAAAAAGACAAAATATAAAAAAAAAAAATCACAATAAAAAACTAAAGTTAAATAAGATTGTAATCCTATAAATTTTTGAAATTTCGTTATAGTTTCAATAAAAAAAATCATATTTTTTAGTCTTAAAAATTATTCTAAAAATTATTTTAGTCCTTACTGGAACGAAACACCATTTAAGTGTTAAATTTTTAAATGATATTTTGCAAGTATGTTTAAAACATTATTAGAAGTTCATTTAACAAATTTATAATTTTTTAATTTGGAATCAATTAAATATGATGTAGAAATATTATATATAAATATCAAATTAATTTTAAATTGTGAATTTTAAATAATATATTTAATCTCTTCATAGTACCCATAAAGAAATATATCTATAAGGGATTTAAAACCTCTAAACTAAGTAAAATGTAAAGTGAAAAAATCAAGGACTATTATTTTTTATAAACTCATAATTAGTTATAATGTATCTATAATATTTACCTTTGATTTGTTATTTAAATGTTGATTTTATTCACTTTATTAAAGTTAGATACTAACTTTATAGGAGTCAGATCCATCCATAAGGCCCGTTTGATGGTGAAGATAACTAAACAGAATATGATATATATGATAATCCGTTAACAAATATATTTTCATTTGCTTGTACTATTGACGTTTCTCTCTCCTCGTTCCTCTCCCCTCCCTCTCTCCATCGTGTTCTCTCCTCTCTGTACACCATCACCATCATGCTCCTCTTTCAAGGTTGTTTTTCTTCTTTTCATATTTGCCCTAATTTTCTTTGATTTTTTTGTGTTGATGAAATAATTTTCTGATTTTATGATTGTTTTCTGTTGTTGATATTTGGTTGATTTTATGATTGTTCATGTTAGATCGATCTTATCTTTTCATATCTGATTTTTTTTTCTTATTTATTTTATTCTATAACAACATAAAAAAATTGATGGAGAATAATAATTATTTTTCTCTGCCATCCATGCGTTATGATGTATTGATATTCTATTTTGTGTTGATGGATAATAATAATAATAATGTTGATACTTTTATATATAGGTAAATATGAATTCACAAGAACAAAATAATGTGATGCTATATCTAATGCTAGAGCAAATGTTTTTAGAGATGGTTGGACTTTGTTCAGCAATTTTTATGATAGTGAGTCATTCTTCGACGTCGTTTTATGAAAATCATAGCATTAGAAATCGACTAATGGATAGAGAGAGATTAAAGGGGAATTTTTAGAGAGTTTGATCAATCGAAATGATGTTATGATAGTGAGTCATTCTTCAATTGTAATGGATAAAGAAATTACAGTTTTTTCAAGTATATAAAATTACTTCATAAATTATTTATATTTTTTAACATTTTTTATTTATTTATAAAAAAAATATATGAATCTTATTTTGAAAGAAAAAAAAAAGTTAAATAGATTATAAGAAAAAATTTGTCATTTTATCAAAATATAAATCATATCATTTGGTTATCTGTCGTGTATCAAACACTAAATATGATAAACTAATCTTAAACACATGACATGATAACTCTTTATGCTGTCCATATTTCATGTCTCTATGATGTTCTTTATCCTATGTGGTCTCTATCTTATCTTGTTCATCAAACGAACCATAAATGTTTGATTATACAATAGAGACTACTATTTAATTTAAATGAAACAAAACTTAGAAAAATATAGTTTTGTACCTCTTAATCATATTGTTCTACATCGAAATAAAACACAATAATTGTCAAAAACAATCGAGAGATGCATTGTAAAAATCGGGTTTTATTGTATCTACTATAGTGATAGACAAAGGCATGTGACTCGCCCGACCCATCTAAAGGAAAAGAAAACAAACCGTTGTTTTAGTTGCAGCAACTCTAACAATAACATTTCTTTTACAATGAAATTTGAAAATCACTGGTTCAAACTTTTTACCCATGGAAGAAGAATAAGTTATTTTTGATTCATTCATTTTTTATGATTTGAAAACCATGAAATAGAAAGAAGAATGAATTATATAAATGAATGTTCTTTGAAGAAGAAGATATGAAAGCTATGTTAATCTGAGCAACATTTGTGTTCTTCTTTTGCTTTAAATTTATGATACTGCTAAAGCAGAGTAGATCTGACTAACATGACACTGACTATATAGAGGAACAATGGTAGTGCTGCGACGTGAATGTGGCGGGGACGTGTTGGGCGGCGTAGACACATGGATGGAAGAAGGTTTACACTTTGCAGGGTAGGGATTGTAATCGCATATTGTGTTTCATTTTGGGATTGTGTACGATTTAAACTTTTTCCAAAATAATTATTTAATATTCAACACACTGTTTGATCTGGAGCATTTGATTTTTTTCTAAATAGTCAAATAAACTTGGGTACTACAAATACTCTCATTTATTTGGATTTGATACGTGCTTTCATAACTTAGGGTTTATTGAAAGGTTTGATTTCTATTGTTTTTAAAGGTCTTTTTTTTTAAGTTTCTTTTGTCATGATCCAAACAATACGGTTTTAACACTTGCATTTTCTGATATTTTAATTTGTGCTTTCCTAATTTAGCGTTTAGGCTCTAATTGGTCCTAAATCGTGAAAATGGGCTGAGAAAGGCCCCACTGTTATACGGAAAAATTGACCATATACTCTTATTGATATATTTATACCCCTATAATATTTTTAAAATATCAACTTTATTTTTAAATTTTTTTTCTATTTTAACTAAAATTCAATTTTTTTCTATTTTAACTCAAATTCAATTTTTTTTCTATTTTAACTAAAATTCAATTTTTTTCTATTTTAACTCAAATTCAATTTTTTTCATCATTTAAATATTTTCGGGTCAATCAAATTAAGTTTTCTGGTATGCAAAAGATTCTTTTGGAAACTACTGGAATTTTTTTTTATAAATTTTCCAATACAAAAGTTTGAAAACGCAAACTATTAGAAAAAAATTTCACAAGTTTTTGAAAAAACTCTTTTGTATCAAAAAACTTGTAAATTTTTTTTCTCGGGGTACACACCTTTTTAAAAAAATATTTTTAATTAATTTATTTAAATTTTAACATATATAGATAAACTGCTACTATTATGTAATAAAATACTGAAATAAATTAAGTTCTGATTTTTGATTGTTTTGTATTATAAATCAAATAATCTCATAGATAGAAAAGGAGAAATGACTCATTTTTTTATTGCTTGCATACATAATAAAGGTGATTGTTTTATTTGGGAAAAAAAGAAGAAACAAGGAAGCTGAAAAAAAGGGATGATGGGGACGCCTCTGCTCCACATTGAATAATCAATTTTATTTATTTTTTGTTAATTATTTTAAATTTTTTTTGTCAATGAAACAACCAGTCTAATTAGAAATAGAGCTAACCCAACTCATACGCACTAAAGATTAAACAATAAACACAAAATGGCTTTTATTTCAAATCAAATACATACAAACCACTTAACAATAATTAATTACAAAATATTAGCTCCAATGGGTAGATGGCCACATCAATACCACGCCTACCATATCAACAGAGTTAAAAGCTAGTTCACCACCACCTTCTATACAACCTTTGTTAAGAATCCATAAAGCCTTATGAATACTTCACCAATTATAATTAGGCAAGTAACTAAGATAAGCCTTTAGCAACATTGCTATGGAAAAAATAATGAGATTTTAAACATTTTGAAACCAAAGAGTCGTGATTGGAGATAATCTACCAAAATAAAATCTATGATACTTCTAAAACTCAATTCCCCT
Organism: Cicer yamashitae; assembly: GCA_037974755.1. Taxonomy (NCBI): domain Eukaryota; kingdom Viridiplantae; phylum Streptophyta; class Magnoliopsida; order Fabales; family Fabaceae; genus Cicer; species Cicer yamashitae. Next base: position 10,209,704 of record JBBPBQ010020323.1, read on the forward strand.
CAACTTTTTGGTTGACAACATTTATTTCAGTATAGTTAATGAAACTTTTTCTTCTCGCCTTTGATGTAACCCCACCAAAATAACTTGATTATTGCTTCAATGTGATCATATAAACTTTTAGGTAATAGGAAATAACCCATGATGTAAATTTGAATATATTGCGCCACATATTTTATAAACACCTCACACTATGTTGAAGATAAGAATTCTCCTTCCAACATTTTAACTTTTTCCAAATTTGTTTTGAATATAATCAAAAACTTCTTGCTTCGACCTACTAACATAAGAGTGTAGCCTCAAATATTTAGAGTGTATCTCTAAATCCTTAAAAGGAATCAATCTCGAGAAATCAATTCTTATGTCTTTTGGCATATTATAAATAAAAGAGATATTTTACTCGTCAATATTGACAAATTGACTTGAAACATCTTGGTAAAGATTGAGAATATTTAAACACGGGTGACATTTGATTCAGTAGCTTTGCAGAAAATAAGGCTACGATTTGCATTAAAAAAAAAACAAATATGATAACACAAGTGCAGCTATAACAATTTAAATCTCCTGCAACACATTTTAGTTAAATGTTTTACAAATAACACCTAAAAGACCTTTGCACAAAGAATAAAGAGGTAAGGTAATAGTATATCTCCTTGTTTGGGTACATTACGAGAGTTGAATGTTTGACAAGGTCCACTATTCAAAAGCACAAAGAAGAATGTTGTTGAAACCCAATTCATAATTTGAGATATCTAATGTGGGAAAAACTCATGCTTACAAAAATTGCTCTTGAGAAATAGAAAGTTTGCAACAGTTTTCTGTCGTCCACCATGACCTTTAATCTCATGTAAGGACTTCAAATGTTTGAGGTGTTAGAACATGGTTGGTTTGAAGAACAATGACCTTAAATTATTTTAATGATAACAAAAATTATTTTGTGAAACAATTTATTGTGCTATTAAATTTATTTAAGTGTGCAGACTCTTGTTGCGAACTTTAAATTCTTTACGCTGCATCCTTGATGAAAAGATAAGTTAAGCTAAGCAAGAAAACTAATGCAATATTCTGAAATATCTGTCAAGATATAATTGATTCTTACAAACGCGCTCTTAACGCACCTCTGCTGAGTTTGTTAATACAAGCTCACTCTGATGATTCTACGTCTGATAACTTTGGTATACAAATTGATCGTCTGATAAAGTCAATCATCCGATAAAGTCAACATTCAAACATAATTCTGCCATTTCTATGAACGTACGTTGAATCAATTATGAAGACGTATTTGGACAAGTTTGTAATATTGACTCAACATCTTTGAAGATTTGATACGAGTTATTATTTTACATGTTGATTCCACACAATCACAATAACGGTCAGAAACCCTAACGGACTAAAAGTTTCTCTATAAAAGGATTTATGATCGTCATTAAAACTACAACAAGACAACACAAAAACTCAAAAGAAAAATTATTGTTGTCAAAGATACAAGCTCGTGAAAAACTCTTGTATTAGCTATAAGTGCTTAGAAACCTAAAATAGCAATTTGTTTAAACACTCTTGTGTGAGAGTTCGTCAAAAAACAATCTAAACACTTTTGTAACTTGACCCAGTAGTGGTTGCCACCGTCAACAACTTGACCGTACAAAACTAGAAGATTGAGAAGACTTGAATACAACCGGTTTGACTAGAAGGTGTTACGTGGAGTTGTGATATTATTGATGAATAGTGGATTAAATCCTTATGTGTCAAGAGATAGGACGCAGCTACTGTGTTAGTGGTGAATCATGATAATTTGGCTTGTGTTTCTATTCTTATATCATTACTTATCGTTTTACTTATTCTTGTTTTCATCATCACTAGTATTTAAATTTGTTTTTAATTAAGTTTTTAAAATAAAACACCATTCAAACTTTCATTTTTTTTTTTTTGTGTTTTTCTCTCGGTGTTAGACTTATTGAACTCCAAGACTCCCAACGTAGCCGGAAAATTACATACCAACCATCTCCAAGACTCCATGTGATTCAAATGTATGAGATGAATAAGAAAACAAATTTGAATGCAGCTAAACACTATGTGATTGTCAAAACATAAAGATCTATGTCTCGCGTCGTCTTCCCACGATAAAGAGAAAGCCCTAAATCATCTCACTTAAGAGAGAGAAAGTTTTTAAAAAAAATTTACTTCTCAATTAGCATAAATTTAATTATTTTTTATATATATTCAAAAGAAAATAGTGTTCGAGGTGCATATATATCCCTACTCACCAAACTTCAATAACATCATTTCAGTACACATGAATCTTTAGTAAGTTAGAGTCAATTTCATTTTAATAATTCAAATGAAGACAAGTACTTATGTTTGTATGCTCCTTGGTCAAGTTGACTTATTTGTTCAAAACTCTTGTAGCATATATGCCACTGCACACATAATCTACCGATTGATTGTTTTCTTTTAGTCATCCTGATCGCAAGTTGCAACGATGTGAAGGAACAATAGGACATTTATAGTTTATCAAAGATAACTACTTAATGAATAGTTCGGATCAGTTACAAATAATTACAAGCGAATAACTTTTTATTTAAGAAAATGGACTTAAAAATGTATACAATGATGACTCATAGCTTTTTCATACTAAGGATACAATATAACACTTATTTGAGCATGCATATATAGTACTTGCATCGTATTGAATACAAATTTCGAAGAACTCTGATACCAGAAAGTACCATGGGAATTAATTACTTGAAAACTTTGTTTACGATCGGACGAGTTTTACACATAGCCTTTAATGGAACTAATTTTGTCAAGACAAATCCATCTCGTTCTGTCATATCAATCTTTTCATCACTTGTACGTTTCCAATCAAAACATTGAACCAATAATGCCAAAGTCATGCTAATTGTACGAAGAGCCAAGGCTTCTCCGGGACACACCCTTCTTCCCATCCCAAATGCAATCACCTTTTCAATCTCCCCTTTTTGGTCAAACCTCTCGGGCTTGAAGGTTGTAGCCTCGCTCCATGACTTAGGATCCCTGTGAATGGCCCATGCATTAATCAAAACTATGGTGTCTCGTGGAACTTTATATCCTCCAATAATGCAATCATCTGAAGTTGAGTGTGGTAATAACAAGGGAGCAGGAGTACATAACCGAAGCGTTTCATAGATGACATTTTTAAGATAAGTAAGTTTTGGAAGGTCTGATTCATCTACCAAACGATCTTGGCCTACATGAGTATCCAATTCATCCCTTACCTTCTTCAATATCTCTGGATGGTTCATTAAATTACACATTGACCACTCTAAAGTTACAGCAGATGAGTCGGTTCCGGCAAGGAGCATAGCCTACAAATTGTAACCAACTCAATCAATAATTAATGAATTAGAAAAGGAATATATATATATATATATATATATATGTGTGTGTGTGTATATATATATATTTATGTATGTGCGTGTGCGTGTGAAAATTGTAATTAATAGTAATTATTATGTATGTACCAAAGCGAGGCCTTTGATGATTTGATCAGTGTAGTACTCAGGCTGTGATTCTTGCAAATTTAGGAGATGGTCAATCATGGTGTTTGTACGTTCCTTCTTGTTGCGTTGCTCTTGAAGAAGTCCTCTTAGGAATGTGTCCGTTTTGTTAGCAATATTCTTAACCCTTTTCTCTAAGTTTTCAAAATCAAAAAATTTAAGCAAAGGCAAGAAATCAGTTTTGTTGTTTGCACCTGACAATTGCAACAATTCAGTTACCATATCCCTGAATTGACTTGCTTCTTGAAGATCACTCATGTCACAATCTTCTCCATAGTATCTCTTTCCAGAGATCATTCGCATGATGTTGTTGAAGGTCATATCGTAGAACCTGAAACTAAGTTCTACTTCAGCAAAGGAAGTGGATGAATCCTCAGCCAATTTCGTGATTAGTCGCTGAGTCTCATCCCTTCGGACTCCAGAGAAGTTGTTGATACGGTGGTTTGAAAGAACATCGAGGGAAGTGATACGACGAAGGTTGCGCCAATGTTCACTATAGGATGTGGATCCTAAAGTCGTATAGTTGTAGAAGATGTATTTTCCAGAGAGGAACCGTGGCCTATTAGCTAAGACAACGTCGTTTTTTGTGAAACATTGTTGGAATTCGGATAGAGAAGAAACAACAACTACAAGACGTGAACCAAACCAAAGAGAAATGATATCACCATATGTTTTAGAGAGTCCCTTAAAGGTGCGGTGGAGGGGACGTTTGAGATGATGGAGGTTGCCAATTATGGGAAGAGAAGGTGGACCGGGTGGGAGATTTTTGAATTTTCTTGATTGGAATATAAGTCTAATGATGAAAAATATAGAAAGATAAAAGAGAGAGTAGCACAACAAGGAAAAGATCCCCATGGTTGTGAATGTGAAATAATGGTTTTGCTTTGGGTACGGAAAATGCTCGATAAATATAAGTAGTTGATTCGTGCTTTGTGAATGAGTGAGTAACACAATTTATGTTTCATGTATTTATAGAGAGTACCTTAGTCTTGGGGCTGCTCTTTCCTTCGTTTTTTAGACGTCAGGGGCTGCATTTGACTACTATTCAACAAGGAATAAGAGGCAGTAGAACTTGCCACGATAATTTTCAAACTACTAAGGCTACACCATAATTAATTAATTAATTAATTTTTTTTTTTTTTTTATTATAAACGTATGGCTACATCAATAATACTAGTATTTTTCACAAAAAAAAATCTTAATATCATATTTTTAAAATTAAACACTAAAATACATTCTTTTCTATTGGGCCTCCTAAACGGTATACATATTTTTTTTTATTATTCTGTTTTATGAAACAGGTATTTAGAATGCAACCTCCTACTTCAATTCGTTTTTTATTTTATTTTTAATATTTAAAAATCTAAAACTAAAATTTTAATAAAATAAATTTGAAAAACATTAATAATTTATTAATAATATTTCTTAATTGATTAAAATTGGACATACAAAATACATAAATTTATAAGGATTGGATATAGGTGTCAATTACGACTTAGTACTTGACATAATCTTAACTTTTTTGACATTCTATTGCTAACATCAATTTTGGTTCTAATTTGGGAATAATGATGTGTCATAATTTTAAAAAATAAAATTTTAAGAAGGGTTGTTTAATATGTATCAACTATCTCTAACGTTTGATCATAATCAAAAATATTGTCTGAAATCTATAGACACCTATAATCAACTTTTTTTCATTTTAATGTACTTTTTTGTATTAATTTTAATCACTTAAGTAATATTATTATAAATTGTTAGTATTTTTAATCAATTTTAATTATTTAGTATTTTTAATTAGTACTTTTAATATTTATTTAATATTTTAATTTTTATATTCTTTTAACATTAAAAAAGCAAATTGATTTAGGAGATCGCATTATTGTTTTTTTTTTTAATATGTTATCCAAACGAGAAGTAAATAGTGTGAATTTAATATGTGTAGGAAAAAATGTTAAAATTTTAAAAATTCCTACATAACTTATATACTTTAATAAAAATAGAATTTACAATTATCAATTATATAATTTATCTATAAATTAATGGTTAATATTTTATGTCCATAGACCATCAAATGTCAGTCAAATGGTACAAATTTGATATTGTAAACAGAGTTCAAATTTAACTTGAAATAGTTGTAAAATTGTTAATTTTTTTATGATTAAACTTTTGCAAGACATTATTTTTTTAATCTTTTTTTAAGAGTAAAAATACTCATTTAATTACACACTCTACAATATCTTTTATCGCATTTTTTTATAACTATAAAAATTTACAAGATTAATATTATATATATCACCTTATAAAAAAAAATTAAAATTAAACCCGCGCAAAGCGCGGGTCATATTCTAATTATAAATTAAAACAAACCCAAAATTTAAGTGACGCTTCCATAAGAAAAAATTTAGCCCTTCACTTCTCCTTCATCAATCAGAGATGTGGTTTAGGGCTATTTCTGAGGTCTGAAATCAACCCTCCAAGTTATTTTACTAGTTCTATTTATTTAAATAAGTAGTTTTTCACATAAATTTAATTTTTTTTCCTCGTGTTTTATCTATAATTTCCTTATATAAATGCGATGTCGGTTTGTTCGTCATCAAGGTTTGGCGTTGTTTTTTCCGGTCTTGATGTAATGCTCTCGGAGGCAAAACTCTTTTTTTTGTTGGTATGGTATTGTAAGTGAGGGGCTTACAAAGGCCATCACCAAATTTTGCGTTATCTCACTTTTACATATGATTTGTCAACACGTGATTGAATTGGTCAAGTCAGAGATCACATATAATCAATATAAGCGAACACCAACAAATATTTTTTATCTTCTGAAGATGGATAATATTAAAAATTGTTGATCTTGCATTAATTTTTTTTTACGAGATTGCATTATTCTTGACCATGGACAATATGTGAAAGAAATAAGGTTGATTGTTAAAATTAAGATTTTTTTATTACTTATCAACATTTATTTACCAACATTTATTGGTATCATCGATAATAACATATAAGAATAGGTTTTAAGTATGTTTTTGATCTCTGTAAATATAACTTAACAATTAAGAATAAGTTTTAAGTTTAAATTCGAGAATACTAACTTAACAATTAATCTATTGATATTTTCTTATAAAAAATATAATATCCTTTGTAACTTGATTGATGAGCTAAAGAACACTAAAATAATTTTAAATATGTCTCAAATTCAAACATAAGAAACTAACATAGCCATTAATTTACCAACATTTATTTATAAAAGGTTTAAATATGTTTTTGGTCCCTGTAAATATAACATTTTTTTATTTTGGTCCTCGTAGTATTTTTTTTTTTTTTACATCCCTGTAATATCAAAAAAAATTATTTTTGGTCATTAACGTTAAGTGGGCGTTACAAAAACGTTAACTAGGGAAACAGTTTTTGGTCCATGTAAATATAACACTTTTCATTTTTAGTCCCTGAAAAAAAATTTTTTGAATTTCATCCCTGCAATATTCAAAAATTTCCTTAAATATAAAATAACATACAAATTGATCTTTATTAATAATAAACTTATGCCAAGTAATGTTTAAAATATTTTCACTTCAATAATTTAAAATTTATTAATCTTCTGTTTTATTTATTTATTATTATTAAATTAATTATATTAGTATAAAATAACTTTAGATTTAAGCTTTATAATTTTAACTAAAATCTCCTTTTACGCTTTAGATTTTGTTCATTATAACTTAAAATAAATAAAATATATATTAGGTGATAGATTATTTTAATAATTATTTTATACTAATATAATTGTAGTTAATATTATATTAATTTTATTTTAATTATAATATTATATAATATAATTAAAATAAACATATAATATAATATTATACTTAAAATAAAATTAATATAATATTCACTACA
>JBBPBQ010020323.1:10217412-10249148 GCA_037974755.1 Cicer yamashitae
AGTTATATTAGTATAAAATAATGATTAAAATATCACCTAATATATATTTTATTTATTTTAAGTTATAATGAAAAAAATATAAAGCGTAAAAAGAAATTTTAATTAAAATTATAAAGCTTAAATCTAAAGTTATTTTAATCATTATTTTATACTAATATAATTAATTTAATAATAATAATTAAATAAAACATAAGATTTTAGTGATTTTTTTGAAACAGAAAATGAAAATTAATTTAATAATAATAAATAAATAAAACAGAAGATTAATAAATTTTAAATTATTGAAGTGAAAATATTTTAAACATTACTTGGCATAAGTTTATTATTAATAAAGATCAATTTGTATGTTATTTTATATTTAAGGAGATTTTTGAATATTGGAGGGATGAAATTAAAAAAAAAAAATTTCAGGGACTAAAACTGAAAAGTGTTATATTTACAGGGACCAAAAATTGTTTTCCTTTGTTAGTTAACGTTTTTGTAACGTCCATTTAACGTGAAGGACCAAAATAATTTTTTTTGATATTACAGGGATGTAAATAAAAAAAAAACATTACGAGGACCAAAATAAAAAAAAGTTATATTTACAGGGACGAAAAACATATTTAAACCTTTATAAAAATATATATCAAAATTATGTTTGCGATTCTTTAAATTTGACTCATTTTTCAGATTGATCATTTAAGTTTTTATTCTTTCAAATTGATCATTTAAGTTACATTTTATTTGCGTAGTTATTCATTTGTGTCACTTTCATCAACGACTAATGCACTTGAAATCATATGATCAGTAGAAACTCTACAAAATGCTACAACAATAGGTTAGTTATATTAATCCTTGAGAAAACATCCATCAAACCTGATAAAATGTCTACATTTCTTGATTTTCTCTACAATTATTTAGATACATGTAAATCCTCTAAAAACTTGGTGATAAAAGTCTATCCACATAATCAATGTTATTAACTTCCTCCATTTGGATTAAGTCTTAACATTTCATTACAAAAATTTGAAAAAATTGTCAAACATAAAAGATTGTAAGTGTAATTTAATATAACTAAAAGACTAATGATGCAAACTGGATATAACATAAATGACCCCAAAAAAAATTTAAAAGACTAATCTAAAAAATACTAGGTAAAATAATCGCATAAATAATTTTGCTACAAAATATAAGAGCTTAATTGTCATATTGTGTCAATGTAAAAGGTTTACACTTTCAGCACATCGCATCTATTCATAAATATGACATTACAATTAATTATAATAAAAGTTAAATATTTTTAATAATTTAACTGTTGTAATTAATTAGTCTTATATATAAATTAAATTTTATATGCCAACTATAAAGGAAATATACAAATACCTCGTTTATCAGGACTGATCCAATATTACACCTCTTGTAAAGAATAGAATAAATTGATAAATCCAAAATATAATGTAGAATTTTATATGGCAGCTATAAATAAAATATATAAATACCTTGTTTATCAAGACGTACTGATCCAACATTACATGTGTAGGTTTTAATTTTAAGGGATAAGGGCTAAGTGGAACAAGTTTATTTTTCATCGTTGTCAACCAGTGTTACACTACTTTATTTTATTACTCAAAAAGATACTCAATCATTTAAATTAGTAGAATATAATGATATAATGATAGTAAATAATATAAATTTAAAGTTCCTAAAATTAAATTTAAAATAAATTTACAAAAAAATTCATAACATTTATATAGATTTATAGTATAAAATAATAAAAAAAATAATTTTATATTTTTAAATCTATAATATTGACGACGTCAAAAACAAAAAATCAAACTGCACTACATTAAGACAATAAATAAAATAACGTTAAGTTAAACGACAAAACACACAAAAAAGTTAAATTTATGTGAAAAAATATTATATTTAAATAAAATGAGAGAAAAAATAATTTAGAAATTCGGATGAAAAAAGGTAGTGTTAAAATAAATCACCCAACTCTCATGGAAGAAGAAGAAAACAATTGATAAGAGGCTGCTAGTTTTATTTGGAAATGGAGAAAAACGAGCAGGCTCACAATTTTTTAAGAATGCAATTCACTGAACTGTTATATTCTAGTTTTTATTTTTTTAATTAAAGGGTACTTTTCATTTATCATAATATATTGAATCCGAGAGAAACGTCAATAAAAATATGAAAATTAATTAAAGTTGTGGTCGTCCGAACAAGAATGGTGGGTTGGATTTAAAATCAGGTTGTGTTGAATATAAGCAACACAAGTAACTATTTAGTTTAGTAAATTAAACAATATCAATTAATTTAGTCTATTTTTTCAAATTTAACATCACAATCTTAAAGGTTTTGTTATTCTTGATGCTCTAAAAGACTACCAAAGTCAATACGTAGTTGTTTTATTTATTTTAATAAATATGGTTAAATAAGTTTGTAGTCTCTATAAAAATTTGAAATTTTATTTGTAGTTTATGTAAAAAAAATTATATTTTTAGTCCCTAAAAAATTATTCGATAAGTTGTTTTAATCCTTGCTGAAACAAAACATCATTTCACTTTTAAATTTTTGGATGATTTTTCCAAGAATATTTAGAACATTATTTAATGTCCATCAACACAATTTTATAATTTTTTAATTTGAGATGAATTAAATATAAATTTTTAAATGTCTTATGAATAAGATAAAAGTAACAAAAATATGAATTTAAAAATCAAATTTTAAACTCATTTTTTGTAGAGGAAGTTTTTATATTGTTGTAACCATTTTGTTCATTATAACTTAAAATAAATAAAATATATATTAGGTGATAGATTATTTTAATAATTATTTTATACTAATATAATTGTAGTTAATATTATATTAATTTTATTTTAATTATAATATTATATAATATAATTAAAATAAACATATAATATAATATTATACTTAAAATAAAATTAATATAATATTCACTACAATTATATTAGTATAAAATAATGATTAAAATATCACCTAATATATATTTTATTTATTTTGTATGGACAGGAATTTAAAATATTTACTTGATAATTTTGTATAAACTAAAGTTAGTAACTAATTTGTTATGATAGTATTTTTTATTTTACTATGTTTGAACTCAGGTCCTCCAATTCTTAACTTTTAACTTAAATTAGTTGAACTACCCACTCACTTTGATGTAATGATTAAATTTAATGACTTTCTTTAAATTTAATTAAGGAACTATAATATGCTATTTTGTAAATTTGAATGAATAAATTATTTGTTTAATTGTAGTTTTAGTCATTTTATTTGTACTTCATTTGCAAAATTGATCTTCCTTAATTAAAAAATGACGATGTGACTTATTTTGAACGTCGTGACATATAATACGATGATGTTAAGTGATTAATACCCATGAAATTGCAGTAAAAATCTCTTAAAACTCGAATTTCAATTTCTGAAATATTCGTTTTTGTAATTTAAGTAATAACATAAATAATTAATACATCTAAATAATTTTACATCATAAAATCGTATGTCACATTATTTAAAATATGTCAAATCATAATTATTTTAATTAAAAAATATGAAAGAATGATCAAATCTGTTAAATTTTAAAATATAAAAACTAATTTAAAAAATTAATAAAAATAAGAGATCAAATATACGATTAATCCGAAATTATTGGAACATTACTATTTGTACATGTAAACAGGGAAGCCAATCATGATAGAGATGGGGCAGCAAAAAGGAATCTGGTTGGATTGAATAGATTGATTTGGGTTAATGTGGTATCACAAGGGCACTGTATGTGGACGGTGATTTTACACTGTGAAAGTTTTTACTTTGTTATGCATGTGTATCCCATATTTATACTTGCATGTGTATGGTGTAGTTATCATAATGTCGAGCGTGTAAATGATAGATGGATTCAATAGGTGATATAATTGAAGTTCTATATTGGCTCATTGGCGTAAAATTGGCCATATGTGATGTTTTGTGGGGTACGTACATGATGTAAAGGAGTATAGCATGTTTTTGAATGGCATACTTTTTTAATTACTATAATAGACAAAAATTACAATTACGTAATTGAGTTGAAATATAACAATAAGAGTTAAGAAGATCATCACATTAAATCAAAAACAATCGTTTAAATTAGATGATATCACATATTTATCTCAAAATTTTAAAAATATTGAATATATAAGGTGTAAGATATAGTGCTAAAGTAGTACTATAGCCTAAGTAGGGTTGGTGCCGTTATATATATCATAGAAATAATTTTATGTTAAACTACTGTATTATAATTTGACACTTGGGTGTAATTGATACATGGTAAATTGTTTCGTCCAACTTTCGAGCGAATAATTGTGTGAGGCCTCTGTTACATAGAAAGTGGATAAAGTCTCCTCACTATGATATTGAATTTATACATTAATTAATGAAATTTTTACTTATAAAAAATTATTATTATTATTTCTTAAATCAACTTACATATGATTGACGTAGATTTATTTCTATTGAATCTCATAGCTCAATATATTATCCATCACAACAAAGTTCAAAGCTTGTTTTTTAGGTAAATGTTAAGAAAATTATATTAACAACAAAATTGAACCCGTCGCAAAAACAACAAATTAAAATTGGACCATATATTGTCTTAATTATAATACTCTTTCAACTTCTCAAGTAATACCACTACGTTTGTTTTTTTCATAATCATACATACCCCTTCGTTATATCTTCGTGGTCAAAAAGATTATTTAATGGAACGGATTAATTTACTAGATTTTCAATATTCTCCAAAATGCAGTAATAAACATACTAAACTTCTAAAACTGATTTTTTTTTTATATAAAAATGTAATTCTTTTAAAGGGGAAATTGTAACAGACAACTCATAATTAATTGAGAAAATTTTTTCTTCTATATTTTGACCCTTGTATGCATGCTAAGTATGTAGGCCTAAAACAAGAATTTTTTTTAGTTTCTCTTCACGAGAGTTAATCTTATTGGAAGCACGTCGAATACAAGATGAGAATCTTTCTAAGAAAAAAATTCGGACTCAAATTTATTATGTTGTCAAAGTTTAGCTTTTTTCATCCAACCTAACATCTATTGTTAAAAGAAAGATTATTTTTAAAATTAAAAACATTTATATTAAAGATCACGTCCCTTTGAGTATCCATGGCTTAGTACATAATTTTAAATTTCACAAGTAATTAAGGGAAGCATTCACCAACAATGGTTTGGTATAAGTGGTACGGGAGGTTTTAAGCAAATGTTATGAGATTTGATCTTACTCTTGTACGTATGAAGAAAAAAAATCTGGTTGGAAAAGAAGAATTAGTCTTGTGGACACAATAGATTCCCAATAGAGATTAGGCACTAATTAACAACATAAAATACTTCTTACTTAAAACATAGTTACGCATCATGCATATTAATTAATGAAATAAGAGAAACTTACACATCATGAGGGCTTTGGGAGGAGAGTAGAGTAGAGGAAAAAATTTCTTGTAGAATGATAAATAAATATTTATAACAAATTTTAATATTGTGAGTATTATAATATTATAAATCGGATTTGAAAAATTTATCTCTTAAATCCTATTTCAATGCAATTTTTGAGTTTTTCTAAATTAAAATAAATAAATAAAAGAATTGTTTTGTGAAGAAATATAAACCCCTCAAAGCTGTCCTTTTCCAAATTGTTTCATTCTTTCCACTCTATCTCCCTCCTCTTCCAAAGTATTTCATTATTGCCACTTATCCTTCCTTTTTTATCAAAGTCATCTATTTCCTCCTCTCTTAAACTTCCAAATACATCCTACATATAAAAAAAATAAGAGAAACTTATTTTTCTTCACTTGCATTCTATATGGAAAGAAGAAGGGTTTTTTTTTTAAAAAAGGAAAAAATTAACAACAATTCTTGACTTTTATTTAATTTACAAAATTATGAATGATTAATGGAATTAATTTGGCTCAATCAGTATAATTCAAACGCTTCAACATCAATTTTCGATTCCATCAATTAAATTGAGTTTATAAATTATGTACAATCAATATATAATTATTTTACACTGATAATTAATTATAGTTAATGATCAAACAACTACATAATTGATTTTTTCAATTTTTTATTTTATGTGTTACAACCCATTATTTAATTGTTTTAGCCAGAACTGTTTAGTGTAGTTTCTATATGCATTAGTGAGTTTTTCTTCATTTTTGTTTAAATAAATTATAAATGTTAGTATCATTAATATTTTATTATATCGAGGGTGAAGTTCAACCAATTCCCCCATAAAGAATTCGACGGTCAATAAAGACATATTCATCCTAGAAACTTGTAATTTCTAATGATAATTTTATTTTAAATGTTTTATTTTTATTTGTCTTTTTTTTTCTTTAAATTATTTAATATTTTATGACACAAATATAGTATTAATTACATAACAATATTAGTATTTATCAGTTAATTTAAGAATTAAAGACTAAATCTAATTTAATTACTAGTATAAATAAGAGTTTTTCTTAAAAAAGTATATACAAATAAATAAAAATCTTATAGTATATTTGGTTAGAGTTAGAGGAAGAGAGTATGAAAAGTATTGTAAATAAAATATGTTTGGTTTAGTGTTTAAGAGAAAAAGAGGGCCAAACAAAATCATTTAAAATATATATCTCTCTTCTTTTTTAAACAAAATACATCTCTCTTCTTCTCTCATCTCCTCCCCTTAGATGAGTGACATTTATGAATAAATGAAAAAAAAGAAAAAAATAAAAGTGTTTGAATTTATTCGTTGGCGAGCCACCTATGCACCGCCGTTCTTGTACAACCTCCTCATCTGTGCGACTCATGTTTTCAAACAAGGCTAAATAAGTTATTTTAAATTTTATTTTGATGTAGTATAGTCAAATAAACCATTATTATTGACCGAGATCAGACAGACGATCAATAAAAATATTTTTTGATTTTTTTAATAAAAAAATTAACGACTTTAAACATTAAACCATTTGATTTTAATCTTCATATCTCTCTGAATCAGCCACACTCATACGTCATAACTCATAATATATATTACACACTCTTTTCCAAATGATCTTTGCATCATACGTCTAGGGACTTGCATAATATAATCAGGGCCGACCCAATACATTATGAGGCCTAAAGCAAAATTATCAGACGGGACATTTTTAAAGTTAATAAATAAATTATTAATATTTTTATTTAAAATTGATCTTTCGTACTTTTTTTGATGCAAAATCATTTATCAAATTATTGTAATCGATTTCGTTTAAAAATTCTTTTTCAATCGATAATAAAGCTAATCCATTTAATCTTTCTTTTGACATTGTTGATTTTAGATAAGATTTAATTAATTTGAGTTTTGAAAAACTTCTTTCTGCTGAAACGACAGTTACAAGAATTGTTAACATTATTCTATAAGCAATATATGCATTTCGAAAAACTTTTTGTCGTGTTGATAGAAAAGTTTCAGATGAACAATTCTAAAAAACATTTTTAGTAAAAAACAATACGTTTAATATAAGATGGTTTTTAGTGAAAAGAAAACGAATGCATTTAATATTAAAAGATTTTTCCAACGGTACAATATCCTCATAAATAGTTGCATCGATTTTAATTGGCTAATAGTACAATCAACACATAACACATGGATCAATTCAAATGATGATTACGCCAAAAATTGAAAATTAAAAATTTTTTTGAGGCTTTTTTTTTATTTTTTTTATTTCTGCATATGGTTAAAGAGTTTTGATAATATGTTATTGGGCCTCTATACCGTATAAAAATTAAAGTAAAAAAATTATTTTTTGGTGAGGCATAAAGCAAGGGCTTTAGGAGCCTCTCCCTTGGGCCGGCCCTGAATATAATGGGACTTTAAAATTTCGTATTTTGTATTCATTAAATTTCATCAATTTGTAATATTTTTTAATTTATGATTAATTCTGCAAAAATAGAAATAAATAAATATAAGTAGAAATTAAAATTATAAAATAGCATAAAGTAGAAAATATATATCCTATTAAATTCTATGAGAAATAAATTTATTATTTTCTACTCATGACTCCATTAAGGGCTTATTTGCTCCACAGGAAGTCTTTTTCCTTTGTACGACTAAAGTAAATGCGGACATTATGTTTATTGATGTTGTAAACATCATTAGATGAAGAGTTTCTAGTTTATTCTTGTTTAGTCTTTTGTTTCATGTGGATCAATGTTGGGTGGGTTTACTCTCAAATGAAATTCAACAGTTTTTTTATTATTATTATTATTATTATTATTATTATTATTATTATTATTATTGAAATAAAAGAAACAAAGAAAAAAAGAAGAATATATGTTTTAATGGACTTGGCCCATGTGAAGCAAAATAAAAAGGGATTTGGAAATCCCTACCGAAGAATGAAAATAGTAGAAGCAAAAGACACGTGACGGCAAAACAGAGAAGAGAAAAGGATTTGGTTCTGGTGGTGGTAACAGGTGTGTAGCAAATTTGCTCTGTTTGATCTATAATTTTGATAGGTTATTTCTACTGCTGAGTTTGTTATTTTAATATACAAGTCTGAGTAGTTTTACCTTCTCTGAGAGTTACTTTGGAATAGCCACTTTAGTGGAAGGTTATAAGGTTGTTATTGTTGATTGATATTCCCTATTGTTATTAAGAAGACTCTGGTGTACCCATTAAATATTATAGTTGAAGTTTTTACTGGACTAGGTCCCGTGGTTTTTATTCTCTCAAGGCAAGTTTCCACGTTAAAATTGTGTTTGTCTCATATTTAATTTTCTGCCAGTTATTATTGCTCTTGGAATTGTATTTCTGTTTGGCCATTTATCTTCACAGTTGGAGAAAAAAATATTCCGCATTATTGAGATAGTTATCTCTAATTATCTCTGGTTTTTTCTCAACAAAGTGGTATCAGAGCTCGGTTGACTTGATTTGTGCATTTAAATGGAGGAGGAAAATAAAGGTCCGAATATGATTAAACTCAACTCTTCTAATTACACACTTTGGAAGACTCTCATGGAAGACATGTTATACAGTAAAGATTTGTATGATCCTATTGAGGGCGACACTGCTAAACCCATAGATAAATCTCACGATGATTGGAAGAAGATGAATAGAAAGGCAGTGGCGTTGATCAGGCAGTGGTTAGATCTGAGTGTATATCCACACGTTGAAACTCAAATAGTTTCTAACACGATGTGGGAAAAATTAAAAGAGTTGTATGAACGAAAGAATGTGCAAAATAAAGCATTCTTGATTCTGAAGTTGGTGAATATGAAATACAAAGATGGGGATTCAATGGCAGAGCATATGAATATTTTTCAGAATACAGTGAATCAGTTAACAACCGCATAAATTAAATTAGATGATAAGTTGCAAGTGTTGTTATTGTTGAGTTCCTTGCCTGATAATTGGGAAGTCCTTGTTGTGACGTTGACCAATTCAGCTCTAGGTGGAAAGTTGAAAATGTCAACAGTTAAAGAGAGTATCTTGAATGAAGAAGCTCGAAGAAAGGAACATGATTTGATTGGTTCTTCCTCAAAGTCAGAAGCACTAGTTATAGAGTCACAGGGGAGAAGTCAATCTAGAAACTTCCATAGACGCGACAACTCTGAAAGTCGTAGCAAGTCAAAAAGCAAGTCGAGGACTAGAAAAGAAGTGATATACCATCATTGTGGCAAAGCGGGTCACATAAAAATAAATTGCAGGTTCCTTAAGAGAGATCAATCAAAGGAAAGAGATGACGACAAAGAGAAGAAAAATGATAAAGATACAACAACAGTTGCATCTGTTAGTAATGTCTACATTATTTGTGATGATTATTTTATAAATCTTGCATGTTAGGATTCAAATTGGATTATTGATTCGGGTGCCTCATATCATGTTACTCCTAGACGTGATTTCTTCTCATCTTACAGTGCTGGTGATTTTGGCATGGTAAAAATGGGAGATGAAAAAGTATGTAAAATTATCGATATGGTAGATGTTTGGGTTGAAATTGGGATTGGTTGCAAGCTTCAATTGGAGAATGTTAGACATGTTCTTGATATTCGTCTCAATTTGATTTCGGTGAAAGCCTTGGATATTGATGGTTATCACACTTACTTTGGTGGTGGTGATATATGTAAAATCACCAAAGAGTCCCTGGTGGTTGCAAAGGAACAAATTTCCACTTCTCTCTATAGGATGCCTACGAAGCTATGCAAGGAAGAAGTGAATACAATTGAAGATGCATCTTCTGATTTATGGCATATGCGACTCGGTCACTTGAGTGAGAAAGGACTCAACATACTTGCAAAGAAAAATTTTCTTCTTGTGAAAGGTATGTCTCTAAAAACTTCACTCATTGTTTTGCTGAAAAACAACATAGAGTTTCCTTTCATAATACTGGTCCTCATAGGAGGCAAAATATTCTTGATTTAGTTCATACTGATGTTTGTATGATGGATAATAAATCCCTTGGTGGTGCATCATATTTTGTTACTTTTATTGACGATCACTCTAAAAAAGTGTTGGCATTTCCTTTGAAATCTAAATACCAGGTACTTGGAGTCTTCAAGCCCTTTCATGCAAGTGTTGAAAGAGAAAAGGGAAGGAAATTGAAATGTGTTCGATCAGATAACAGTGGTGAATATAGAGGTCTGTTTGAAGAGTATTGTAGAGAACATGGAATCAGGCTTGAGAAAACAGTTCCAAAGACACCTCAACATAATGATGTTGCAGAGAGAATGAATCGTACAATTAATGACAGAATCATATGTATGCTTTGTCATGCAAAATTATCGAAATTTTTTTGGGGTGAAGCAATGAAAACTGCAGTGGATTTGATCAATCTTTCTCCTTCTATTCCACTTGATGGTGATGTTCCAAATAGAGTGTGGACAGGGAAAAATGTCTCTTATCATCATTTGAGAGTGTTTGGCTGCAGATGTTTTGTTCACGCTCCAAGAGATGAGAGGTCCAAGCTTTATAGTAAATCCAAACAGTGTATATCCGTCGATTATGGTGATGAAGAATTTGGTTATAGATTGTGGGATCCGGTTGACAAGAAAATTATCAGAAGCCAAGATGTGATATTTCTTGAAGACCAGACTATTGAAGATTTTGATAAAGCTGAGAAACATAAACCAAATTCTAGAAGTTACATTGATGTTGCATCTAAGCCCCCTGCAGAAACTTTTGTTGATGAGGGAGACATACAGGTAGATGATGAGAATGTAACTGATGATCATGTGCCTCACCAAGTAAGTAGGTTCCAGCTGAGCCACCAGACGAGTTTGAGTTGAGAAGATCTACTAGAGAACGACAACCTTCTCAAATATATCCTCCACATGAGTATGTGATGATCACTGATAGTGGAGATCCAGAGTACTATCAAGAAGTTATTACAAATGTTGATAAAGAAAAGTGGTTGAAGGCCATGCGAGAATAGATGAATTCCTTGCATGAGAATCACACATTTGATTTGGTAAAGTTGCCTAAGGGTAGAAAAATACTCAAGAACAAATGGGTATACAAGATAAAGGCAGAAGAGAATAGTTCTCAACCAAGATACAAAGCAAGATTGGTTGTGAAAGGTTTTAATCAGAGAAAATGTATTGACTTTGATGAGATTTTTTCACCTGTGGTGAAGATGTCCTCTATCCGTGTTGTGTTTGGGTTAGCAGCTAGTTTGAACCTAGAAGTTGAACAACTTGATGTGAAAACTGCATTCCTTCATGGTGATTTGGAGGAAGAGATCTATATGGAGCAACCAGAGGGTTTCGAAGTCAAAGGTAAAGAGCAGATTATGTGTAAATTGAAGAAAAGCTTGTATGGGCTCAAGCAAATATCTCGACAATGGTACAAGAAATTTGATTCTTTCATGGAGAAACATGGGTACGGTAAAACTACTTCTGACCATTGTGTGATTGTCAAGAAATTCTCTGATGGTGATTATATTATTCTCTTGTTATATGTGGATGACATGCTGATTGTTGGTCATGACACTAAAAAGATTCAATCTCTAAAGAAAGATTTGAACAAGTCTTTTGCAATGAAAGATTTGGGTCCTACAAAGAAAATTTTGGGCATGAGAATTACTCGTGATAGGAAGAATAATAAATTGTGGTTGTCTTAACACAATTACATTGAGAAAATGTTAGAGAGGTTTAACATGAGCAATTTTAAACCTGTTAGTACTCCACTTGCTATTCATTTTAAATTGAATTTTGATCAATATCCTACAAGTGAGAAAGACAAAGAAGAGATGAAGAGGGTTCCTTATGCATCCGCAGTTGGTAGTTTGATGTATGCTATGGTATCCACAAGGCCAGATATTGCTCATGCAGTTGGAGTTGTTAGTCGGTTTCTCTCTAATCATGGTAAAGATCATTGGCAAGCAGTGAAGTGGATTCTCAAATACCTCAGAGGCACTTCCAAAGTGTGTTTATGCTATGGAGGTGGTGAACCTGTGTTGGATGGCTACACAGATGCAAATATGGCAAGTGATCTTGATTCTAGAAAATCTACTTCTGGTTATATGATGACATATGATGACGTTTGCAGGGGAGCTATGTCTTGGCAATCAAGGTTACAAAAGTGTGTTGATTTATCCACTACTGAAGTTGAGTACATTGCAGCAGCTGAAGCCTCCAAAGAACTCTTGTGGATGAAGAAATTCCTACATGAGTTAGGCCTCAAGCAAGACAAGTTTGTGTTATTCTGTGACAGTCAGAGTGCGGTCCATCTCAGCAAGAATCCGACTTTTTATGCAAAGTCAAAGCATATTGGGATGCGGTATCATTGGATACGAGATGCACTGGAAATGAAATCATTTTCAATTGAAAAGATTCATACCGATGAAAATGGTTCAGATATGATGATGAAGGTCTTGCCTCTATCGAAGATGATATGTTATAGAAAGAAGATCGGCATGGTTGAGCTGTACCTTCCCACTTGAGTCGTGAAGGGGAGATTTGTTGGCTAGGCTCACTCTCAAATGGAACCCACCAATTTTATTATTATTATTATTATTATTATTATTATTTATTATTATTATTATTAATATTATTATTATTAGTATTGTTATTATTGAAAAAAAAGAAAAAAAAGAAGAATATATGTTTTAATGGGCTTGGCCCAAGTGAAGTTCAATAAAAAGGGATTTGAAAATCCCTAAGGAAGATTAAAACAGTAGAAGCAAAAGGCACGTGACGGCAAAACATAGAAGAGAAAATGATTTGGTTCCGATGGTGGTAACAGGTGTGTAGCAAACTTGCTCCGTTTGATCTACAATTTTGATAGTTTATTTCTACCACTGAGTTTGTTATTTTAATATACAAGTCTGAGTAGTTTTAGTTACTTTGGAATACACACTTTAGTGGAAGGTTATAAGGTTGTTGGTATTGTTGATTAATGTTACGAATTAATTATTATAATGCAAGTTTTTATTAGACTAGGTCCCGTGGTTTTTATTCTCTCATATTTAATTTTCTGTCAATTATTATTGCTCTTGTAATTGTATTTTCTGTTTAGCCATTTGTCTGCACAGATGGGAAAAAATATTCCTCATTGTGATAGTTATCTCTAATTATCTCTGATTTTTTCCCAACAATCATAAACTATATATACTTCCTTAGTATGTTTTCACATTTGTATTTAACTTGTAATTTTTACATAATATAATTTTTTTTTTGGGTCTAATTAGAGACGCATGTATGTAAAGGAACCGATCTAATTGAAATTACATTCAATTGAATCGAATTGATTCTTTATAGAGTCGATCAAAACCAAATTAAACTTTTTTTTTTTTTTTTATCAACAAATTAAACTACTTTTTTATAGAGTATGAAATTGAACTACATGATATTTTAATATTTAAATCTTTTGCTCGGGTTTTTTTTTTAAATAATTCATTTTTGAAACTTTTTTATTAATATACTCTTTCATCAAAATTATATATCAATCTATCATTTTTTTTGAAACAGTAGGAATTAGTCATTTGTTAATGAGATTTCTTATACTTTTGTCCTCTAGTGTAAAAGAATGCCAATAATATGACATTAGTCAAAAGTGTGTCGTAGATATGTCTTTCATAATGATAAAGCATTCTAATAGTGTTGTGTTAATTTTTTTTTTATAATATAGAAATCACCTTTTGAAAAAAGGACTTCCTACATTTAATTTTTTTTAAACTTAACAAAAAATAAATAAATAATATAGTTATATAATTCATTAAAATTCTTTCATAAAAAATAACAACATAAATTTTACAAAAATTACATAGATTAACTAGAGTTGTACGTAACCATAATTGACTTTATGTATTATAAATTATTTTTACATTTTTATGGTACTTTTTTTCTAAATTCCATTTTAGTTCTAATACAAGTACTATTTAAACGATATTTTTTAATTATTTGCATTTCACGATTGAAATACACTGTTTCACCTTCATATGAGGTCAATGTTCTTCATTGGATATAGGTGGAAACTCTTATTCGTAGATTTTGAATACGTTTTGAATACGTTAACAACCTTGTACACTTCAAGCATATTAGAAACGAGTTTCCACCTATATCCAATCAAGAATATTGTCTCTCATATGAACGTGAAATAGTGTATCAGAATCCTTTGAAATGTAGAGAATTTGAAAAAGATCGTTCAAATAGTATCCGTATTAGAATTGAAATGGACATAGAGAAAAAGTACCCAAAAAATACGGACTGTGTCAATTAACTGATCATACTTGAAAATGTTGTTCAAATATTACGGCCAACTCTAATCAATATATGTAATTTTTGTAAATTTTGTGTTGTTGTTTTTTATTAATGAATTATATACTTATATTATTTATTTATTTTTCATTCAGTTTAAAAAAAAATAAAATTAGATGTATGAAGTCCCTTTTTTAAAAGACAATTTCTATATTAAAAGAAACTATACAACACTAAATCGTCATTACAAAAATAATTTTTTTTAAAAAAAAATTTATTTGCAAATGATGATTTCTTACCGTAATAAAAAATAAATAAATTGATATATAGTTTTGAAAAAAGAGTATATTAATAAACAAATTTCAAAAATAGGTTATTTAAAAAAATAACATTTGCTCACCTAGAAATCAATACAGCCTGAAACTCAGACATGCGGTAACCGCTGTAAGTGCAAAATCTTGGCGTCCCAACTACTACATGGATATAATTAATAATTATAGATTGATTTTTACTCTCAATATCATAATCAATACTATAATACTACTATACTTTGTTTGGGGTACAAGTACAAAACAGTGGTCGTGAGGAAATAATGACTGAAAATAATTTATAATACATAAAGTCAATTATGGTTACTATAAAAAATTTGACGTAAATAAAAGGTTACTATAAAAAATTAATATTACATTGCGGTCAATAATCAGTGATGTTCATTTATTGAATGTAAACAAAAGTTGTCGTTATTCATTTTTTTTTACTCAAGATATCATTTTTTAAGTGCATCCAACTTCTTCCATTCATGATAATCTTCTTATGTTTTGTTTGAATATTTTAAAATAAGCCAAGTAAAATAGAGTAGAGTGGAACATGTGGAATGGAATGATATAGATATTAAATTATATTGTTTGATTATTTCATGATGTACAAAATAAAAGAAGTTATTATACTATTATTTGAAAAGTAGACGGAATAATACATTATAATTTTATTGTTTCATTTTCACCATTATTTACAAAAAAATTATTATGTTTGAAAAATGAACGAAACTTATAATTCAATTTTCAAGCACGTTGCCATTTAAAGGGAAAAATAATCAGGAAGCAGAATAATTGTCTTGGAAGACCAGATATAACATAGCATATAATTGTGGATTAAAAAACTACGCATCAATTAAAATTGGTTTAAATATGTTTTTATCTTTGTAAATATAACCTTTTTTGATTTTAATCTTCATAATTTTTTTTTTAGTTTACATCCCTGCAATATCAAAAAAAAATTATTTTTGGTCCTTAACAATAAATGGACGTTACAAAAACTGATAAACGGAAACAGTTTTTGGTCCCTGTAAATATAACACTTTTTAGTTTTAGTCCCTGAAAAATATTTTTTTGAATTTCATCCCTGCAATATTCAAAAATCTCTTTGAATATAAAATAACATACAAATTGATCTTTATTAATAATAAACTTATGCCAAATAATGTTTAAAATATTTTCACTTCAATAATTTAAAATTTATTAATCTTCTGTTTTATTTATTTATTTATTATTATTAAACTAATTTTCATTTTCTATTTCAAAAAAATAACTAAAATCTTCTGTTTTATTTAATTATTATTATTAAATTAATTATATTAGTATAAAATAATAACTAAAATAACTTTATATTTAAGCTTTATAATTTTAAGTAAAATCTTCTTTTACGCTTAAGATTTGTTTCATTATAACTTAAAATAAATAAAATATATATTAGGTGATAGATTTATTTTAATCTTATTTTATAATAATATAATTGTAGTTAATATTATATTAATTTTATCTTAATTATAATATTATATTATATGTTTATTTTAATTATATTATATTATTAATATACAATTATATTAGTATAAAATAATGATTAAAATAAATCTATCACCTAATATATATTTTATTTATTTTAAGTTATAATGAAACAAATCTAAAGCGTAAAAGGAGATTTTAGTTAAAATTATAAACCTTAAATCTAAAGTTATTTTAATTATTATTTTATACTAATATAATTAATTTAATAATAATAATTAAATAAAACAGAAGATTTTAGTGATTTTTTTGAAATAGAAAATGAAAATTAATTTAATAATAATAAATAAATAAAATAAAAGATTAATAAATTTTAAATTATTGAAGTGAAAATATTTTAAACATTACTTGGCATAAGTTTATTATTAATAAAGATCAATTTGTATGTTATTTTATATTTAAGGAGATTTTTGAATATTGCAAGGATAAATTTCAAAAAAATATTTTTTAGGGACTAAAACTGAAAAATGTTATATTTACAGGGACCAAAAACTATTTCCATTTGTCAATTAACATTTTTGTAACGTCCACTTAACGTTAAGGACCAAAATTTTTTTTTTTTATATTACAGGTAAATCAAAAAGGTTATATTTACAGAGACCAAAAACATATTTAAACCATTAAAATTTTACCTGTACCCCTTCCTTTATTCATGTACCCAAAAAATAAAGAAAATACTAAAATACCCTCGTATATATAGAAAGTTACCATTTTTTTATTTCTTCATTTCAACATTTTCGAAACAGAATTAAGTGTCAAAAAAATCTTTTTTTCCGGAAAACTTTTTTCATTCCGGTACACAACTTCCACTCCGGAAATCTTAAAAAAAGTTTTCCGTACAGAATATCATTTTCGAAAATCTTTTTTGAAGTTTTTCGGAACTACCGGAAAACTTTATTTTAACTTTTTCGGAAAACTTTCCGGTAGTTTTTTGATTTTTTTTAAATTAATTTTTTTTAATTTTTTTATTGTTTTAGTATTTATTTAATTCATTTGATTTTAATTTTTCAATGGGTAAGGCTAGAGGTAGAGACGGCAAAAATAATACGTTACTTATGCTGCTCCGGAAAGTATAAGGCGACCATGTATGATGTATTAATTATTAATTATGGTGTATTAATTATTAATTATTCTGGTGTATTAATTATTTATTGTATATTTATAGTGTATTATTTATGGTTTATTAACTATTTAATGGTGTATTAATTATTAATTATTTAATAGTGTATTTATGGTATATTATTATTTAAAAATATTTATGGTGTATTAATTATTATTTATGGTGTATTAAAAACAGAGTGTGTACCAGAAAACTTGTCTATGAAGTTTTTCGGAAACTGTATCGGAAAAGTTGAAAAAAGTTTTCCGGTAATACAATGATATATTTTTACAATATTAATATTAATTATAATTATTCATACCTAATCGGTGTCAAAAATATTTGTAGTATGACGCATGTTTTATCCAATAATAGTAGCGGTTTATTCATATTTGTTAACATTTATAAAACTAATAAAATAAAAAAAATGGTGTGTACTGGAAATATTTCCTAAAAAGTTTTCTGGAAACTATACTGAAAATCTTTCCAATGAAGTTTTTCGGTAGTACAATTTTTTCACTTATGTACCGGAAATCTTTTTTAAAGTTTTCCGTTAAAAACCTTCTGTACCGAAAAACTTGAAAAAAGTTTTTCCGGAAGTAAGGTGTGATCCGGAATTCTTCAAAAAAGTTTTTCGGAAGTTACCGGAATTCTTATGTACCGGAATTCTTTCACTTATGTACCGAAATTCTTTAAAAAGTACTACTATTTTTACTTTAATTTTACAAAGTGATCTAAAATAAGAGTGTGTATCGGAAAAGTTGGAGAAAGTTTTCTGGTACACACATTTTTCCCTTCTGTACCAGAAATCTTTTTTTTAGTTTTCCGGAAACATACTTCTGTACCGGAAAACGTATAAAAAATTTCTGGTAAAACTCTGTACCGGAATTCTTGAAAATAGTTTTCCGGAAGTGAAAGTGGATTTTGCAACAAAAAAAAATTAAGGGTATTTTTGACATTTTCAAAAAATTGTGGGGTATAGAGATAAAAGGGTACAGGGTCAATTTTTCAAGGACAGTGGTACGATATGGATCTTTTGAGGCCCAATACTTTCGACTCCCTAAATGAGGATTAAGCCACCAATACCTTCACTTGTACCTTTATATTTTTACCTATACCTAGATAAATTTTTAAAATTGGCAAATATACCTTGCATTTTTTAAAAAAAATAATTTTACTAACTCAAATTCACTTTATTTTTTTACCATTTAAACATTTTCGGACCAATCAAAAAAGGTTTTTCGATAGGTAAAAGTTTTCCGGAAGTTATCGGAAAACATTTTAGAAGATTTTCGGTACAGAAAGGTTTATCGGACAGAAGAGTAAAAAGATGTGTACCAGAAATCTTTTAAAAAGTTTTTCGGTACATAAGCTTAAAAATATATACTACTGAAAAATTTGAAAAAAAATTTCTAGATTGTAACTTCTTTACCGGAAAACTTAGAAAAAGTTTTCCGGAGTATATGTTGTGTACCGGAAAACTTTTTTTAAGTTTTCTAGTAAAATTGGAAAAAAAATCACTCACTTTTTACCGAAAATGTTAAATGATGAAATGGTAAAAAATTACAAATTTTAAGATTTATACGAAGACAAAAAAATCATTTCTTTGTATTTATAAAAGTAAAGGTTAAACGTGGAGGTATAGGGTATAACCATCTTCAACAAAAAGACTTGTCTTAGAGGATTAAGCTACCAATACCTTCCACTGCTTGTATATCTTCCCAGCTATAATTGTCCCTACACCACCATTTATTGTGAACTAAGAGATGAATGCTTGGTTTATACTAACCCCATAAGGGTTGGCTTCGTATTCACTACCATATTAGAGTTACATACAGTATATCCCAATGCAAATTTTGGTAGCATTCCAAAAAAACATCAACTTAATTTTATATATAAACACTAAAATTAGTGTGTGACTAAAAATCGACAAAAAATAAAATAAATTATAGCGATTAAAAAAATTAAAAACTTTCGAAATAGGAAAATTTCGAAAGTTTCTAAATCTAGAAACTTTCGAAATTTTCCAAATATGGAAAGTTTCGAAATTTTCCTATTTCGAAAGTTTTGAATTGTTCGAAAGTGTCGAAAATTCTAAAATTTTCTATTTGAGAAGTTTCGAATTGTTCCAAAGTTTCGAAAATTCTGAAAAAATGAGAAATTTAAAAGGGCAAAATTATATTTTTACGTTGATTGTGGGTGACAGGGTTAAGTGTGGGGGTGCATGGTAAAATCCTCTTAAAATTTATCTCATATAATTTATATCAACAAGTTTGAACATATGAAATTGTCGTAGATAACATTAAAATTTATATATGAGAATTGTACCGTGCACCCCCCCTCCGGTACCTCACACCCTCTTCCAATGGAAAAGTCCATAATGCCTCTTGGTTTATCTATAAAAACCCCAAAAAATTTACCATCTCTTTTTTCATCCATTTCATTCG
Source organism: Cicer yamashitae (assembly GCA_037974755.1). Taxonomy (NCBI): domain Eukaryota; kingdom Viridiplantae; phylum Streptophyta; class Magnoliopsida; order Fabales; family Fabaceae; genus Cicer; species Cicer yamashitae. The sequence goes on from JBBPBQ010020323.1 coordinate 10,237,508, forward strand.
AAAATTTCATTTCTCCGAATCAGAATTTTTACAATCTTCGAACATTTCAAAGTTGTTGCAAAGTTTCGAAATACAAAAAGTAAGAAAAAATTGAAAACCTCGAAGATTTACATGAACATCAAATATTCGAAATGAAAACTTTCGAAACTTTCATTCAATCTCAAATATTCGAAATGAACAATTTCGAAACTTTCATGCAATCTCAAATATTCGAAATGAACCTTTCCAGCAAAGCCAAACATTCGAAATGCAATACTCGAAACTTTCATTCAATCTGAAAGTTTCGAAATGAAAATTCAGAAACTCTAAATCTGAAGTTTCAAAGGTTTGAGATTGCTGGAAAGGTTCGAGGGATTAGGCTTCGAAAGTTTGGGGTTGCTGCAAAGTTTCGAAACCCAGCTTCAAAAGTTTGGGGTTTGTGAAAAGTTTCGAAACCAGATTCAGATTTATTGAAATTTTCGAAATGCATTTTTTTAGTGATAAATAGTAATAAACTTATAGTAATAAATTTCATACATAATTTCAAAAATAATAATTAATTTAATTAAATTTTTTCTAAATATATTTTTAATTATAAAATACATCAGTAATTTTTTTAAAAAAATTGAAACTTTCGAAAGTTTCGTATTTTTTGAAACTTTCGAAACTTTTTGGAAAATTACACTTCGAAACTTTCACATTCATCCAAAGTTTCGAAAGTTTCAGATGTTCCTGGAAAATATCATTTCGAAAGTTTGGTATTTTTCAAAAGTTTCGAAATTGGTAAATATTTCTGGATAATTACATTTCGAAAATTTCAAATTTAACAAAAGTTTCGAAGATATCAAAAAACTCACTTTGTTATTATTTCGAAAGTTTGTAATTTTCGATTATTAAGAAATATTTTTGTAATTTTCGAAAGTGAGGATGAGAAAATAGAACGGAAATTTTTTTCATAGTTTTATACAAAATAAAAAAAGGGTAAAATGATCTTTAACAAAAAAATGGAAGGTGGAAGGTAAAAGTGGAAGGTGCACGGTACAATTCTCTTTGTATATATAATCTATATGATAATAAATTTCATTTTCAAAACACTAAAAGGTACCACAAAGTACTGTCTTAACAAATAATAAAATGTGAGAATTTATAATTTTATAAATAAAAATTACACAAAATTGATCATGATTATCATACGTTAGTGTGGATATTAAACTTCATCAATTGATCCATTCAATGTTTTTAAATTACCTTAACGATTATATATATATATATATATATATATGGATTTTATATGTAATATTTGTATTATATTAAGTATATCATAGTTAAATTAAACTTACTTAATAAAATGTCAAATACTATTAAGCTTTTGTTTGTTTTTATATATTTATCATCTTCAAAGTTCAATCTAATACTAACAATTATTTTGCCAATAATACTTTTAATTATTTATTGTAGAAAAAATATAGGTATAATATAATAATAAATAATTAAAATTAATATAGGAAGAAAAAAAAATGGCTATATCAAAAGACATAAAAGTTATTGATTTTAAAGGTTGGAGAAAATATATAATATAATTAAGAGTATACTGGTAAAGAAATAATTAATACAATAAAAAACATCAAATAAATTCTATAAAAAGAGATAAATAAAAATCTTAACAAAATCATATGTTTAGGGATGAAAGTAGTAAAACAATATCATTCACGTAAAAAAATTTAAAACGATAATTAATTAAAAACTAACGATGAAGTATTACAGAGAGTATTAAATAACTAATGGCACCTTTTTTTTAAATACCTCATGAAATTAAAAAAGATTAAGGCCCAAAAGAGCCCAAATCAGCAAAGAAAGAGTAAGAAAGGAGGATATCATCTATCCACACAATTCAGAATTGTTAAAAACAGACTTTGCAAGGGTATGGGCAACTACATTGCCAACCCTTTTACATGACTAAAACACATATAAGAGAAAGATAAAGAATTCACAAATATATAAAAATATACGTTCAAAATGGTCAACTGAGATATGTAAAATAAACATCTAAATTAGTCAATTTTTAAAAAGACTTTAAGAATGAAAAAAGAAATATTCAAAGATAAATCCAAAACCCAACGCTTTAAGAATGAAAAAAGAAATATTCAAAGATAAATCCAAAACCCAACACTCTTTAAAGTAGAAGTGAACATCCCTTAAACTCATGCCGACAACATACCCCTAATACTACCGATTCACAATTGGACTCCAAAATTCAACCACAGCAACAAAGAATGAAGACAAAATTCTAAGCTATGTTTCCAAAATTGATACAAACAATGTAAAAAACAAAATACGTGTTAATTATTTAGTTTATAATTACAATTATATATGTAGGTAGATGGTGCTTGTTTGAATGTCAAAGAAGAAAATGAACAAAATAAACTATTTATTGAAGAGTAAATTGGTTAAGCACATTTTCTTGTGTAAGACCAAATTGTCATTTTTTCAATTATTATTGGGACCAAAATGTCTTTTTAGTTATTGTTTGTGTTATGAATTCAACCCAAAAACTTGAATTTAAATGTAGAATTGAAATTAAAAGATTAAAAATGAAAAAGACACAAGAATTATCAAGGTTTGGAGCGATAATCACCTATGTCCTCACTAACAGTTGTTTTATATTTCTTTATCAATAACCAAGTAGGATACAATGTTTTCCACTTGAACTCTTCTTAATTGATCTAGAAAATCTCTCACTATCATTAGCATTGTTGTCAATAAGCTACAAGCCATGCCTTATATAGCTATCCCTTCCATCCAATTAGTTATAACCATAACTAACTAACCATTTGTAACTAACAAACTAGAAACTGAGAAAAAAACATAATAAAACTATCACATTAGCTTAATACAAAGTTTTTAGACTTTCACTAACTAATCAAGCACAATTATGATCCACTAGACTTCACAAATCTCCACATTGGGTCTTTAATTGTTATTGACATAATTAGAATGCCTCGAGTCTTTTAGAGAGACATCAGTTGGGAAAAACCCCAATATTCACCAACTCCAAACAATGAGCAAATTTGGTGCTAGGAACCACTTTAGTTAACATATATGTTGGATTATCTTCTATAGAAACTTTCTTCACTTCCACAATACCTTCAGCAATAATGTCTCGAATGTAATGCAATCTAGTGTCAATGTGCTTGGTCCTCTCATGGAACATGGGGTTCTTAGAGAGGAAGGTGGCGCTTTGACTGTCACACCAGACAATTACAACATTAGCCTTTCCTTCTAATTCATTGACAAGGTTTTTGAGCCAAATAACTTCAATGATTGATTATGTAAGTGCAATGTATTCAGATTCTGTTGAAGACAAAACCGCAATAGATTGTAGATTTGCCTTCCAGCTTACTACTCCTCCATACAAAGTAAACAAGTACCCTTGTTGTAAACCTTCTCTTGTCAAGGTCACCAGCATAGTCTGCATCAACATATCCTGCAAGGCCACACTTTTCTGGTTTTGATCTACCATAAGTGAGTCCAACTGATTTCGTACACTTAAGATACTTGAATATCCATTTGACTGCCAGCTAGTGTTCTTTCTCTGGATTCCCCATAAATCTGCTCACTGTGCTGGCTGCATATGCTATATCAGGTCTTGAACAAACCATAACATACATCAAGCTTCCAGTGGCATTAGCATATGGAGTTCTGCTCATGAATTGATACTCTTCATCAGTCTTAGGTGACTGGCTCGAGCATTAACACAATTTTGGCATCCAACATGTTAAATCTCTTTATTAATTTTTCAATATAATTGGACTGCTTCACATGTAGCAATCCCATGGATCTATCCATGTCAATTTCCATTCCAAGGATTCTCTTAGTTGCCCCTAAGTCGTTCATTTCAAATTCAGAATTAAGTAATTCCTTTAGACTGTTGATAGCATTCATATCAACATTTTCTATTAACATATCATCTACATAGAGTAATAAGTAAATGAAGTTGATTGAATCTTCTCTTTTGAAATAAACACAGCATTCAAAAGAGTTTCTATTGAATCCTTTTGAAATCACAAAAAAAAAAAAAATCAAATCTTTTCTACCATTGTCAAGGGGACTGCTTAAGTCCATACAAGGATCTCTTAAGCAAACACACCATGTGTTCCTTTCCTGGTACAACATGACCCTCAGGCTGACCCATGTAGATGTTTTCTTCTAGGTGGCCATGTAAGAAAGCAGTCTTGACATCCATTTGTTCTAGTTCCAAGTTGTAAGCAACAACTAAGGCATGTATGACCCTGATACTTGTATGCTTCACAATTGGAGAAAATATTTCCTTGAAATCAATTCCTTCTCTTTGTGAATATCCCTATGCAACTAGTCTGGCTTTGAATCTCATCTTTTCAACTCCTGGAATCTCAAGTTTTCTCTTGAAAGTCCACTTGCATCCTATGACTTTATGATCTTTAGGCTTTATTACAAGTTCCCAAGTGTCATTTTTCATGAGTGAGTCCAATTCATCCATCATGGAAGCTTTCCAATGCTTATTGTCTTCTCCAGTGACAACATTCTTGTAGTTTATTAGATCAGTCCATTGGTCATCTGTTTCCACACTTAAGAAATATGGGACCAAATTTGCATATCCATACCTTACAGGAGCTCTTACTTTTCTCCTTTCTCTGTCTCTCACAAGACAATATGTTGATTTAGTTATCCACCTTGAACATCATCATTTTCAGGTTGTGCCAGGCTTACAATTCTTTCTAGAATAGGCTTATCAGAATTTGGTAGCTCCACCTCAATTTGTGCTCCATGACTGACTTGATCAATGGCATGTATTTGAGTTGAGCTTGGTTCTCCAGCTTCCAGAAGATCATTTTCCTTAAAAACAACATCTCTGTTGATTCAGTGATCCAAACCTTGTAACTTTTTACACCTTCAGGATAGCCTAGAAAGATCCCTTTCTTAGACCTGGGCTCAAGTTTTCCTTCATTAACATGTATGTAGGCAATGCAACCAAAAATTATCAAATTCTCATAACTTGGTGCTCTACCATTCCATATTTCTTCAAGTGTTTTGAAACTTATAACTGTAGATGATGACCTGTTGATCAAATAACAAGCAGTGTATACTGCCTCTCCCTAAAATCTCTTGTCAAGTTTAGCATTGGACAACATACATCTGACTCTCTCCAAAATGGTCTTATTCATCCTTTCCGCTAGACTATTTTGTTGGGGGTGTTAGTCTCACTGTTTTATGTCTGGCTATCCCCATAGCTCTGCAAAACTCAGTAAACTCATTACTTAGATATTTCAGGCCATTATCTGTTCTTAAGACCTTGATCTGTTTCCTTGTTTGTTTCTTCACCAGTGACTTCCATTGCCTGAAACTTTTGAATGCTTGATTTTTGTGCTTCATTAAGTAAACCCACACCTTTCTTGACCAGTCATCAATAAAGGTTATAAAGAATCTGGACCCTCCAAGTGAAGGGGATCTAGCAGGTCTCCATATATCTGAATAAATATAGTCTAATATGGCCTTTGTAGTGTCGGTACTAGTATTGAATTTTCTCCTTTTCTATTTACCATAAAGATAAAACTCACAAAATTCTAACTTCTCAAAGTTTCCACTTCCAATCAAACCTTGCTTATATAATTCCTCCAGACCCTTACACTAACATGAGCTAGTCTACAATGCCGCCTTTTTTTTAGAAATTTTATTTGTGACATAAATTAAGCTAGAAGAGTTAGTGGTAGCTTTACGTAGCAATTTATATAATCCACTGCTTCTGATTCCTTGAAGAATTTGGGAAGTGCCTTTGTAAACTTTGAGTATTCCTCCTTCAGCCTTTATAGTGAAACCAACCTGGTCCAGCATATCAAGAGAAATCAAATTTCTCTTGAGTTCAGGTACATGCCGCACATTAGAGAGAATTTTGGTTGAGCCATCACCAATTTGATTTTCACAATTCCAACTCCAGCCACCTTGCAAGCCATGTTGTTTCCCATCAGAACTTTCCCCGTATCAATTTTGTTGTAAGTATCAAACCATTCTAGACTGGGTGTAATGTGCAAAGTGCACAGAATCCAAAATCCATTCATCACAACATGGTTCTTCAGTTATAGATAATACATCACTACTTTCATATCCATCAGCAACATCATTCTCATCTTTGTAATTTCCATGATATTGCTTCTTCCTTTCAAGGCAATCTCTACGACAGTTCCCTTCCTTATGACAATGAAAACTAGTCTTATTGGTCTTGAATTTTGAATTCTCCATATTCTTGTTTTTACCATTTTTCCCTTCAGTTTTTCATCGAGCAAACAACCCTTCAACATCACTAATTTTCCCTTTTATATCAATAATTTTTTTTCTTTTTTTCAATTGCATTTAGAGTCACCTTAACTTCCTCCAAAGTAAGAGTTTCTCTCCCAAACATCATCGTGTCCACAACCTTTTCAAATGAGGGTGGAAGTGAACATAGTAACATGATTGCTTGATCTTCTTCACTTATTTCAACATCAATTTTTTTTAAATTAAGAACAGTCTTTGTGAATAAAGAAACATGTTCTTTAATGGATATACCTTCCTTCATCTTCATTTGGTGAAGACTCTTCTTCAAATAAATTTTATTTGTTACAGACTTAGTCATGTAGAGACTCTCAAGCTTTAACCAAACACTAGCAGTAGTGTCTTGAGTTGCCACTTCTTTGAGAAAATCATCTCCCAGGGAAAGAATGGTGGTGCTATGTGCCTTGTTCTCCATATCTTTCTTCTCCTTTTCAGACAATGTTGCTGGCATTTTCGAAATGCCCAGCAATGCATCTTGCAATCCTTGATGAACCAACAAAGCTTTCATCTTGATTCACCATTGCCAAAATCGCTATCACCAATGAACTTCTTAATATCAAATTTTGCTCCACCTATTATTGAGGAAAGAAATAACCTTCTTCTTGAACTTGACTCTGATACCAATTTATTATGAATTCAACCCAAAAACTTGAATGTAAATGCATAATTGAAATTAAAAGATTAAAGATGAAAAAGACATAAGACTTATCGAGTTTCGGAGCAATAATCTCCTACGTCCTCACTGACAGTTGTTTTATATTTCTTTATCAATAACCAAGTAGAGTACAATATTTTCTAGCTCCTATAATTCTTTGTTCTATGCTCACTTGAACTCTCTCTAATTGATCTAGAAAATCATTCACTATCATTAGCATTGTTGTTAACAAGCTACAAGTCATACCTTATATAGCTATCCCTTCCCTCCAATTAGTTATAACCATAACTAACTAACTATTGGTAACTAGCAAACCAGAAATTGAGGCAAAACAGAATAAAAGCTATCACATTAGTTTAATACAAAGTTTTTAGACTTTCACCAACTAATCAAGCACAATTATGATCCACTAGACTTCACAGTTTGGACCAAATTGTCAATTTTTTGACGATGGTTCAAATAGAGATTAAGTTGTCCCAATTTTTATTTTTAAAAACTAAAATTGCTTTTAATTTTTTAGGGACCAAATTTAGATTTAGTGTCTTTCTCAAGAATTAAAATAAATTTTCTCTCTTATCACTATATAAGTTTTCTAATTATTTAATATTTTTACTCAATTATTTAATATGGTTAAAACTGTAATGATGTACATTTTATAAAATTCAGAAATTATACATTAAAAGTATACTTAAATGTAGTTTAGGTTACCCTGTTTTGTTGAATTTACAATTTTAGTCTTTATAATTTTTGAAATTTTTTTCTAATATTTTTGAAATTCACACATTTTGACTAATTTTCAACAATTTGGCAGATGTGACAATTTATTAAGGTGATATGGTAGTCTCACGTTTAAACTTTCATTTTTAATTATTTAAATATTTATGTAACAAAGTCATATTATCTAATTTATTTATTTTTAATAAAACAAATCAGAAAAAACAAAAAACTAAAACACAGAATCAGAACTGAAAAGACAGACTTAGAAACATAAAATCAAGAAACCCTTCATGCATATGGAAAAAAAAATCAGCCACATAAACAAAATCACAAATGTCAGCAACACAACACAAATAGTCCAAAAAATTACCCAACAAGAAGTGTCAAAGAACGAAAATTTCTATTTGCATCAAGCTTAGCTTGTTAATCACATAGTCTTTAGGATCAAGAGGATGGAAAATGCAATGAATTTGAAACTTTTCTCAAACAAAGTTTCTGTGAATAAACATGAACAAAATCGGACAATGTTATGGGTAACTGTTATCGGGGAAAACAAAGGTGAGATCGCTGAGAATTATAATGAATAAGAAATGGAAATTGAGAATTCGACATGGAAGGAGGTGGAGAAGTACTGTCTTTCATGTTCTGATTTTAGGATTTCCTTTTTTTGTTTTCGTTTTTTCTAATTTGTTTATTTCTGAAAACTAACTTATATAAATCTATTTTATTATATAAATATTTTAAATAATTAAAAATGAAAGTCTAGATGTAACATGACTGCCACATCACTTTAATAAATTACCAATAAAATTGCGAGTCAAATTCTAAATTGATCACAATGTGTGAATTTTTAAAAATAGAGATCAAAGTTTTTAATAAAAAAATTTGAATATCAAAATTTGAAATTGAACAAAACAATGATGCAAAGATGCGTTTAAACCTTAATAGTATATATACAATATAATATGATATTTATAATAAGTTAGTGTAAGAAAAAGATCGGTTATTAGATCTTAACATTTTATTACATTAATTCGAGAAAATTTTCAAACTAAAAGAAGTGCATGCGTAACGAATGTAATTTAAATGGCTCGGAAAAATAATTTAAAGGATTAGATATGTATTTTTGCCTAATCAGAAATCAAGTATGATGATACAACATGCAATATATATATATATAAGGAGCATATCAAATGATAGGAGTTTTACAATGAAATGGTTAAATCTAGACCATACAATCATATATGGATGGTCATGATTAAGAATTATTTAAGTGTCACGTGACTTTTTCTTTCAATCTTGATCATTTATGTATAGTTGTGTGGTTAAAATTTAACCCTCTCATTATAAAACTCATCTCATTTGATATACTCCTTATATATATATAAAATGTGTAAACAATTTTTAAAAAAAATAGTGAATAAAGAAATTAAAGACTAAAAAACTCAACTAAACAATAATTAAAATAAAAGTTTAACTAATATAAAATTATATATCTACTTATATCTAAATTACCTATTTAAATCTAATTGCATTTTATTGCTTGGTGTTCCTTCATCTTATATAATATATATGTTAAGTGAATTAAATCTATATTTGGTTTCTCTATTTTGAGTTGTGCATGATTTGGCCCTTCTTTTATTTTAATCCCTCGATCTTTCTATTTATTAAAAATGTTAAATTCTCATACTCATAAAACTACTCACAACTTGAGGGGCTTGTAGGATGCAGAAGGATTTTGAGGGGTGCATAGATGGTTGGTGGTGTAGGGCTACTGTAGAAAATTTGGAACTTGTGATGCTATTCATGTAGGACATGTAAATCATAATGAAAATATCTCTATTTGAAAAGTGACTCAAGTATTATTAATATAATGAACAATAAAGTAATTCTTAACGGAATATTCTCGTTTAGTGAAGCATATCAAACATATTTTAACGTCGAGTTAACAGATTTGTTTGACTCATATTTAACGTAAAAGAAATAGAAGTGTCGATTCACCGACAAACTTTAGTTATTCTTTGAATTAGTTTGATCTTATTTTTTTTACGAATCCTCCTTAAAGCCTTTAAATTTAGTTTTTTTTATGACTTCTCTAGAACTTATATTTATAAGAATGTCCCTCTATCATTGAATTTTAATTTTTACCTTTTGGGCCTTGTCCTACTTGATTTCTAAAAAAAAAAGCTCAAAACTTTAATTTATTAATTCTTTCAATATGATTAAGTCATTTTAATTTTTATCTTTTGGGCCTTGTCCTACTTGATTTCTAAAAAAAAAAAAAAGCTCAAAACTTTAATTTATTAATTCTTTCAATATGATTAAGTCATTTTATATATTGAACTCAATTTACGTATATATACAGAAAATCTATAAAAACAAAAAAAATTATACTAACATTCAATTAAATATTATCATTTCAAAATGTTATGATATAATTTTCTAAAATTACTTGATAAATATATAATAACGAGCCCCGATTGAAAGAATTGTAAAATAATTATTTTATATTTTTAGTGCATATAACTTAAATTCTCAAAATATTTTATATTTAAAAATTGAAATATCAAATTTAACTCCAATTAAAAAATGTCTAACTTTTTCCTCTTTAAACTCTAATACCTCATTCTCCAAATCATTTTTAGTTTTTCGATCTCAACTTTTTGTTTTCTAGCTTTTAAAATTAGTTTAGATCTTAAATTCATCGTCAAGGTCTTAATAATTTAAAAAAGAAAATTAAAAATTGACTGTAAAATTATATACATTTTCTAAGTTTTAAACTTGAGTAATGAAATTCAAAACCATTCAAAAAAGCTATTATGGGCAAAAATCATACAGCTTAAAAGCGCATTTGCTATAACTTAAAAAAGTAATTGTATTATATAATAATTTAGAGATTAATTTTTAGAGAATTTAAAAAAAAAATGTGTTTATTTACTATAATGATTTTTTTAAAATAATTTTGAAAAATGATTTTAATGAGAAGCTATTCCAAATAGCTGTTATCTCATTTTTTTTTGGTAAAACTACAAACAGATGAACAACTTTTTATTTATGCATTAACAAAAACATCCTCAAAATAAAGAAATAAAGGTATAATTAAGTCTACGAATTTTCAAAAGTTGCACAGAAAATAAAACAGAAAAAAAGAGTTTTGAAAAGGACATTTCCATAAAAAAGAACCTTTACGTTTCCAAATTTCAAATACCATTAAAAATCAAATAGATAAAACGTCTTTCAAAACAATATTTTCATAAAAGATTTCCTTTTCAAATTTCAATTCCTTAAAATAAAAATAAAAATAAAAATATATATAGAATACTTCATCTATTCTAAAAAAAAATTAATGTTTTTAAATTAAATATTTTAACTTTATTAACTTGTTTTTACTTATATTCTGGGATGGAGGGGTACTTTTATAAGCATACTAGTAAGAAACATCTCCCAGAGCATAAGTGGCGCGTTGTTGATATTTTATAAGTGTTTCGTTTAAATTTTAAACAAAAAAATCATATTTTATGTATTAACGATAAATATTTATTTCGTATTTTTTATATTTATTAATGAAAAGTATTTGTCTTGTGTTTTTATTCGTGATAACAGAAATATTTGTTCTATTGTTTTTAATATTTATCAATTCCAAATATTTATCCCGTATTTTTTATGTATTAAAAAAAAATATTTGTTTCGTGGTTTTTATGTGTATCATTTACAAATATTTGTCTTGTGTTGTTTATGTATCATTTATAAATATTTATTATGTATTTTTTAATATATATTAATGATAAATATTTATCTCATGTTTTTTATATCATCAGTAGTAAATATTTTTCTCATGATTTTTTTATATTTATCATTAACAAATATTTGTCTCACGTGTTTTTTATACATCAGTTATAAAAATTTATCCCGTAATTTTTTATATTTATTTAACTAAAAAATATT
>JBBPBQ010020323.1:10249158-10305423 GCA_037974755.1 Cicer yamashitae
AAAAAAAAAAAATCTTTTCAAAAGGTTGGTTATGTAGTTATTTTTTTATAGAGTAGTTATATGTTTTTATATCATAAATTACTTTATTAAAATTTGTATCCTTTAAAATTTGACAATAGTTAAAAATAAGAAGGGTAATATTAATTTTTTAATAATTATTTTTTTTCTTCGTATAACGATAGTTGATAGTTGTTTAATTTTCTTTTTCAAGTTTAACTTAGCTGTAAATAAAATTAAATTTGAGGAGTCAAAGTCTTGCAAGGCTTCTTACAAAAAAACAAGTTTGTATTTTCCTTCTTAGTTTGTATTCTTATATTTCATGTGTAAGGTAAAATTTCAATAGCTTTTGTCATTTTCCTTCCCTTCTTAGTTTGTATTCTTCTATTTCATGTGTGAGCATTAAACTGCCAAGAAAAAGAAATCCAAGTTCGAAACCCAACAATTACTGTTCTTTTTTTTTTTTTACGGGAAATCCAACAATTTCTCACTCTATGTTTCATTGCACTTTTGGAGAGACAAAATCAATTTTAAAAATGTAGAAATAATTTTCATATCTTTAAAATTATTAAGCAAAATTGATTATATGTTTAGAATTAATTTTAGTTTAAAGTTATGTTTTATATCTCTCGAGTTTTAACATGATTTTCATATTAAAACTTAATGGTGAACTCATTTTTGTCTAAAGATATCTAAATAAAAATCATTTTACATTCAACTTACTTTTAATTAAAATTAATTTATTCAAAATCAATTTCATTGTAGAACTAAATACACACGTAAAAGTGTAATTTGGATTTACATTCACAAAAGTTGTTTTTCATTGATTATGTAATTTTTTTTCCTCTATAATTGATTTTTGAAAATAAAATGATTATCTTTAAACACATTTATATAAAAGTGTGTTAAATGATAAATCTAAACTAAAAATTAATTCTAGATATAAAAACTATAAATTCTTTTTTTTAATTATATAGTTTTTAAGAAAATGAGACCTTAGTAATCTAGATTTTCATTGTAAAATAACAAAAGTCTGATAAAATATTATTTCAGCTAAAATTTAAACTCAAATTCTTTCGAGTTATTTATATTAACTGAAACTCATCAATCACTTGAATCAAATTACTTAATTTAAAAGATACAAACTCTAATTTTAATTGTGAATTTATTCTAGAGTCAAATCAATTTTGGTCGAAAGCAAAAAAAAAAAAATTTAAAATAAATTTTACACTTTTAAAATAATTTTTTTTTTGACTCTTCTAAATATTTAACCTAAACTACACATAATCACAAACTTTTTTGAGGATTTTGCTCCTAGTTAATTCTCCAACACCTACATCTACTCCTCTAAAATTATTTTCACTTTATTTTTAATTTTCTGCTTTACTTTTTTTTTTAGTATATGAAAGGCGTTCACCACTCTTCTTCTCAAAAATGGTATCTTTCATGTACAAATTATTTCACTTTCCTTAAGTATTTTTTTACCTTGTCAGTGACACATCGGTTACTCGTTATTATAAGGTTATTGAAACGTAGTTTAAACAGAAAAATCATTACACTCATTTTCTTTTAATATATTTTTTTGACAAAATTAAATATTTTATATATCAAATCCATGAATCCATTTCAAATTTCTTTTCCAATAAGGAAATAAATAATAAGACTGTTACATTTTACTAATCTTTTACTCCCACGGTCACACAATAATCAATTTTAAAGTTATTAATATTTCCAATTTTTATTATAAATCAATTATACTTTTTCAATAATACCATCTAATTAATACTACATATATCGTTTTCAATTTAATATATTTCACTTTATATTTATGATAATAATAAATACATCAATAATTAATAAATATAATTTAATAAAATATTTTTTTTAATTTACGTAAAATAATCAAATATATCAATTATTTAATAATACTTTTTAAGATTTTCTTTTGGTGACAAGTGGTAACACACAGCGTTACAATTAAGGATATATATAAACATGCTAAGATTTCACAAAATCAGAGACACAAAATAATAAGAGTGGGAAAACACACACACAAAAAAGGTTTAATTTTGCAGGCACGTTATTTCCTCTGGAAGATGGAAAAAATGATATTTTCAAATATACCTTCAGGTGCGACTATCAATTTTCAACAACCACATGCTACTCCAAAGCGAAAGAAGAAAACAAGGACCCACTCGCGTCACACTCAACTGGAACAGTAAGCTCAATAACATTTTTTTTTTTTTTTTTAATTGATTGATTGATATGATGTTGTGTTGAACTTCTATGAATGGGAAAGGTGTTACCTTTCATCTAATACCTCAGTGATCGATCAAGAAGATACTTACATTGAGAAATTATAATTATTTACACTGTTTTATTTTTAAATTAGAATAATTTTTTTTACAAGAAAATTATGTTATAGCTATTTGATTTTAAAAAAATAAATTATTCTGGTTCAATTGTTGTTTTATTTTTTTTCTTTGTTTTGGATTTTTTGACAGATTTTCTTCGTTTTGAATGAAATTAAACTTTAGTATACTATTTTTTCGTCAATTTTTTTTTCCCACCCAATTATTTTACTGTTCAATTTTTTACACTAACCTTTTTCATTCCATTCTTTCATGATATTTTACTTTTACATCTTTACTATTTTTCCCACGCAAAATGTATACACCCCATGGCTGTTGGCAATTATTTTATTTTATTGGCCCTAATCTTTGTAAGCTTTGAACAATTCTTCATGCTACAAAAAAAGGCTTCAAAATCGCATTTTTATTTATGATGGTGGTGACTTGATTCCATCTTCTATCAAAAGAGTATCCTTTTTAAAAGCGAAAATTCATTCAATTAACAAAAGCATAAAGGTAAATGCGAAAGTGCAAGATAGAGTTTCCACGTCATTGACTACTTAAAAAATAGATTACATATATGATCAATATTTAATGGCACATCCTGTTTATTTAATCACGATGGATTTTCATTTTAAATTTTCTTTCACTTTGAACTTGATATGCAATATTGGCAATAAGAAATCTATAGATATGTACTTATTATTACTACCTTATGTACGTGCTTTGTTGTTAATTATCATGTTGATATTATGGATTTCATTATCATTTCGATTGGTACGTCGTTGTCTATTGTCCTTTGTTTCATTCCCATAAATATTGCTATCGATTTTGTTGTTTTATTTTATGCTTTGTGAATTTTATATTTAAAGCAAGTCGTGTACGGTCACAAGATAAATGTAGAGTTTTTAAACATATATAGAAGAGATATTTTTTTAAACATTAATAAAAAATTAAAATCAATTTTATTCATTATTGTCGTAAAAAGCATCTTTATATTTATTATAGAGAAAAATTTTACGGTACAATAAAAAATATAGTGTATATTAATACTATTAATTTTTTGATCAATAACTTTTTTTAATTTATCCACGTATACATTATTACAAACTTTATTAAAATTAATTAAATTAAAAAATTTAGTAAATAAATAATATATCATTCAATTATTAATAATTTTATTTTAACAATACAAAAATTTATTAATTTTTCTGTATACAGCAGAAGTCTCCGTTATAAAAAGTACCTTTATTATCTAAAGTCTAAAGGACAATTTTGATTTTATATTTATTTTTAGACATAAAATGTACGAGGAATGCCCACATCCCAAAACCGAAGATATTGAGCGTGTTCAAATAGGCCAGGAAGCAGGGCTTGATGCAAGTCAAATCAAGCATTGGCTCCAAAATAAGAGGACCCCATTAAAGGTACAAGATTAATTTTAATATATTATTATTCTTGTAAAAAAATTACAATATCACGATTACAATCATTTGTGTTCGTGTGTGTGTATATATATATAATGTATTTTGTTTAGTATGATTATTTATGTAATTAAGGACAATTGATTTTCTTAATGTTTAAATGCTTAGATTAAATAATAATAAATAAATTTTAAATGTAATTTACCATGTATATATTTATACTCTCTTATGTTTTAAATTTAAAAGAAAATGAATAAACAAAAATAAATATATTTGACTTAAATTTTAAATTAAATATATTAAGATTTGTTGACTATAGAATATATATATATATATATATATAAATCTAAGTGATCATAAGACGCCTTTGGAAACTATAAACTTTGACCAAGAATCAAAAAATACTATTGCAAAATTTCATTTTAAAAGAAAGTTTGAAGATATTAACTTGCTCTAATTGTTAGGGGTCTATACCACAAGAATCAAAAGTACTTACTATGCAAAACTTGCTTCACGAAAATCAAAGGTTACGCAAAGAGGCAAGTATATTATTGATTGATGTATATTTTATCTATTCACAAATGGATACAATATGATTCAATTTTTCTTTTATTGATATTCATTTATGAATTATTTTTCAGCATGAGAAACTATCCAACTTTAATGGCAAAAAGCAAAGGAAAAATCCAGTGGAGCCTCTAACATTGAAAGATTTTCAATACATACTTCAATCTTCACTTGGAGGTTTTGGACACAAAAACAATGAAACCAATGTTCCTGATCAACATATTGCTGCTGTTACCCCACACATTTCTGCTATTGATCACAATATTCCTGTTATTGACAAGCATATTGATGTTATTATTCCTTCTAATGTTTCAATGTTTGATCAATATGTTGCTGATTCTGCACCTATTCATGTTCCTGCTCTTAGTGGTCCTGCAGATTCTGGCCCATATCAAAATATTTCAGCAATTATTCTTAATCAGAATGAACCTGCTCTTTCTTATTCTGTCTATGATCAAAATTGTTCTGCTGTTACTGATGCACTTGATCAAAGTGTGACAGATATTACTTCTGCAATTACTCCTGTTGCAGCTGAGAATCATCATCAAAGTTTTTCTGCTACAACAGTTGCAACTGAAAAAAATCTTGTTACTTCTGCTGCCACTGATCAAAAAAATTGTGCCATTATTACTTCAGATTCTAGTGAAAATGTTCCAGCTGATTTCATTTATGGTGTTACACATTTCATAGATGATGGAAAATTGTGTAATGTTACTCCTCAAGCACATGATCAAAATGTTGTAGCTTATGGTGATACACCTTTTCTTGATGAAATTTTTTGTGCTACTAATGGTGCACCAGATAAAGATATTGATGATATTTCAGCTCTGTTGACAGCTATTGATCAAGATATTCCTGTTTTTGAGATAAATATGTTTAATCTTTCTAATGTCCTTCATGATACTCCTGCTCATGCTCCTGCTCCTACCAATCATGAGGACATTATTGTGATTGATGAAGAGACACCCGTCCCTAGTCACGCTCCTGCTTCCGGCCGTGCTCAGGATCACCACTTGTCTACCATTAATGAGGATTTTATTGTTCCTAAACAAGAGACCGGTGAAGCTCCCCACCCAATAACCATAGCTTGGGAAATGGAAAAACAGCTGATCATGGAGACTGCTAATAATGCTATGGAAGAATTAACAAGGCTTCTTAAATTGAATGAGCCTTTCTGGTTTAGGTCTATAGAAGATGAGAGATTCGTTTTTCAACGTGAAACCTATGACAAGATTTACCATAAGAGCAGTTATTTAAAGGGGCCTCGTAAGCGTACAGAGGCAACAAAAGATTTAGTTATAGTAAGCATGGGTGCTGCACAGTTGGTTGACATGTTTCTAGATTCGGTTAGCACTTCTATAACTCTTCTTATGGATTTCGATTAATTGCAACAATTGCATCATAAATACTCATAAATGATTAATGTTTGTAGGAAAAATGGATGAACCTTTTTCCAACAATTGTTAAAAATGCAGTAACAGTGGAAGTATATGAAGAAGGTTCGATGGAAAGCAGAAATGGAGCTTTGCAGTTGGTAAGTAATTTTGGTAAACAGCATGTATGCATAAATAGTTTTTTGTTTGGAATAAAAAATAGTGATAATAGAAGAAGAATAATTTTATACAGATGAATGCAAAAATGCATATTCTATCCCCATTGGTGCCAACACGAGTAGCCTCATTCCTTCGATATTGTAAGCAAATAGAAGAAGGTGTATGGGTGATAGCAGATGTGTCAGTGTCAGTCGGTTCCATACTAGATGCCATCTGTCCTCCTAATGTTTGGAAGTTTCCATCTGGATGCATGATTCAGGAACTTACCAATCACTCCTGCAGGGTTAGTGTATAATTAAATTGCATTTCTAAAACATATTATTATTATTATTATTCATATTAATTTCATATGTATTGTGATATAGGTATCTTGGGTGGAACACATAGAAGTGGATGATAAGAGTAAAACTGACTTGCTATTCAGAAAAGCTGTTTGTAGCAATAATGGATATAGAGCTGAAAGATGGCTTTTGACATTGGAAAGAATGTGCCAGAGATTTTCAACTCATTCAATTCAAACTATTCCTTCCCTAGGACTAGGAGGTTACTATACTCTTCCTTAATCAACAATATTAGTTTATTAAACCAAAAGACTTATTAGCAATAATTATTGTTCAGGGATTAATACAAATGAAGGAAGAAAGACTGTGATGAAGCTTGGCGAACGTATGTTGAAAATGTATTATGAAGCACTTGACTTGTCAACTAACTTAGACTTTCCACATTTAAATACGTTGGATAGTGACGGCGTTAGAGTATCTGTTCGCAAGTGTACAGATCCAAGGACTGAAAACGGCGTTATCCTAACTGCTTCTAACTCCTTTTGGCTTCCTCTTTCTCCTCGTATTGTTTCTGATTTTTTCAAAGACAATAGTAGAAGACCCGAGGTTATTATTTTATTATATCAAATCAAATTGCATTTTATTTTATGCTCAATTTTAATCTTACAAAATATTAATATTCTTGCAGTGGGATCTTCTTAGCAAAAATCATCTAGTGGAGGAGATTCACCGCATCACTAGTGGAATTAACCCTGGGAACTTTACTTCCATTATTCGGGTACTTTTTATTTTTTAAGTTTCTACTTTCATTTCTATTTTATATTTCATTTAGGTTCAAGGATTTAATTCATTAATATGCAATCACTGTAAATTTTCAATTGCAATTGTCCAATCATAAAAAAAAGTTTGACTTTCATGATTACTAACTTAAAAGTGGTATGATATTTGATATGTGATTAGTATAAAAAAGATTTACATCGACCATACATCAAAATTATTCCTTAGTTTCACATTTCAATCATACCCAAAATGAACTTACCTATTTCTCAAAATGAAGTTACTTTTTAATGTCATCTTTAATTTTGATCAATATGGAAATATATAAATTAATGCAATTTAGACTCATAAAGATCAATGAATAATTGTTAGACATAAGATTTTGCAACTTGTTGGTTACATGTATGAACTTATTTGTTAAGTGAATTTAACTATATTTGATGGAAATAAAATACAATAGCTTGTTAGATTTTGCAATTTGTTGATTATATTATTTATGATTACTTAATTTTCTAACTATACTTATTGAAATTGTTGATCTGAGGTAGCCTCTACACCCTGCAAGGAATGAAATGAGGATTCTACAAGAATGTTACACACATGCAATGGAATCTGTGTTGGTGTATTGTCCAATAGATGCAGAAACAATGGATTGTATAACAAGAGGAGAAGAAGGTTCTGAAATGATGCCTCTTCTTCCTTCTGGTATAACAATAACAGGGGATGGTAGATTTTCAGAGACAAAATGTGGACAAGGTAAAACCCAAGGTACAGTTGTGACTTTGTTGTATCAGTTGCTCATTGGTAGACCAACTGATATGGATAAACCAGACTTGGGAGCTGTCAACAAAATGAACTCATTTGTCACTTCAGCTGTCAACAAAATCAGAGTTGCTTTGAATTGTGTTGATGATTATTGATTAGTCTTTTTTATTTATTGTTCATGATGTACCTTAACTTTTGTTGGGTAAAGACAATTTTAAGTTTTTATTGTGTTCAAACATTGTTTATTTGCAGTTTGTTGAAACATGTATTTGGAATTTAAGTTTTATGTGATTTTGTACAACATTAAGATTGATTTGATGTTAAAACTTAAGAAGACTTATATGGTGGCTTCTTGGGTGAGGTTCAATTAAATCTCCCTTATTTCCAATTTTAACATAATTGATATTTTACCCAAATTCGTTCCATTGGTGCCAATTTTGGAATTTTGAGAAATTTGTGAAGTTTTTGAAATTGTTGTTAAGATCCTTTAGATGTGTTGGGCATGACAAATGTATAGTCATTTGTCTAATGACGACAACAATGGTGTCTATTATGTTTGCTTAAAGGCCATCCCAATTTTGTAATAGAGTAAAAGATTCATTTTTTTGATAAACTCTAATTTATATTTGAGAATTTTGTCACAGATAGCAAAAAATTTGTTATGGAAGGCACATGATTGAGAGAAAGAGTGATGTGAGGCTGTAAAAGGGAAGAGAATTTTGAGGAGCTTATGGAATTAATTTTCAAACCTTGACCATTTCCTAAAAAGAAGTCAAATAAAATTTTGCTAAAGTTAGAAAAATAGATTATCAATACTTTTCCTTTGTATGTTAAATTATGTTCATATACAAATGAAAAAGCAGCGTATAACTAATAACGAGTACAATAATGAAAATTCTAGAGTCTTCAACCACAGTGCAAAATATCAAAGTTATGTTCTAAAATGTTTTTCTTAAAAACTATTGGTTTGGGTGGCTAGTTAAGCCCTCTTCAATATTTTTAATTTGAAATTCTTGTTTGTTATTATGATGTATATGAATTTTGAGTATCTCTTGTGTTCTCTTTTATATGTGTTTGTTTTGCTTCTTCGTAAAAATTAACTAAATAAATAATAACAAAAGTATTAATTATAATATTTTACAAAATCACAAATATAACAAATTAAATATATATATATATATATATATATATATATATATATTCAATCGTTTGAATCATGTTGCACCAAATCGTTTGAATCACGTTGGACTAGAGGTCCACAAGTAAATAAATAAATAAACTAAATAAAAAATAATTGAAACAAACAAGATGTTTAATTGGTTTAATTTGGTTTAACCATGTGCTATTACAGTATTTTTCGATTTTGGCTGAGGTCGTTTTCTTTTACTCAGTACTTCTTTTGATATTCATTTATTATATGCTTCATTGTTTTTTTCTTCTATTTTTATCTAAATTAATAGATGGTTTCTATAAATAATATGTAAATTTGATTTTCTTTCCTACTTTTATGTTATTTTATTGTTTAAGTGCAAAAAAAAATTATTATTTTTTTGAAACAACGAAATTCTTTTATTTATCATATTAGATTGTTTGTTTTTTCTTCCTGTAATTGTGATGTTTATTTAGTTCAAAATAGCAAATTAATTTCAATCCACTTTAAATTCAGTCAATCAAATATGCATTTACTAAGATTTGATATTGTCTTTAGATTGACTTTGTTACCTTTTAATAATTTTTTTTTTCATTTTACGCGCTATTAACTTAAATGTTTGAATTTATTCGTATATTTATCTTCTTTATATTTAACAACATTAAATTTGAATTTATTCGTATATTTATCTTTCTTACATTTAACAACATTAAATTTGTAATATTTTTGATGTATAATCTAAATACAAGTAACTATTATCACACAAGTTCATCTAAACTGATTATTTTAAATATGTAAAAAAATAAACTAATTGTTTTTAAAAAGAACAATTGAGGACATATTTTCAAATTTTAACAAATGAAAATTAATACTCTATTTAAATTTAAATAAAATGATTTAAAAATAAAATCACTTTTAGACAAAAAAAAATGTAATTGAATTCACTTATTTCTTTTTATATTTTTTTTAAAAAATCAAAACAAAATATATTCAGAGAATAAACACTACATAACACAAAAAGAGATGCAGAAAATAAGAAAAATCATATTATTATCGGAAAAAGCCTGATGGGGATAAGGCATTGTTATAAGTTAGTTTAACCTACCAATATGCATGGAGATAAATATCTTACTTCTCTGAGGGACCACAAGCATTGTTAGTTTTACATTTTTGAATTCAACTAACGCGTTTTCTTCTACAATCACGTTTTGTGTGAACCATCATAATATTATTTTTCTCTCCTTTTTTGCAACTCTTCTACATAATATCGGAATCTTAAGTTATTCTTTATTTTTATTTTTAAGATATGATAAAATTTGAGTGTATAAAACAAATAATATACATCTTCATACGAAACAAACTAGTATATATATATATATATATATATATATATATATATATATCAATTTTTATGATTTGTTTGTTTAAACAAAATAGATAAAGTACATGGATGCATCAATTGCGGTTGACGCATATAGTTGATTAATTATGGATTCACACATGTTGTGACTTCAGTTCAAGTTTTAAATTTTGTAACTAATGCATTATACATAAATTTTGTAATTAATAGGTTATATATAAATTTTATTGATAAATGTTCAATGAGGTTAATGGTTCTATATGACTTTATATAAATGTATGTAATAAGTAAATTCTATTGTAAATCTTCAACGAGTTTAAAGATTCTCTTTGTTAATTTTTATGTTTATTTTTTAAAATATGTTTACTTTTACTTGTTAATAATATGAGAGACTTTAAAATGAAATATTGTGATGGGAAGAATATTGCTTTTTGAAAATAGTTCTTTTAACATTTTTATTATTTTCAAAAAAGTTGATAATTATTTATTTTAAGAGTTTTTTATCTTTTTATTAATAAATAAAACACAAATTTTAAAAAATAAAAATATTTTCACAAAAAAAAAAGCTAAAGTTGTTAACTTTTATTGACAATTATATTATTAAGGCAGGTCATGCTAAAAAGTAATATTATCTACGTAAATTTTTATTTTCATTTTATATTATTTAGTAAATATCTTTAGAGTACTTGTTAATATTTATCTATTTTTAAAGGCACTCATCAATACACAATATTTTCCACGTGCCCCAAATATATTGAACATTGCATATATTTTGGTCATCTGCATATTACCCAATTTAATTTGGGAGACATGACAACAATGTATATCAGTTTAGTGCAATATTGCTTAATTAGAGAGGATAGGAGAGGATACGTCCATGTCCATCCCAAAGAAGCAAAAACAAACAGGGTACTCCTGAAAAAAAAAATAGTATTCTTGGAGCATAAAATTTGACATAAAATAAAATTAAAAAAATTATTTTTTATTTTTTTATAAAATATCAAAATATTGTATCTGTATCCTATTTTATATTAAGTTTTGTATTTTAATAATGTTACTCAAAAAAAGACCGACAACAACTAATTTAATCTAGAAAAATTCTCAAGTTGATGGAGAAATACAATCAAATGTTTATATGTAATCTGAATTTTATATTATACATTTTAAGATCAATTCAACACCATCATTAATTATATAATAGATTGGATATCATTCGAACTCATAATTTGATTTTAAATTATTGTTAATATGTGATATTTCAAGAGGTTGTAATATATGAGGGAAATTCTTTTTTAATAAGAAAAAGCTATTTTAAACTACTAGTTCTTGTAAATACTTGGAAAAAGTAATAGAAAATTGTAGACCAGATATGCTAAAATACAACATCTTTTAATTTGTTATTAAAAAAACACATCTTTTAATTACCACGACAAAATATTTAAAATAGTGTTTTCACCGTTTCTTTATTATTAATAAGGAAATTGCATTGAATTTTGCTGAATTTTCTTTAAATGACACGTATACTTTCTCTGGTTTTGAAAAAAAACATTTAGTTCTTTTATCTTTGTTGTAAAACTTCATCAAACATTTTTTTTGTAATACTTACATTTATTTATGTCATTTATTATATGACAAGATTAAAGTTTTTGTTTTAATTTGTAAAAATACGACTATCCATCTAATATTTACAATTTTAAAAAATATGATTATGTTCTTAGTGGTACAAACAGATTGTATATTTTAGTGTCTTTTTGATAAATGACAGATAAAGTTATATGTGTGACCAAAAATTAGAGATAATATAAATGTCATTTAAATGTATTTTGAAAATTAGAGATGATATGGGTGTCGTTTAAAACGATTTCAAATGAGATAACTGTAATTTTTCATTATTAAATTATTTAATATAAGAAGTGAGTCCTATAAATTTGTAGGTTTCACTTTCTATTTCGTGAGAGAAAAAGAAAATACATATTAAAAGAAATTTGTTACTAGTATGTGGTCCCAAAACAATCTCACTTTTAATTTCTTTATAACTAGTAAGTTTGTTACTAGTCACAAGTTTGTTTAAAGAAGTGTAAGATAGTACATTAAGTACAGCATTAGATGATAGTTGTAGAAATATTTGATAAATTGAAATGTGAATTTAAACCAATAAATATTATTCTATCTTTGTATTTAGTGTATGAGTTTTGTTGATAAACTCTTTCAAATAAAAAAAGAAAGAAAAAAAGTTTCAGATGTGACCAAATGAGCAAGTGGTCCCAAGAAGAAATAATATGAGTGCATTTCTTGTAACTGAATGACCCCTTTTCCTTGACCCAAAAAACAGAAAAACCTTTTAAAAAAAATCCTATTTCCAAAAGATTATAAGCTATTTCACTTACTTTCAGGGACATATATCCCTTTATAAGTATCATCCTTCTTCCTACCTCTTTCTACATTGTCTCACCACAAACTCTTTTATTGAGTTTGTAACCACACTCAAACAAGAGAGGGAGAGACACATTCTCAAATTCTCCATTTTGAAATTGTTATCTATTGTTTCTTTCCTTCTAATATAGGTAATTAATTATTCACAACTACAAACAATTACAAGTTATTACTTTCTTCTTTAAAGGTTTCAATTTTTTTAAATTTGATCCTAGAACAACCTTTCACCAAAACAAGATTCAAATCATAAATTCTCAAATATAATTATTCATTGAATGTTCAAAACAGATGGTCTTTTTCTGGTGATTGATATGTGATATTTAACTGATTATTCTGTTTTTAACTTTTATTCTTTTTGGGGTCCTTTCTTTTGTTATTTTCCTTTGTGTTAATTAAATATGCATTCATATGGTATGTTCTGATTTCCTTGTATTAAATTTCTGATTCTGTTAATTTGTGTCAACTATTGCAGACAAATACCAATGAGTTCAGGTTCAGGAGACAGGCAAAATATGCATGATCAAACTGGTTGCTTTGATCCCAACACAATGACAGAAGATGTAAACTTTCCTCAAATTCTGCAAAATCAAACCACAAACAGCAATAATAGCCTTGAAGAGAATTTGAGGCCTTCTATGGATGAAGTTTCCACTTTTACAAATGGACTCACTCTCTCATCCATAGACATTGAACAACAAAATCTTGGTTTGAACATAGGGAACTCCTACAACAACAACATGGATAACCATTTGGTGCAAGAAGTGTATCAGCACTCAACTTGGGACTCTAGTGTTCAAGAAATGCAAGATATGAGCTATGCTAATCACCAAGAACACCACCAACTACATGAACAACATTTTCAACAAATTGTTGAGGCACAAGACTGCAGCCAAAGCTACAATCCTTCTTCTATACTTGACCCTCCTTACCCTTCACCAGATCTATTAAACCTTCTCCACTTACCTAGATGTTCAGCTTCATCTTTGCTCACAAATCCATCCAACATTTGCATCACAAACTCAACTCAAAAAACACCCAATTTTCAGAGTTCAATGAATTTTCTTGGTGACCTTCCAATAGGATCAGACAACACAAGTGGATCCTCAGTTCTTTACGATCCACTTTTTCATTTGAACCTTCCTCCACAGCCTCCGGCCCTCAGAGAATTGTTTCAATCTCTCCCTCGAGGATATAGTTTGCCGACGAGCTCGAGGAATGGTTCTCTTTTTGGTGGAGGGGATGAGATGGAGGGAGATGGTAGCCAGCTTGATATGGGAGTGCTGGAATTCAATAGGGTCACTGCTTCTGTTGGCAAAGGAAGGGGAGGAAAAGCTACCAAACATTTTGCAACTGAGAAACAAAGAAGAGAGCAATTGAATGGAAAATACAAAATTTTGAGGAGTCTCATCCCAAATCCCACCAAGGTAAACAAAAATAAGCATCTATGAATTTTTTTAACCATATAAAATTCAATCAAACCTTCAATTTACTCTCTAAATTATCGCTCTCTTCTATTTTGTTTTTCAAATATAAAAACATAAGTAGTCCTTAAAATATTGTTAACCTGTAGCTTTAAAAATGAGAGAAAGAATGACATTTCAGGACTAACTTGATCGATTGAATATAGTTTATGGACTAATTATATTTCTTTCATTTATAAAATTTTATCTATGAATTGATATAATTAATATGTAGATTTGGTGTAATGCAGATTGATAGAGCATCAGTGGTGGGAGATGCTATTGAGTATATAAGAGAACTAGTTAGAACAAAGAATGAGCTGACATTATTGGTGGAGAGGAAAAGACATGGGAGGGAAATGAGCAAGAGACTTAAAACTGAAGATGATGCTGCAGAAAGCTGTAATATAAAGCCTTTTGGTGATGCAGATGGAAGCATAAGGACCTCATGGCTGCAGAGGAAATCCAAAGACAGTGAGGTTGATGTCCGGATTATTGATGATGATGTTACGATCAAACTGATTCAGAGGAAGAAGGTTAATTGCTTGCTGTTTGTTTCCAAGGTTTTGGATGAACTTCAGTTGGAACTTTACCATGTTGCAGGTGGACTTGTTGGTGAATATTTTAGCTTCTTGCTCAATAGCAAGGTTAGTAGTATTTCTTCAGAAATAAAAACCAAGTAATATTTTATAATATAATATTATGAATAGAACTATCATATTGTTTTGGTTGTATATTTAACTATGAGATGTTTCATTGATGCAGGTAATTGAAGGTTCATCAGTGTATGCAAGTGCCATAGCCAACAGGGTGATTGATGTTTTGGACACTCAATATGCAGCAGTTGTTCCAAATTTAAGTAGGCTATAGCTATTAGAGATGGAAAGGAACCAAATGTCTCTATTATACTTGGTACTGACATGAATGAGACAATTTAGAAAAGTGATTATGATAATAGTGATAGTAATAATTTCATGGGGACAACTAGGATATGTTGAAATTTATAAGTTCAATAGTTTCTTACTTTGTGTGGTTCATAAGATAGTTTCTTCAATTCTGATGCAAAATTATTGTCAGGGTTTTTTACTTGGGATTATTAATATCAGTTTTTTTTTTTTAACTGTGACATGTGTACCTTTTTGTGCACTATTTTTTCTTGCTCTTTATTCTTAGTACATCTTATTTTGCTATTTTAGTTTAGCTTTAGCAGGCATTATGTCTGTTATTTTGTCTCTGCTGGTTAGTTGAGTCATACTTTTACCTTTTCTGTTTTGGCAAATAACTACTTTGCTTCATTGCTTTAAGTTACAATTGTTGCTTGCTATTTTTCATTTCAATGAGAGATTTGTCTTTGATAAGAAATTGGATTGATTCTGTCAAAAAAAAAATGGATTGATCCCTATTTTGGTCCCCAGTGAAAACACAAACTCTTGTTTCCCCCTCAAAATCTTAGCAAATTGAATTAATTTATTTTTTTAAACCTTATAGTCGAAACTTACAAACCATAAGAAATGCAAATTTCACTAAAATAATTATATAAAAAAAACTATCTTTTTCCTCTTCAAATCCTAAATTCCCATCCTAAACTTTTAAAATATTTCATATTCTAAATTCATCATAAATATTTGATTAGAAAATGAGGATTTTCATTGCAGCAAGGGGCATCAGTTAAAAATAATTTTAACTTATTTTCACTTTGCTTCTATTCTAATTTCAGATTAGCTGTCTCTTACGCACTGTAGAATTAAATTTTGTAGTGAGATGCATCATCTTTTAAGTCTCTTGTCATACTATTTTGTATTATATGACTCTCACACCAATACAAAAACATCTTTTACGATGGTACTCGAAGCAATGAAATAATAATAATAATAATAATAATAATAATAATAATAATAATAATAATAATAATAATAATAATAATAATAATAATAATAATAATAAAAATCAAGCAAATATTAAAAAGAAAATTTTCACCTTGAAATAAAGAATAAATAATAATAACATATGGTGAGCAAATGAAGAAATAAATTGGTCTATACATGGGCAATTCCACAAACTATATTCCCTTCGCCTAACATCTTCTCAGTATTCCACCTAGGCATTCACTATCATCTGCAAGTATTGCTAAATTAAACTACATAATGTATATTGGCCTATACTTGTGGGTAACTATCGAAGAATGATAAGATGGCAGCCAATGCGATTACAAAACCCCTTGCACTTTTGACTATAAAAGAAGGGTTTTCCGGGAAAAGGTCACCTCCAAGATATTGGGAATTTGGGATGACAAGGGTTGGACATTTCAATTGGTTAGAGCTAAGAGTTAATGGAGTTAAAAGACTGGGGTTCAAATTCTGATGAAAGAGAAAATGTTAACATAACAACTAATGTACTAACATTTACCTATTAAAAAAAAGATAATGGGATGCCGAGGGAAAAGTGTACACAGAAAAATGGTCAGAGAACAAGTAATGTTATAAACTTCCCCAGGTCAATATCCGGGCAACAAATCCATATGTCAAAGATCGTTAATACCGCAAAATTCATCTCCATGACTTCCAGGCTTTGTTAACTTTGTTAGCAACATATCTGGTAGCATTTACCCCACCAACAGCCAGTAAGCCAGATATGGCCTGCCTTGCACTTGAAACCATTACCTTTCGCCTCAGAATTCTCTGCAAGCAATTCGCAGCCCCTTCTCTTGAACTAATTTTGGTATCATGTATGATTCTACCTGAAAACATAGCCCTTCTTTTCTCAAAATATGACATATATAAGATCCCTATTAAGAGGTACAACGTTACCACCATCATCAACTACCATCTAAAAATTCAAAAGTACTATAAAGATAATCATTTTCGGTTTGCCGACAACTATTGGTTGATTTGAACTTCAAGAATAGTAGGAATTGAAACAGTAATTCACAAAGCATACTACAAGCATACCAGTTTGACTCGATTTCATATCCCCTCCTTGCTTCATGCACATCTGGCTTCTGATTGATGGAGGAAGAGCAGAAACTAGAGAGCAAGAAACTGATAAGTCACAATCCTGTTTTACAAAACAAAAGAAGCTACTTTACTTGGTTTGTCCACACTAAAGATGCAACATTATATAGTACTCCCTTCATCCCACAATGAGTGATCCATTTGATCATTTCACACAGATTAAAAAGATGTATATATGAAAGAGAGAGACTTATACTTTTACTAAATTACTCTTATCAACTATTGGTTTATTCACCTTTGCTATAAATGCAAAGTATATCGGTTTGGTAGTGATGCAAATAATATTAATTAAAGAGTACAATTGGAAAAAAAAAATCGTAAATTGTAATTGTCCTATAAAGCTTAATAACAAATAATAAAGACCTGAGAGACTTGTATTTGGTCATTGACAGTGGACGAAAGCTTCAATAACTTCTTAGCCTCATATTCTTCAAGAAATGGCTTATACATCGTGTGAAATAGATCAAACTGCCCAGTTACAATCTTCTTCACCTGGACAAATTGTGAACAAGGGAACCTGGGTGAAAACATAACGCAAAAATAGGATACATGTATTATTGATCTGGCTTCCTCCCACAAAGATGCCACACACAAACACAAACAGTTTAACAAAAGGTGCCGCCTGTCCTTAAGTGAAAGAAAAAAAAGCAATACAATTTAGAAAGGAATATGTGCAGCAAGTATTTCATCCATTTCGGTCGATAATTTTAATGGTATTAAGTGAAAATCCAGTCAGTTGACCAGAACATCAAGAAATAAGCTATGCAAGAGATACTAATAATAAACTCAGAAAGGAATAAAGAGTTAGCCAGAACTTGTGACCAAACTGACATGTAATCTTTGAAGACACGTATTCTTCACATGAGATGGTAGCAGGTCAAAGTGGCCGTGGAGAATTCAAATATATTGGAATTTTAAAAAGAAACTAACAATTGCATACCACAACCTACATAAGTAGCAATCAAGGACTACCTTATTTTTATCCTCAGCAAATAACATGCGCACATCACCCATATATGAAAGACTACAAACTTTAGCATACAGATCAGCCTGCAGGGATATGGTTGAATCATTTCAGTTGTTCCGAGTTCCAACTCCCAAGAAAATCATTTAAACAAGAAAGAAGTATACCTCTGTGAATTCTGATGGAAGCAGGAGAAGAGAAGCTGACAACGCAGCTCGCATATTATTGGAATTGATGTTGCTTATGTCCAAATTATCAACAACAATATGAACCTGTATCAAATGCATAAAAAGTATACGCAAAAAGCAGACCTAAGTCAGTTCAAATTATCAGGAAATTAAGAGACCCGGATTTACTTAGCACTAGAGCAGTGTTTCATGAATCATGGTACAGTTTGGTACAGGGTATACAAACAAGTATTTTGTACAGAACTCTTATTGATATGAAGTACGAGGGGTTGACCTAGGTGATTCGCCATGTACAATCAAAATTTACTTAGAATTGGATTGCAATGCATAAACTTTCAACAATTGAATATATTATTAGCCCATTTAGAAAATTATCTGTGGGCCCACAATTCCTCTATTTCTTTATTTTTCATATCTTCCCGATGCTTATAAGTAGGGTTTTATTTTTACTTTTCCTAATCTTCACGGATAGTTCAATTTCATAAGATGTTACCTGGCACTACTCTGTGAATAACAGCCGAATATTTGAGTAAGTTTAAAATGATACTTCAATCATTTTGGATAACAAATGTTCCCAAAAAAGAGGGATTTGGATTTTGATGATATCATATGAATCGGAGAGACCAGAACACCATATAATAGTGCACTGGAGCTACATAAATTCGACTGACCACACAATGTTTAGAAGTAATTACTGTATTCTTAAAACTTCATTGTTAGTCATGGGAAATTATAAATCAGCACAGATGGAAACCATAAACAAAATATCTATATATTTTTTCATTCACAAGGGTGATTCATATGAGAAAATTTAGAATCTCATAGATACAATCAGTCAATTGCTTAGAGCTCAGAAAACAGACTACAAATATGTGAAGTACTCAGGTCCACCTCACAACAGACTGCCTAAGTTTTATGCACTGAGAAGACAAGAATCATTATGCTTTAAAAATCCCTACAAGGCAGCATCACTCATTTGATGAGATTCTTCTTTAAAATTTTATTGCTTGAACATTTTCTAGGTTATACATAAGTGGTCCAAAATCTGCAAACCAAGAATCAAACGATTTTGCGACATGAAGAGGAGAAAAAATGGTAACATACTGGTTTCTGTAATCGACCACACAGGTAGAATTTTTCCCAATACTGCACATCTCGAAGTAAGTCATGCATTCGAACAACCCCATACTTGAACATCTGCATACATTTACTTATGAGGTGCACCATAAAAAAAATAAAAAAGGAGTCTTGATTTAACAAATCAACCAAAAATTGTTGTTATGTACAACTAAAAAGCATGGCAGCTTACATAAATTTGAAGGTGAGTTAGCAGAAATTGAATAAAGAGTCCAACTTACACACTTCACCACTGAATCAAAAAGTTGGTAATACCTTTCCGTTCCAATTAACAAAAGCGTTGAAATGTACTCCCACACCAATTCTATCTGCAACATCAGTAATCTACATGTTGCATAGTGAGACATCATCAATATCTAATAAAACCCAATTCAGATATATAAAATTAAATTAAATGAATAGGTAAATTGAGAGCAAATACCAGCCTTTCTCCCCCAAGGTGAACCATCCATGATGCATAATGATGCTTGTTCAATTTCAGATTCTGGATTGATGCCATTGCAAAAACAAGAAAAGGAAAAAATGAATTAAATTAGATGAGTAAGACATTAAATATTATCTAACTCATATAGCCAGTCCATAACAAACAAATTATTACAAATCAGTACCTCAGAATGCCATTGTTTGGGATCAGACACACCAAGAATATAATCAATCATGGTTGTCTACAAAGCCAAAAACACAGAAGGGTAAAAAACAACTTTGGGGGGAGGCCCGGAATGTGGAAGAGAAATAATAAGCAAATAAAATTAGTCGGTATATAACAAAAAGGGACCTTGTCATGGTTGGTTGGATGAAGAGATGATCCATAAACACATGCAAAATCAACAGGGGGAAGAACCTGAAGAAAACTTTGAAAGGGTGCTGTATTATCCATATCAATATCAATGATGCTGATACCTAGTACTTAGTGCTGCTACAACGAACAGTGCATGTTCAACCTGAAATCAACATAAAAAGCTTGTTAGTGTTGGCCATTGAAGCTCACTCACAATCACATTAATATTGTTATCAAGGATTTGTTAGTTAGTAGCTTGAAAAAGATGAAGATTATGAACAAGAATGTGTGTGGAGTTTCTTCGAACAGTTTAAGTGCATGTGAGTGTGTAAAGATAGAAAAGAGAACCTGTTTCGTTTCCCTCGGTGGATTTTCAACTCCAACAAGTCTTGTTTGAACTGGCTGCGAAAGATTCAGGTTGAGATAGCGTCAGCAACCAAATTGAAGGCTTTCGAAAGAAGAGGTTGAAACCGTAGCAAAGCAATGGAGGCAGAGACGCAGCAAAGAAGGAACGAGGTATCTCCTGCTTTTTTTTACTGGTTGGTTTATTATTACTTTTTTATTTTTGTCTAATTTTACAAATTGGCATTTTTATATTTATTAGTCAAAATAAATATTTAATTTTAAAATGTTTTACTCTATTTTTTTTCAAATGAGAATTGATTAGGGAGCAAACTGAGCCTCAAAGAGAACACCCCAATAGCCCAAGCAGAGGAACTAGTAGTTTAAGATGGTTTATTTTCCAACCCCCTATGTTCTCAAAATGCACATCTGGATTGGCCTATCCAAATGGTATTGAGAGTGAAAAAGAAGATAGATTAGTCTAAGTACAAGTAGGATTAACCCAATGAACACACACTAAACAAATTAGACAATGAACACACACTAAACAGATTGGACAATGAACACACACTAAATATATTAGACAATGAACACATAATGGTCTTGTGAACACTCACTAGTACTTCTGCTCTCACCTGCATATGTAACTAATAACATAGGCCAAGGGACAAACACATTTACATGCCCGTCCGACACCACATAATAAGATTCTAAATCAATATTTTATCATTCTCAAAATAATTGTCACATTTAACCATTTCAAAGAATTTAAAAAAATATAATAAATAAAATAGTGAGAAAAATAATTTTACCAAACTATTTTTATAAACCATTGAGTGATTTCAATTATCATAAATGCAAAGTGGATAGATAATAAATTGGGAGTTCAAGTTGCATTGAAAACCAAATGCAACAATCATTTTAAAACAATCTTTTCTTTCAAATGCGACAATTATTTCAAAATGAATAGAGTAAAAAACAACCTACTTTAGTATTATAATATCATCGTAAATTTATAAAATTCATTTTCCTAAGTTGTATTATATAAGATGTATTTATATATAAGTGATCGGTTCCATGGGATATATTTGATATGTTAGAAAATATATTCGAATTAGAGATATCTATTTTTTCACACAATGGTGTGTGATTTTTATTATTAGACTCTTTAGAAAAAAAAATGGAAGATATTTAAGCCACCAATATAAGCCCTTTTTCTATTGCATATTGAAAATCCGATTTTTTTAAGGTTAAAAAAATTGACTTTTTTATTTAGAGTATAGTTAAACTTGTTTTCACTTTTTTATTTAGAGTAGAAGCTAAAATTGATTTTACTCCTATTGGTTTTCCACATTTCTCCTAATTTCCCTTCAAACATAATTTAAGAGATAATTTACGAGCTTAAACAAACAAGTTATCATTTATAGTCATCTAAAACTTGTTACTATCTCTTTTTATAAGGAGATTTCAATAAAAGGTACTACAGTACAACATAAGTACGAAAAAAAAGGAGGATAACAAGTCATCCAGAGCAACCTAAAAAGAGGGAAAATAGCAAATCTATGTTGAATTCTATGGGAAAGAATGATAGGCATACATATATTTACATTTACATACGATTACAAAGGTGCATAGTATAACAAGGTTAATTCACAAAAAAAACATAACAAGGTTCCTTGCACTGATTCCATAAAAATCTAAACCAAGTTGCCAATCACAAATCAGCATGCATATTTCTTTTTTTTCTTTTTTTACTAGAGCTACATATTTCTTAAACCTCAATATTTACAGTAGACCAAAGTCGATAATCATTTCATCTACCTTTGTCAGGCCGAAAATATTGAGTAATACTAGAACCTCGTTTAACCACATTAGGCCGCTTACGAGGCCTAAGCCATGTTCGAAACTCATCCTGAATTTCTGGTGGTAATTCATCAATGATAGAGGGGTCAATCTCATCAATGTTATAACTCCAAGCTTGGCTTCCTTGAGGCATAGTATCTATGCTACATCCACTGTTATTTGCATTTATCTCCTCAAGTTGATGAATCTCAGATGGCATCTCAACTTGATTACTTGTTACATTACTGCCACTGGCAGACTGAGATCCTGCAGTATTGGTGACATTAGGATTTAGGAATAAGAAACAGAAAAGGCATCTAAAAATTAAACTAAAGGAAAGCGATTAGATAATTACCATGCAACAATGGTATTTTAACACCCTGGGTATTTGTAACATTCTTCTGCTCAAATGTAGACTGGGAATTATGGTAATTATTGAAGAATTTTATAATTGAACTATTCCCCTGTCACATAAAAAAAAAACTTATCATGTAAAATCATTGGATTCGTGGCTGGCACTCTCATATCAACAAAAGCTACCACGATTTAATACTGTTTTGATTAAAGGGAGAACCTCCAAGTTGAATGGTTGATATGACACAGCCATTCTTTTCATCAATAAGGCTTCTAAAGTAGTAATATTATGAATTAGAACAGGCACAAAGGTATTCCAGGTTCTCTGAAGACCTAGTCAGTTATCAAGGTTTTCAAGAGACTGAGTCAAGATCTGATAGTTTAACCATACTTAAACTGCAACTGTACACACACACATGTGTGAAGACTTGGGAACCATGTATACTGTGAGACACACTCCACACCATATTCATGAAAAGTTCAACCATATAGCACTATAGCATGTCTTCAAAGTCCATGTTGAGAGGCAACACAGAATCCATGCACTACAGCGTATAAAACCCATGAATGACAAACACTTTATATAGCATGCCTTTCACTCAGGCACCCAGAGCAGACTTTTAAGTATTTAACATCTATCTTTGCAAAATGTGAGCAGCTGGCCAGAGGGTCACATTCTTTTTTTTTTCCGAAAAATATTCAGTTAGAACAATGTTAATTTTGGAATTGGCTGTTAAAAAATTGAACCATTTGACCTCCAGGAAGAGTGTTGGGCTGACAATGGATCTAGAGAGTAGAGAGCAGTTTTCCAGGTTTTGATAAGTTCTTGAAATAATTGTGATTGGACTGGTAAAATAATTAGTATCCAGCTTAACCAAGTCAGATGGTTAGTCCACTCAGAACTAGGATTGGAGCAAAGAAGATAAATAACTTTGGTCAAGAACCAGTATTCAGAGCAGCCCACTATCCATCCTAGATCCTTGCTTTGCAGGATTGCAACCAATTTGAAGGTTTTTACACTCAGGACAGAAAACTATATAAACAAAAGTTATAATAGTGAGGTAATGCATACGTGAGGCTTCTTTCCTGCTGCCTTTTTCTTCCCAACTGCTTTCAAACTGGAGGTATTTAAAGCAAGCCTAGGTTCTTTTGAAAGTAAATCTCTATATGGCTCGCTCCGTGTCATCCTGTCTTCATTTCCTGAATTAAAAAGGCAACACCAATCATAACCTCAGAAGAAAACAAGAGAGAAATGGGAATGAGTTAAAACTAGCATGACACACTACCTGGAAGAGCCACAAGGGAAGATTCTTCAGTCAAGCCATCTACTTTCTCGGATAAATTGCACAACAGATCCTGTAAAAGAAAATTGGTATTTAATTGTGATAAATACCAATTAGCACAGGTTCTTTCGTGTGAAACTTAAGCTTTCAAATCTTCTGATACTGTCAATAAACTACTTATATATATTCATATTGGGATGGTAACTTGTTAAATTTTTGTACCAGATCCCAATATTAGCCATTAAAACCTTTCAAAATATATCCACCTTGCAGTCGTCTAATATTTTACATCATCATGATTGTAAAAAACATTTTTCTATACATGCAACAAAAACATTATAGATTTTTACGTAATATACCTGTTGATCTAGACAAGCTTTTGAATGGTTAACTCCTGTGTCTTCTTCCGGATATTCAAGTTGTAATTCACTAGGAATCACTCCCAAACAATCTTCACTACCTGCTTCAGCACATAGCCTCTATCAAATTAAAGTGGAATGTAAGAGAATGAATGATTTAATAATTAATGCAACTAATGA
This sequence comes from Cicer yamashitae, assembly GCA_037974755.1. Lineage (NCBI taxonomy): Eukaryota > Viridiplantae > Streptophyta > Magnoliopsida > Fabales > Fabaceae > Cicer > Cicer yamashitae. The sequence goes on from JBBPBQ010020323.1 coordinate 10,273,715, forward strand.
GAAGATGTAAAACCTGAAGGTGACGATGGTGCAACTTCGTCAATGACATTATCTACTGATTGATTTGATGAAGAGCCAGATGGAAATCGCTCACTGAAGTATTTAGCAATCGAATGTGTCCCCTAGATACAAATGAAGTTCATTAGGTCATTATGTGACCCTAAAGGCTATGACTTCTTAACAAGTAACAACCACCCAAATAAAGGAATAATAAAATTTCAAGGCTAATGTTATGTTTTTTTTTTTTTGAAGCGGCTAATGTTGTTAAGTATAAACCAAACATTGAACACATAGCTAAGAAATACTGAATACAAGTAGTATTATTTATAATAACAGTATACGACATTCTATAATCAATAATTGCTTATTTTAATTTTAAATCTAGTGATATCTTTTCTTTTTTAAGGTAATCCTATATCAAGAGCCTCAAGATAAACTTAAACCACAACCAAGTTAGTAATCCAAGCAGTTCAAACTTACAGATGGTATGGGGACGATCTTACTCGCAGAAACAGAAAGTGCTGTTATTCCCCAGTTGTTATTTTCATTGCCGTGAGTCTTAAAACTGTAAAAGCTCAAAAAATCACGTAATCCGGCTAGAAATAGAGTTAGGGCATCCTCTTGGATCTTTGTAGTCCCATATCTTAAAGGACAAGATTTAGAAGGGAACTTTTTATGTGAATCTGAATCCCCTGTCTGCAAGAAAAATACTGAAATAAAATTGATGTAGAATAAAATCACTGATAGAGGACAAAAGAGAACCTCATCAAAGATAGTGAAGATGGACAAATTTATCTGAGTGAAGAGAATTGTGCACAGATCAGTCACAGAATAGTCACCTTATAAGCTCTAGCATGCAAAGTCAATGTGTGTGCAATCCGTTTGTTTTGATCCATGTCAGAGTCAAGGCGTTCACTCAGCTCTTCACACAGTTCATTAAGCCAATGCTGAACCTGAAGGGAAAAAAGTAATGACAAAAAAAAAGATGTGATGATACGAAAATGCTTGTAAAACTAACAAAAAAAACTAAAATAAATAATGAACCAAGATCTCTGAATGCTAGTAAACAAAACTCCAACATAAAATACAAAAGTATTTATAGGAAAAAATAAATATATGACTCGAGCATTAAGAAATAAAACATGTTTTCATCGGTGATAAGCGCTGCTGAAAGCAGCATCCAAAATATAGTGCAGGAGTCTTCATCATCTCAGATGAAAATACTTACAGAACCAATTGTCTTCAAAGCTTGGGGCCCAGGAAATGTCTTTCCAGAACCATGGCTCTTGGGAAGAAGTCGCCCCTCAACTTCTTCCCCACTGATTCCTCGCGCAATATTCCACAACCAAGTACTGCAATGCTGTAAAAGCTAAATCAGGTACATCATACTAAAATATTTCTATGCAGACAATCAAATTGACAGTCATAAGTAACTAAACCAAAAGGTAACTATAAAATTTTCATCCTAAGAAACCGCCAATGCACATATATGCATATTTACAAAGTTGGTAAAAACAGATCTAGTCATCCTAGTTAAGGTAGTGACTGCAGTAAGATTATAGATTGATTCAAAAGTTGCTACTAAAACATGATATCACGAAAATGAAATCAGTAAAGACAGCCAAACTACATTCCGGTAGTGTGCAATGTTAAAAGACAGATAATCACCCAGTATTGATCCCATAACGCTGTTGTAGCTTCTCCTCTGAAAACTGAAGTAGATCACCAACGGTGTTGATGCCAAGGTCACTTTGTAAGGAAGTCCCCAGCTTTCCCCCAAGCTGTTTCCTGAATGCCAAGTTTTCTTCAATATCATGCTTTATGATCTAGATGATTGTGATCTTAGGAATTTTAAAACGGTTAAAACAATTGCAAAAAGTACAACCATGTGATTCATATTCAAAACAATGTACACTTATGGTCATAGAGCATAAAGTTTAAATCTTTGTGAAATACATGACAACATCATTTCAATAATATTATTAGTACATTACATTTTCTTTATCGGAAAAGACTCGAGCAACCCTTCAACAGATGACTGCGGCACAACTGTTTGTTGTGCAGGTTTGTTCATAGCACTAGCAAGTTTAGCCAGCATCTGAAAAAAGCATCGGGCATATGTTAATGGCCATTACAATTTTACAAACATCAAGGACATGTCCTAAGGAAGAAAGTTGTAAGAAATATGGGACATAATTATAAACTCGCCAAGGGTGCTTCTTACCTTATTATGAGCAACTCCGGCAGAGCATGTGAATTCCGTCTCTTTCAAAACTTGCATCCTGAGGTCAGCAACAATGAAGGCCCCACAAGCTAATAGCTTATCTTGGTAGCTAGCATCACTCTTACAAAGCCACTTCCTAACTTCTTTAGCATCATCTTCGTCCTGAATAAAAAATAATTTAAATACTACCACATATACTGGTCATGCCCCATGATTTTATTTGACAAGAGAAATTGAAGGTGCAGTAAGGTAAGGTAAAGTAAGATAAGATAATGAAGTGTATCACAACATTATCATAATTCATAAAGAGTATAGCCTGACAACTGGACTGAGCAGTTTGACTGGTAAATTGGCAAGTCCTCATTCTATATCATTATGCCCCATCCAGTGAGCTAAAAAGACTCAAAGGTGGACTCTAACAATTTAAATTGAAATCATAATTAATCTAATTTTATTATGCTTCATAAATGTATAACATTTATTTATTATGGTTTTTTTTAAGATGGCTATATTTTAGCATATATTGTATTAATTTATTTTGTACCAGACAATAAAATTCAGATTCAACATTGGTTGAACTTGTGAACCATGAAACATTCATTTTTCAGTACTTTCATTCATCTGGTTTTCAGATTTTTTTTATATAAAGTAAAAGACCCACCCACTAAATCAAACTTTTACTTTTTAATTTTAGCAAAAATAGACAAAGACAACGTTCAAAACATACAAGCAAATTACTGCATGTACTTCAATACTAAAATTAACAATCCCAGAAAATGCAAGAACTTTAAGCATAACCTCTGACCTTAATTTGAAGTCCCAAAACATGTGACTTGAGAACTTCCTCCTCAACGTGTTCCACGCTTTCCGGAGGAGTTTCCATTAACATTGTTTGAGCAGCATCAGTGAGGTCAAGATACACCTCATCAATTGAAGCTCTCTCACATCGACCCTTCCGCGAAAGAATTGAAACAACCTTTAAAATTCAAAACACAGCCATAACATAACATCAATGAACAACTACTCTAAAGATAATGAATTACTTAAATAATGTGTTATGCTCCTCATGATAAATGAAATAGTACCTCTGAACCTGCATTTCTATATGTGTTTAGGTTGGCTTTACCACGTGCTACAGGGACCTGAACCAATTGAATTTGCGGGCATGCTTCCTTAGCTTCATCACCACGCATTGAACTGAAAACAAACACGTTCTTATATTCGTGTATGATACTCCTTCCGTTTCATATTAAGTGTCACATTTGAAATATTTGTTTGTATCATATTATTTGTCATTTTAAAATATGAATAAAGCACATGTAATTACTCTACTAACTAGTTTATCCATATTAGTCGATAAACCACATTTTATCATAGAAATTAGAGTACTCAATTATTTTAGAGTACATAACTTTAAACGGCGCTTCAATTATTGTGAAAGTAAAGAAGAGAATACCGTTTGACTCCAGATTTTCGAGCTTCATAGCTAACAGCAATCAAGCCTCCGCCTTTATAGGAGTTGTACTGTACAACTGCAGTAGGCAAGCCTCTTAAACTTGGTTGTTTCCTCTGTTCCACTGAAAAATTAAATTGGGGAAATAGAAATTTTCAGTGCTATAACTGGTAACAGGTGATTGTGGAACCCTAGCTATGAATGAATCAGAGGAATGCAACTAAGAGAGAGTATGGAACCTTGAACGTAAAAGCAATCCATGTCTACGTGAGCAATGACTCTTCCATCACACGTTTCTCGCCTCGCCACTGGCATCGCTCTTTCTCTTCACTTCTTTTCCCTCTAAAATCTCCTTCCTTCTTTCTTCTGCTCTTCTTTTTCTCTCCACCTCATCATTTTTCAAAATTAATATAATTCTATTTCTAAATACAGTTTAATTGTTGCCCACTATCTTCAAAATTTCTGAATAAAAGATAATTAAAATAAAAGTCAATATGTAAAATCACTTTACACTTATCTGTATATTAATTAGATTTTTTAAATAAAAAAATTTTACTTCAATATATACATCATCTTTTTTGAAAAGAAAAGTATATATGTTAGTTTTTATTTAAAAAATTGAGAAGGTATAATCAATTAAAGTATATATTACTTATTATTAATATGATTTACCATTATAAGTATAAAAAATCAAATAACTTTTTTTAATTTAAATCACTTTAAAAATGGAAAAAAAAACTCAATTTTGTAAATCTTATAAACTCTATTTTTATCTCTATAAAAGTGTTATTCCGTAAGGTAAATTTCATTAACTTAGTATAAAAACTAACTAATCAAAAAAGAGAGAAATAATATAAGAATGATTTAAAAAGTGATTTAATAAAATTCTACTGCTAATACTATTTTTCTTGAAAATTTGTGATCTACAAATTTATATTAAACAACAATTTTTTAAAAAGTTGTGTTATTTAATACGAAACAAAATTTTAAATATAAATTGTGTATTGTGTAATGAAAAAAATATAAATTTTGTATTGTGTAATGAAAAAAATATAAATTTTGTATTGTGTAATGAAAAAAAAAATAGTACGTATTTTGAAATAGAAGAAATAGGTAAAATTAAATTAAATAGGGAGGGAGGGTGTGAGAAATAATTTAGACGATGTAGGTAGATGGGCCCAAAATGAATTCATGGACCTGACTTTAAAGTGAAACCTAAAACTTCCAAATAGCCCAGGCCCGTCCATTTTCTTTCCGATTCATCGTGTTTGTCGTTTGTACCTTTCCCTATTCCAATTTGCATCCACTTCACTTCTTACCGATCGCCGGAGTCTTCTCCGTTCAGGTTACTATCTCGAACTCACCGGCGCCACCTACCGAATTCTTCACTTATATCCGAGGTAATATCTTCTACTCCCTCTCTATCTACTTTCACCTTTCTCTTCCAAATTCAGCTCTTGCATGCTTTGTGTTAAAAAATAAACAGTATTTAACGATTAAAACCCTAAATATAAGACTCAGTTTTTCCCTTTCTATTAGAACCAAGTTTTAGTCGCACTTTACTTTTACTTGCCGTAAACAGCAAAATCTGGCCGCATAAAGCCGGCTGAATTGGTCGTCGACGCCCAGAAACAATGAGGATACTATTCCATCGTGATACCCGCCACCGCAAAAGGCACCGGGATTGCGTGCTGGAGCGGTGCGGTTGACAACATGAATAGTTTATGAATAGATTTATATTTGAATCTTAAAAAGAAACACGCCTATACCTTTAATTGTTATGCATTCTTGGGCTAAGTTGTTTTTTCCGAAGAATATTAGATCCCTACAATAGTTAGAGCAGATATTGAGTGTGGAATTTGGTTATGGTAGATGAAAGGAAAATTATTTTTGAATGAATTCATTTTGTAAAATTGATTTTACTTAAAAATGAGTTGAATGTAAAATGATTTATGTTTGGATACATTTACTGAATTGAACAACCAAAGGGGTGAGGTTGGTTAGGTCTAGCGAAAGAAGCTAGAATCCCACAACGTGGTGATCCCGGGATCGAATCCCCGTTGGATAGGTACCGACATTTAGCCTTGTATAGGATTACCTCCAGTGGAAGAAATCTATGGGAAACCAAAACAAAACCAAGTTGAACAATAAATTTCAGTCTAAAAATCATGTTTAGACTCAAGCCACAAATCATAGCTTCAAGTTTGAATCAATCCTGGAGGCAAAATCAATTATACTTGAGAGCAAACAAACATGTCAAAATCAATTTTACACAATCAATTTTGGCTGCCCCAAACGTGGAATCAAACTTAGGCTACACATGAATAGGTTCAGTTCATAAATTAACCTTTGCCAGGGAACCGTCGGTTATACAGTCTTATTATAAAAGCTACTTCTTGTGTTTATAATTTAGCCGTGGTCTTTTGGAAAGGTATTGCTACAGGAGATATTTGAAACTTGCTCCCAAATGCCTTGTGCATACTCTGATTTCCAACTCTAGACAAGGAAGGGAATAGATTTAAAGTGCTATAGTTTGTTAGCATCCTGAAATTACACTCTTTTCTTTGCCTCTTCAGTTGGGTGAATTTTTTTTGGTCATTCCATGTACAATGGCATTACAGTTTTGTTAATGTTGTTGACTGTATGTCACTTTTTCTTGACATAATAACTTCTCTTTTTCTTAAAAAATGACATTAAATATTTCAATTGTGGGTTTTATTACATGTTAATTTACATGCAAATAAAAAAAAATCATTTTTCTGCTTGGATGTCATGTTGTAGGATAATGGGGCGGAAAGCTGGTGGGCTTTTTATCAACTCCAAGAGATTTAGTTCACTTCATAAACCTTGCATGAAGGAAATGATAATGTTTCTCACCTGTATGGCTACAAACCAGAGCGACGTTGATGCATTGGCTAAGCAGAAAGAACTGTTAAATACATGTATAGAATCTCAGGTAATAAGATCATTGAAGGCTGACATCTTTTGTCACCCTTCAACTTCTAATGTTCCCATTTTTAGTTATCTTATTACATGACATGAAAGCTAAGCAGTGCATTAAAACTCTTCAACTTTGTCTTTTCAGAGTAAAAAGAACAGAAAGTCTTGGGGGAGCATCAATTATCAACTGCAAAGGCTTAGCCGAGGAAGGAAGTAGTTTTTTATTTTCCGATATTAATCATTTTTACAATTCAAGATTGTTATCATGAAAGCTTATCCTGTTCCAGCTAAATTGACCGTATAGTCTTTTAAATTGTCTTGATGATGAAATTTCTAGCATTTCTTTCTTTATTTAACCATTTAAGTCGAAAGAGTTGGTGGAGTTACATTGAAGAATACCAATGTAATTTATTCTGTATCAATTAAAGCTTTGATAAGCTACAAACTACTTATGATACCATCACCTTATCGTACTGTTTCTGCCCTTCATATAATACCTTCTATTATTTTTTACAACGATGGTAGCTTTGTTCAATTGCTTGTCAATGATTAAGTGATGATTGTTGATCATGTGATGCTTTATTTTAATGATTTTGAAAGATTAAAAACACATTCTTTCACAATTGTTGAAAGTTATGGATTATGTTGCTTCATTTGTCTATGGTGGAATGCTGATGACTAATGCTCATCAGATGCTAATTCAAGCAGATTTTGGAGGTTGGGCAACACTGTGCTTATTTTTATGTTTGAAGGACTGCACAAACCACCCACTTTCATGAAAATGAGCTTCATATTCAAACTTTTTAAGAGGCTCAACTGGTTACGGTGAGGTTTTCCTTACTGTTTATTTTTCTAGGCTAGTTCTATGGTGCATAAGTGAAATGTGTTGTACCATGCACAAGTTTGTTTTCTCTATTAGTTCATAAGTCTCACCATTGAATCAGACGAGATATGGTTGGACTTATTCATTCAATGGTAGAAAAAAGATTTGTGCATATTGCAACACTATTTTCCTTGTGCATCATAGAAAAAGCTTTTTCTATAGCCCGTGGGAAGAGTTACTTGCAACAGAGTTTGAACGTGTTGGGTGGGAACTATAGTCTATACTCATAATACAGGAGCTTGTTACAGTGCAAGAATTGGGTTTACTCAACCTTTTGCATGTTATTGCCCTACTCAACATTAATCTTATGCAAGGTGTAAGGTATTTGTATATTCCCCTCAGATGCGGATGGAGGCAGATATAGACGGACATCATTTTATCACGCCTCAAGTACAGCCAGGTTCAAGCTATCTGCTGTCAAGCCATGAAGTTGTTGAGTAGTGCAGTAGCTCATCTTAGATATGTGTTTCTTTTCAGATTCGTCGAAGTTTTTACCAGCATCTACCTTTAATTTTATGCCTTCAATTTCACCTTCCACCATGTGGCTCTAATGGTTGCATTGTATGTCTGAGTTAGCTGTGTTCTGATGGATGAAGTTAGGGAGTTTTCGTTGGAGGTGTCAAAATGGGTCAGCACGGCTATCCTAAAATCGAGTGAGGAAGGCGAGTTAAATTAGGAATGTGAGTTGAAGAAGATCTCATTCTACCCGCCTTGGGTTGACGGATTGGCGTCGGGCCCGTTGATAACAAAATACAAGAAAAATATCCAAATTTTACTATGGTTGCTCATTCACCTCTTGGGTTTGCAACCCACCTTTAATATACGACTTGAAGTTAGGATACGATAAAATGTCAAAGAAAATGAACAAACGGGAGAGCTAGATGAACAACCACCGAAGTTTATTGATGGTTAGGCGGGTTGACTTGGAAAAAAAAAATGAAAATCAGAAGAAAACATAGAAACTCAATTAAATTGAAAAAGGTAACTTGGAATTTGCTATGCTTATGGCCCATTCTCTTGAGTTACATGGTGTTTGGGCCATGGATAGTTATGTTTTGGTGGATTCTCAATTTCTCATCCCTCAATCGCTAGTGTGTTTTACACATTGTGAGTAGAGTAAATATTATGGGTGAATGAACAATTCAGTGCTCTCTCTTGCATTAGAGAGTTGTATTTTAGTCCCTATTAAATTATTCAACAAGTTATTTTATTCTTGCTAAGATGAAATATGTTTTACTTGTTCTTTGACATTAAATTTTTTGAATGTTTTTTTGCAAATATGTTTAAAATATTATAAAAAATTTATTCATAAAAATTTAAAATTTTTAAACTTTGAATAAATCAAATATTATTTTTTTAAATATAAAAATCTGAAGTTAAAATTATCAAAAATACGAATCCAACTATCAAATATTAAACTCATTTTACTTTTGTTTATATTCTCTTTGCTTCTAATCTTTGGTCCTTTAAACATTTTACTTTTGTCTTAAAATTTTGATTCTTTTAGAAAATAATGATGTAATTAATGATGTTTTTTCTTTTATATCCTTAAAAATAAGCATTAAATGATTTTGTTTTTACTTAATAAATAAAGGGTAAAAAAGATTAAACCAATTTAAATTTATTATTTTTTAATATGTGTACAAGTTTAAAATAAAAAAGTTCATGAATGAAGGGAGTATTAAGTAAAAATTAATGATATTTAAATTGTGAGATTCATCTATCGAATATATTAGTCTCTCAAGTTGAACTTTTCTCATGAATTTTAGAAGTTTGGACCCCCTCAATCTAGATTTTTTTCAATCTCTGTCAATTATCTCTATTTCACTTAGTTTTACATTTTTTTCGGTTAGATCGAAAGTTTATATCACATAGTTCATGTATGCAAAATTTTATACAAATCTTAAATAATTTGATATGTTATTGAAACTCATGAAGATTAACGGTGTTTAATAAAAGTGCATAAGACGTTAATTTTGATGTATCTCAATAATATATCAAATAATTTTAGATTTGTGTAAAACTTTACATACATGGTCTTTATGATATAAACTTTCAACGGAAAAAATTAAAAAAAAAAAAACATAAAATTAAAAGAAATAGAAAAGATTGAAGGAGATTTGGATTTAGAAGATCTAAATTCCAACTTTAGTCATAACAATTGATGTTTTAGTCATATACAATATGCCCTTGAAGAATGTTTATGTCTTTCTAATTTCATATTATATTCTTTTCATTAATTTTTTTGTATAAAAATTAACTAAGTATTTTGCCACCATACATATGAAGTGGGAATTCATGTTTTGTATGAAGAGATGTCCTTTCTCGTGTTACAGAATACACATACTATTTTTATGGGCTGGTTTGAGTATGCATCTTCTCTCCGTTATTTTTGCCAATTAAATTACATATCTATATTCAATGTTTTTCTTTTGACAAAGTCTATTTTCAATGTTAAACACCAGCTGGTACCCATAAAATTAATTTAACAGATATATTTTGGGCTTTGTAAGGGTATAATGGGCAAAATATGTATAATTTTATATTGGTTTCTTCATTTTGAGACAAAAATAAAAATTTAAAAGTATCAAAGATTATAGGGAGTAACTTATAAGAGAGCTGTAATAGTAATAAATAACTCGTTAATAAATATTTATAGAAAAAAGATATTCCAACACAAATTTTGAACAATCAACATTTTTTCGAGATGTGTACAATTTTTAACAAAATTATTAGTTGTATCGATTTCAATTAAAGTTTTATTTACTTAAATACATTTATTAAATGTAGTTGATGGAAAAGTTTGATAAATTAAAATACAATAAATAAAAATATATTAATAAAAATAATAATTAATATTATGCGGATATTATAAAAGAACAAATAATTTTAAAAGAAATAACAAATAAAATATTAAAATAAAACAGAAAAAATACAGTTTTGTATTTTATATTAATTGTTTCTCTCTCTTTAACATATATTTCTACCTCTTCCATTTACTCGCACACTAATGTATTACAAAATGTCTATCTGTAGTGTCACATTTTGTATCTAAATAACAGCACTAATATTTCAATTTTAATTTTTAAGAAGTCTGATATTTCTATTAGTGCTGAATGAATATGTATTGGTTAAACGAGTCCTACCAAAAGGAGTCCTCCAATCTCCATGCAGGTGGTGTTAAGGCACAGTATTAATAACATAGGTTTATTTGGCGCGATCAAGGTAGAGTGGGTTTGTAGAGAAACACTGTAGAACTACTTTTTACTTTTTGTCAGCTCAATGGTTCCTACGTAGTACTTCTTTCCTGATGTCTAGTAAACTCTACTTTTATCGGACTTGATCCTCTCTACTTGCACTTCAAGCTTTTAGGTTTATTTATTTTACTCATTTTTTATATTGAGTAAAAATTACTATTAAATTTTAATTTTTAATAATATATTAAGCATTTTTTCTTTTGGTATAGAGCCCCATGTACATAGTACATACATCGTTTGATGCCGCAAACTGCAAAGCATGCCCAATTAATGGCATCAGCTAATTATGGTATAATACTTGAGTCTGTCTTTGCTTTTTAATTTAGCCAGAACTGCTAGTTAGTCCCAACCGTGACTATACTTCAACATCAACATATAAATTTTACAACCATAACTAAATATTTTTACTTCATATTCATACTTTTAATCTACACAATCTCAATAAAAATTAAATATGTTATCTAAATTAATATTTTTTTTAATTAGATGAAATGATAAATAAATGTGCACATCATTAAAAAGTTACAAATTCAATTTTAAAATATAATATTCAAACTAATAACATCGATATTTATTAGTTAAATTATATTTTACAGATTAAATTAGTATTATCTATCCGTAATAGATTGAGTCATTGAAAATGAAAAAGTCATATTAAATAAGAAGAATTTACATAGTATAATTAAATATGAGAGAAGTTGTTTATTTTTGTTCATATTTATTTCCAACAAATGAATCTAATTTTATTTATAATTAATAATGAAGGGAATAACGGCAATAATTGATCTAGTAATTAAATGACTGATCTTGAATTCGTAAATTGTGAGTTTGAATTTCACTAATATATATTCATTGTGTTTCATATACTCCTACTTATCCATAGAATTAAGCAAGATTCTCTCTAATATAAAGTTCGAAGAGTGTTACATTTTAAAAAATTAATGCTTTATAAAAAATTTATTTTCCAAGGCGCCAACAAGCACCACATACATTATGGATGATTATATTATTCACGTTTTCAAATATTCAATTAATTAAAGTTATTTGAAGACTAAAGAGAATGAAAGAAGAAAGATATATTTCACTGTTTAAAAAGAGTAACTAATTTAGATAATTTTAATCCTTTTAGATTAGTATCATAAATTCCTAACATGATTTTTTTTTCAAATCAATTAAGCTAATTATGAGGCTAATTAAATGATAAAAATGACCAAAATAATTTTATTATAATTATAAAAATACAATTACAAATAGAAAAACACTTAATGTCTTAAATGTCATCTAGTATGAGATATCTTGTTACGTGGTGGAAGTTTAGAGGATGTTGACAATTGACTAGGTTGTTTGCTTCTTTAACACATGTCTCGTCTTGTCGCCATGCAAGAGAAGTTACAGATTTTCTGGTAATAATTTTTATAATAATTTTTTTAAAATTTTTTTTTATATATAGAATTATTTATTAAATTATCACAATCAATTTTATTTATCATTTATTAAAATGGAAAACAAAGAGTCGTTAAAATTTCATTTATTAATTTTTTTTTACGGAGCCAAAATAATTATTTATGGACTACTATTTTTAAGGAATTAGGAAAACATTTTTCCTTTGTCATTTACGTTGGTATCGTTAAAGAGAAAATTATTATTTTAGTTCTTAAATATATGAGATTGTATCGATATAATATTAATAAAAAATATATTCGAGAATCAAATTAACTAAAAATTAACTTATAAAAATAATTTAAAGATATTTTTATAATTTTGATATATTCAATTTAAAATTTGAATGAGTGGTGAATGTATTTGATATTGTTTTAGAAGATGAATGATTTAAAAAAAAGGAAAATTTCGGGTGTGTTGACTTGGTGAAAAAGGGTGGTTGGGAAAGAAAACAACATACTAAAAATGTAGAGTTAGAGTATATCTAAAAAAGGAGATTTCTTGAGGGAGGACAAAGATTTCCAAAGTTGAGCAATGGAAGTTTATCCAAAAAATGATAGAAGGAGAGACAAATGATAGTAAATGGAGGGATTGACAGAAACAAGACTTGAAGGGGGGGAAGGGTGGGGGGCTTTTCTGACTGAGATTTGGTTCCCTTAACAAAACCAAAGAAAAGCCAATAAGGTAAGAGAAAGGGAATATTATGACTCATAGAAAGAAGAAAGGAATAGTCAGAATTTAAGAGTGAGATGAATCAAGTATAGTAAGTAGTGTATGAGTACTGATCAAGCTATTGCTATTGCTATTGCTTCTGATCCTCTAAAAGAAAAGCAAAGCAATGCAATGCAAAGCAAAGCAAAGCAGCCCCATCAAAAGCTTTTTAGTACTTCACGCCTCTTGCTGTTCAAAGAAACCTATCACTTCGATGAGATGGGATTGGACGTATCTATGATCTGACAAACTCTTTCAATCATTCTTACTTTTTCTTTTGTACATAATATATTATATATTATTCACGATATTTTACGGAAATATTAGTTCAATAATATAAAAGGTAAAAATTTAATTTGAAATGTTATATGTAACAAAAATTTTGTTTAAGCCAAAATTAAATACGTTAAATGCTACTATCAAGAGGAGCAGCTTCCAAAGGTATTTATTTATTCAACAAACAGAATTTAGATTCAACAACTATGCTTATACCTCGAATTGTTGGTGAAAAACATTATGAACACACGTAGTTAAAGAAACTTCACAATGTCTATAGCTATTCATGAGTTGGATGAATTATATGAAGAGGATCACTTAACTGTAGCAAGAGGACAAAAAATTGAACATTTCTTAACACAGCCTTATTAAATAAATGTCGGTTTAATAAGACTTCAAATAAATGTTGATTAGATGGTCTTCCCAATCAAGCTTTTTATTTAGAGAGGAAATTCAATAAATGACTTTAAATATATGTGTATCAATCTCAATTAAATTATTTGGAATTGAGAAACGGAGGAAATTATTTTATCTACTATAGTAGACAAAATAATAATAATAAAACTACATTAGTTTTTCAAAAATTCTACATTTAATTATAGAATAATTATATTGTGAATATATAAAAAACAATATAAGAGTAGATATAACATAGTATAAGATTTCCATAAAAAAAACACATAGTCTATGGTTACTGATATTATCGGTGAAAATCTTCAATAAAATTTATGTATAGTATCTGAATTTCGAAATTTCGAAATTAAACTCAAGTTACACAAATGTAAGCAAAAAAATATAACTATATCTGGCGACCTAAATTGATAAGTATATATAGTGAACATATTAAGTAACGATGGTATAACTTTTTTAATACTTTGTTTTATTTAAGATTTTCCATGCGCTGTGTATAATATATATATAGCCTTTATTTTCTTGCTAGAGTTGTCATCCACATGATGATGAAATATATATGTATAGAATGGATTGTAGTGGTACTTCCCATTGATGGCCTTTTTTGTCGCTTTGCGGGTGAATAACATGCGTTTTGAACACGAACAACCACGACAAGAAGAAAAAACATATCACGTACTATACATGTATTTTTTCTTTTTCTTAAGTTGACTTGTTTTGGGGTTAAGGGTGTATAAATCTCGGATCCACACCTTATACTCTAAGACTGTGTCCAACACTTTTTACAACACTATCTCTCTCATAATTTATTTATTTATTTATTCTTTGTCCTCTAATTACCTAAATTTTGTTGTAGAAAGATTATTGCAGCGTGTTATGTAATTTGAAAAATCTCGATATGTTCCGTTAACTCATCCTAACCTATAAATAATTAGTCAGTTCTTACCTTTACACAAAAATATGAGCACAAAAATGTGGATGGAAACATGGCTCATTTGATGGAGAGACCAAGATTTGGTTTACCCAAGGTCACTTGTCTCATCCTTTTAGTTAGAGAGACCATATGTTTTAAAAAATTACCATTAGATAGACAAATATATTGTTTTTCAGTAATAATATGTCTAAGTTATTGTGTCATATGTTTGTTTTTTTATAGGTTATGTAATGATGCAAGAAACATTTATATGTATGTCTTTTATTGTGTTCTTGACACGAGTGGAATGAAGTGATTCAGTTCATACATGAGATAATTTTTCAAGATAATTACATATAGTGTAAAATCTTGTTTGCATAATTTTGTAACGTCTTGGCACAAATCCAATTTTGTCTTTTATGGACTTGCTCTTGGCACAATATTCATCGGATTTTATCGAGGTTAAGAATCAATTCAGATCTAAAAATGGTCTGCTGTAGTTTTAGGATCAGATAAAAAACATCAAATGCACGATCTAATTCATCATTCATACACATTTAGTTTGGGTTTAGATGAATATTGTATGACTAAAGTGGACCATCTTCACATATGGTGTGCCATAGATTAGTGGTTAAAATTCACTCAAAGCTCTAAAACCAATTGACAATATTATTAGGAATTCTAAGTTAATGATTATCTTAATCTTTACGATAAACAAATGACTTGATTAATGTTAGTTTGATAAAAATAAGAGAAAACAAACATGTTTTCAAAACCTCAATTTTTCAAAACAACATCAATTAAATCAATCTCTCAATTATAAAAAAAAACGTTGATTAATATTTCTAAAAAGTGTTATCAATTGTCGTTAAATTTTAAATATGATTCGATAATATATTACTTATTAAGATGGTGCACAATATAACTTGCTTATAATATAATGCATAACAACAACAATAATATTATATTGGCATAATTGCTCTCGCAGTCCCTTAACTTAATTTTAGGTAACACTTCAGTCTTTTATATATATTTTTTTTCAATTTAGTCTTTTATTTAATTTTAAGTAACAATTTAATTCTTTATATCTTAAAATGTCGACAATGTTATCTTTTCTTTACATAAACTTAAATTTATCAAAATCTTCAAACAAAACCCATAAAATTCAATACCAATTTCAAGAAAATTCATATATTCATCAAATGCATAACAAGTATTCAAATAAACTCATATTTTCATCTCCAACAACATTAAATTCATCAAATAAAGAATGAAAATATGAGTTTATTTGAAAATTTGAGTTATGAATTTGATGAAATTTACATTATATTGAAGATGATAATTAATTTTATGGGTTTTGTTTGAAAATTTTGATGAATTTTTATTAAAAATAATAACATTGTTGACATTTTAAAATATAAAGTATCAAATTATTACTTAAAATTAAATAAAAGATTAAAAAAAATGAAAAACTAAAATATTATCTAAAATTAAGTTAAGAGACCGAAAAATTATGCTGTTATATAATATACTAAGGGCCCGTTTGATGGACAGGATAACGAAACAGATATGATACACGTATCCTATCCCCTTCCTAATCCTTTGTTTGATGCAGCGATCGGATATGATAAGCTAATCAAATTTTTTAAATAATCGGGTTGCAGCCGCATTATCTTATCCTTAATTTGAGTTAGGATACAATAATCCGTTATCAATGTTCGAGTCTCCCCTGTGACACTCTTCCATTTTTTTATTTTGTTTTCTTATTTATTTTATTCTATAACAATATAAAAAATTGATGAAAAATAATAATTATTTTCTTTTCGAGATAATGTTATGATAGTAAGGGCTTGTTTGATTGTGTTTTACTTTTTAGTTTTTGAAAACTATTTTATAAATAAATTTTAAAAAATTGTTTTTAAAAAGAAAATTTTAAAAAAATTGTTTGCTAACTTTAATTTTTAAAACAGTATTTGACTAGAGAATTAAAAAAACTGAAAAATAAAAAGTAAAACACCATTTATCTGTTTTGCTTTTTTAGTTTTAAAAAGTATAATATTAAAAATAGTTTTACAAAATAGTTTTTAAAAACAAGTAATCCAAACAAATTGTTTAGTTTTTAAATTTTAAAATACTAAAATTACTTCATAAATTATTTACATTTTTATGATAGTGAGTCATTATTCAATTGTGATAGATAGAGAAATCACAATTTTTATGATAGTGAGTCATTCTTCAATTGTGATGGATAGAGAAATCACAATTTTTTAAAGTATATAAAATTACTTCATAAATTATTTACATTTTTTTTAGTATTTTTGTTTATTTATAAAAATTATATGAATGTTATTTTGAAAGAAAAAAAATTAAATAGATTATAAGGACAAATTCGTCATTTTATTAAAATATAAATCATATCATCTTGTTATCCGTTGTGTATCAAACACTTAATAGGATAAACTAATTTTATCAAGTTTGTTATCATGTGCACATCAAACACAGGACATGATAACTCTTTATCCTACTCATATCCTATTCTGTCTCTATCCTGCTTCTTATCCTATCATGTGTCTATCTTATCTGGTCCATCAAACGGACCATAAGGTAGTTTATTTTTGTACTGGCAAGCATATATGGAGTTGAGTTGCACTTTGATCAATGGTCTCTCTTTTGCAAATGTGTCCTTCCTTCCAACCTCGGCCCTGACAAAACAACACTGAAATGATAGATGCATTCAGCACAAATCCACTTACCTTTCTTTTCATTTTTCTCACAAACCAAGGACCATTATCATAAAGAAAATAATATTTTCTATTGTGTGCACAGTTATATATTGAATATGTAAAATAATTTTATATTATTATTTGACATGAATTAATCATCTTATAAATATCAACCAATCGTTTTACTATATGTATGCAAGTTGTAATGTTTTTCTTCTAAAAAAAATTATTATTTATTTAATTTTTATATAGCGTGAGTTTAAAATTAAGTGCATCTGTTTTTCGCATTTTTCATAAGTGATTTCACTCTTCTTGTTATTCTTATATATATCCATGACTTGTCCCCACACTCATTACCAATTGAAGGGCAGTTTCTAAATCACGTCCTTTGTTCCATTTCTAGTTGATCTCTTCTCCCAAATCTCCAATAATATTTCTAGCTATAGCTATCTCCATATCCCACTGAAAATGAGGAACACAAACAAACCTTCTCAGGTGTTGTGATTCTTTATCCTTCCAAAAACCACCTTTTTCATCCTTTTAGGTGCTTCCTTTTCCATTCCACCAAAACAATGCATAACATTCATTTCCTTTATCATTAAAACCAAACCTACTACCTACTATTAAAAAAATAACAAAACTTATATATATACATAAATATTCATGGAAGGTTTTCACCCTTCAATGAATATGAACATGAACATGAACATGAATATGAATATGAATATGAATATGAACCCTTCTTTTTCTTACACATTCCCCATTACTAGTGGCACCCCCAACATCACTACTAACACCACCACTTCCATTGCTACTAATTACAACACTACTACTCCATGGATGAACAGTAGAATATGGAGTAAGCTTCCACAAAGACTACTTGATCGCATCATAGCTTTCCTTCCACCACCAGCATTCTTCAGAGCACGTTCTGTTTGCAAGAGATTCTACTCTCTTCTCTTTTCCAACACTTTCCTCGAACTTTACCTTCAAGTTTCACCTCCTTCTCACTGGTTCTTGTTTTTCAAACACAAAACCAAAAAAACCAACATCTACAAAAACAACAACAATGTCACAACCACTACTACTACTACTACTACTGATTCCTTTGAATGTTACCTCTTTGATCCTAAAGAAATGTCATGGTACCGAATTTCATCTGCTTTAATTCCCTCTGGTTTTTCACCATCTTCTTCATCTTGTGGTTTACTCTGTTGGGTTTCTGATGAATCAGGTCCAAAAACAATGCTTTTAAACAACCCTTTACTCGGTTCAATAACTCAGTTACCAGCAACATTGATTCCAAGACTCTTCCCTTCAATTGGCTTAACCATTACACCAAGTTCCATTGATGTAACTGTTGCAGGTGATGACATGATATCACCATATGCAGTTAAAAATCTAACATCAGAGAGTTTCCACATTGATGCAAGTGGATTTTACTCCATATGGGGAACAAACTCATGTTTACCAAGATTATGCAGTCTTGAATCAGGTAGAATGGTTTATTCACAAGGGAAATTTTACTGCATGAATTGTAGTCCTTTTAGTGTTTTATGTTATGATGTGAGTTTGAACACATGGTTCAAGATTCAAGCACCTATGAGAAGGTTTTTAAGGTCACCAAATCTAGTAGAGTGTAATGGAAAATTGTTGCTTGTTGCTGGTGTTGAGAAGAGTAAGTTGAATGTACCAAAGAGTTTGAGGGTTTGGAGTTTACAAGGATGTGGGAGTGTTTGGGTAGAAACAGAGAGAATGCCACAGCAACTTTATGTTGAGTTTTGTGAAATGGAGATTGGGAATAATGGTTTTGAGTGTGTTGGGAATGGTGAGTTTATTGTGATTATGATTAAAGGAAGAAGTGATAATAAAGGTTTGGTTTATGATATGTTGAGGAAGAGATGGCAATGGATTCCAACTTGTCCTTATGTTGGTTATGATGGATTTGAATTGCATGGTTTTGCTTATGAACCTAAGTTGGCTACTCCTGTTACTGCTTTACTTGATCAATTGGCTATGCCTCTTCCACACTTTTAGATTTCTATGTTATAATGTTAATTTTTATCTATGCATGCATGTATAATTATTATTGATGCTATAGTGTTTGTGTGGTGAGATGTGTCATGATCCTACTTATTATGTTGCTTCGTTTGTAGTACTAATCATCATGAGTTTAATAACTTCAATTGTTCTTTGTTAATGTAATGGAATTTATTAAGTCTTCTATCTTGGATCTAACTTTATTATTTTTGTCCGAGCACATTCTAGAGATCAATTTTTGAAAAACTAGTATGAACATTGTACTTTAAATATTAGCACGTGGTACACCAACGTCTAGTATGATTAGCACCTGCTTCACTTTGTCCCATGTTTTTGGCTTCGCACAACATAAATAAATTTGTGTATCAAGCAATGCATCATCCAAAAGCCCCAAATTGCTTTTTCACCCAGAAATCCTTAACTAAGCTTACATAAATTTTTACTTTTTGTACACCTTGTTATCGTACTCCTACCCCGTCCCATATTTTTGTGAAAACTCTATTTTATCTTTATTTTATATATATATATACTAGTATTAAATTGAAATCGACCAAATCTACGTTTGATCAATTGCCACCGATAAAGTTTTTTCAATTCTGAACCGATCAATTCTTTTGATGTTTCCACTTGTTCGTTGGATTTGATATTTGTTGTTGCTCTGTGCAAAATTTGGTTATGGATGATATACGTAAACCACTTATATCATTCGTTCTTTGAAACGCAACTCCAACAAAGATAACAACAATAGTTTCTTCATAAAAAGCAGTTGCGTCGGTTAACATTTTGCAACCTCTATTCAAATATGGTATATTAAAAAACTAATATATTATCAAAATTAAATTATCAATAGTTGAATCACATGTGATTTATATATTAAATCTCTTAATTTAGCCAATTTTAATAAATATTATAATAATGTATACATAGATAAATTAAAAAAAATTATTAATAAAAAAAATTATAATACCAACATACAATCTATTTTTAATTATACCGTATAAATTGTCTTTAAATATTTGTCTAAAAACTCAATAATTCATGTTCCATTCTATCAAGTTAGTTACCAAAACCTTATATCAAAATTAATACAAAAGTAACCAAAAATATTGTAAACAAGTTTTTCTAAAATTTAGTAATTGAACATTATTTTTACTTTAAATATTAGCATGTGGTGCAACCTACTTCTAATATTGTTGAGCTTTTGTTGGCGCTGCTTCAATTTCTCCCACGTTTTTGGCTTGACATTGATAAATAAAGATGAACACTCTATAATTCCAAAGTTTTATTAAATATAGTATCAATATCTAATTATTTAATGTTATGTTACTTTTTATAATTAATTATTTTAAATTAAATTTAAACTCTGAATTATATTTGAGTACAGGTAATTAAGAAAACTCTATGATACAGAGAATTTATAAAAAAAAAAAATGGGTATATATAATATATTAATATTAGACGATTGCTCATCTACATTTCAATATTTATTCAAAATATACAACAACAAAAAATATTATTGAATTGGAGTTTCTGTTAAATGGTTAATCTTATTTTATTCATTATAAGATTGAATTTTTTTCTCTACAAAATCTTATAATCCAATAAAATATTGAGAATTGTAGGAGACGGAAAGAACATTCACCTTTTAACATTATCCAAGGCCCAAATCAATTTTGACCCCAAAAGCTTTTAACCAGACTTACAAAGGATGGGGACATCTCCTATTGGGCCCAATAGTCTCTCTAAAGAATTATCTATCTTGAAATAGTGTTTCTTTTCTTACCCAAATATTCTTAAATATACAAAAATACACGTTTGGATTGATCAACCGAACGTGTAAAATACACTTTTAAATTAACCAATTCAAATAAAATTTAGAGGCTTTTGAGAAGATTTGAAGTGATAAATGAAGCTTTTATCCTAAAAATCTCTTCAAGAAAGGTGTAGGAGAGGGTTAAACCTTTTGAGAGGTACACACTTTTTTATGCAATTCTGTATATGATGTTCTTAAAAACTATACCCTTTTAAAATTCTTTTCATATGTAAATTTTGTCTTTAATTTACTAGCCCTTTAGCTTATTTGAATATAGATCAAACGACTAACTGACCTTTAAATAGAATAACCGATGATATCAATTTTTTAAAGTCCAAGTTACACCTAAAAAAGCTCCTTTGGTATTTGATAAAAAAAGTAAACATTGGGGAATAACATACTAAACTTAAGCTTTTAGAACATGTCATACTTATTTTAAACAAAAATATGCCTTATAAATAGGGGGTGAGAATATAATAGGTAGTCTGTTAGGGGCATGCGGTCTGACCTACTTAAAAGTATGGTTTGACATGTTCTATTTAGTAAAAAGGTTAGACTTATGTTTTTTTTTAAAGCCTATTAATTTTAATAAGTCAGACTCAGACATATAAAAAAAATTATACTATGTCTAATATGCCGACCTATATATATAATTTTATTATTATTTATTAACATTGTTATTTGTTAGTAACTTAGTATTTATTGAGTAAAAGTTTATTATTTTATTAGTTTTTCTTATATTTATTATTTTATTAGTTTTCCTTATATTTATTATTTTATTATTTTTCCTTATATATAAAAGTCTAGTTTAGCCTATTTAAAAAAATATAAAATATACTATTTAAATGTTTTAAAATGAAATAGGCTTTCAGGTCAAACCAGACTTTTAAAAAATGTCAGGTCAGACCAAGAAAAAAAGCGTATGATAGATTGTAGACTAGACTTAGTCAAGCTAGACTTTTAAAAAATGTCAGGTCAGACCGAGAAAAAAAACGTATGATAGACTGTAGGCTAGACTTAGGTCTAAAAAATTTATCGTAGGCCATACTCAACATTACAAAGTCTGGTCTGACCTGACCTATTCGCACCCCTACTTATGAAGTCTAGTCTACTTACATCGATTTGCTCAACACTAAAAACTGTATTAAATAGCTAGACGGGTCAATAATGAGATGAGTTGGTCCATTTTAACAATTTAGTGATGTCTACATACCTTAACAACTAATCAATTTTTGTCTAAACGCTCTTCTAACAACTATCCAATTTCTATCTAAATGTTCTTTGGTGGGATGTTCATTTCAGTTTGAATTAATTTTGAAGTATAATGCCATTCGATCAAAATATTAAAATAACATATGATTTAGTTAGGTTTGTTTGAGTTCCTCAAACAAATCCAAAATAATAATATTTATCATTTTACTGATTCTAATTAACGTTACATTTAATCCTAACATTTATATATAATATTTATCATTTTTTGCTCAAAAATTTCAGCACTTAAACCTTACAACATAACCAAAAAATATTATTGTGCATCACATTTTTCTCTATAATTGAACCTACCTGACAAATCATTGCAGGACAAAGAGACGAAACAAACTAAATATTTAAATCACTTATTTAAATAAATCTATCTTACTTAAATGAGTTAACTCTTTTTACACCCTAGTAATTGTATAAAAAAAACACACATTGACAACTAATGTCCAAATACTCAAATTTTCGAAAGTTAGAGGATTCTCTCCATTCAAATAAAATAGACATTAACAATTGTTCGATTGAAATTCAGTAACTAATTATAAATTAAAAAAAAAAAACTATTTCTTAAAATCATCAAAGTTTGATCGAATGGTGTAGGAGGCCTTTACTGCGTGAATATCTTTGACCGCAGGGAATCCCAAAGGTGAGACCAAACAAACAAACACCAATTCAAGTGCTTCTTCCAGTTCCCATATCACAAATCCTTATGATAATGACAACAACATCCACAAGTTTCACATCTTCAAATGTTGTTCTCAGCACTCCAAATTCATCATTCAATTTCTCTAACTCGTGTGGTAACGCCGTCTCTCTGGGGTTCCATTTCCCATTGCTTCACCCCAAATTGAGCACCAAACTAAAGTTCAAATCTTTATCCATGTCCAGAACAACCCATTTCAATGTTTCGCAAGATTCACTAACTCCCACTGAACAATCACTCTCTTCCTCAGTTGAACATGATTTACTCATTGTGGGTCCCGGTGTTCTTGGCCGTTTGGTAGCTCAGAAATGGCGACAGGTACTCTCTCTTTTTTTTCTTCCTTATTTTTATATTTGTATATTGTAAATTGAAATTCACCTCAATCTAAATTTTATCGTGAAGATCGTAGCACCGACACTCGTAATAATTTGAGAAAATGAATCAATTGAATGTAATCAAGATGTTGGTTTCGGACACATAATTGATCAGAGGTGTCGGTGCTACAGGGTCTGATTTTGTTGTTGTTATGATCTATTGGCATTGCATTTATTACTATTGATTAATAAGTGGCTTCTAAATGTGTGCATATGGATGTAGGAAATTCCGGGTTGTGAAGTTTATGGGCAGACAATGACTAATGATCATCACAATGAGTTGATTCAAATGGGTATTAATCCATCTTTAAAGTGGACAGAAGCTACTCACAAATTTCCAAATGTTTTGTATTGTGCTCCACCTTCCCGGACTCCAGACTATGCTGATAACATTAGGTGACAAATCTCAGGATTAATTTCATTATTTTGTATTTAGTAGTAGTAAAAGGCCAAAAGGGTATAAAAATGCTGATAACATTAGGTGACAAATGTTGTCTGGTTTTATGCAATTTAGTTAAATCAGAATGGTATCAACTTGGTGAAGGAAAATTTGCAGTTGAGTTGTAGTTACTATTTAGTTTCCTTCTTATGAGTTTATGTGAATTTTGAACAAATCAGGCTAGCTGCATTAAGCTGGAATGGTGAAGGTTCTTTCGTATTTACGTCAAGCACTGCTCCATATGATTGTAATGATAACGGACCGTGTGATGAGGTGAGTCATACATCCAATTTGTCATATTATTTTGTTTGTTTGGATTTAAATTGAAGAGATGATGAAATTCCAGTTTACATTGAGACACGCACTTCTTTTCCAAATAATAGTATAATTCGAAGACTGTTTTAATTGCTTAACGTGTGCAACTGCATTACTTCTATTCCATTGCGTCTTGTTCACATTTATCAGTTTCAATTTAGGATACACCAGTTGTGCCAATTGGGAGAAGCCCTAGGGTCGACATCCTTCTAAAAGCTGAAAATGTGGTGCTGGAGTTTGGCGGCTGTGTTCTAAGATTGGCAGGGCTTTATATATCCTTTAAAGGATTCAAATTATTAGAATTGCAAGATTTTTTCTCAATCTGAGTGATCATTGCCTTTATGCTTTTAGTGTCAATGCAATCCTTGACTAATTCCACAAAGCAGATAGAGGGGCACACAATTATTACTTAGAAAAGGGCGTCGTTGATAGTCGCCCTGATCACATCTTGAATCTTATACATTATGAGGTCAGAATGGTCTTTCATCTCAAGTTATTTCTTTTATTTACTTTCCTTATTTTTCCAATAATGTTATATACTGTTGAACTATCAAAGTTTATTCTTCTGAATCTCTTGATAAAGATAGCCTGAGAAAAATGGTGGGAATGTTCACAAATATCAATTAAAATATCAGCCACTGATATTTTCATGAAATCGGTTCATGACAACTAAAAAGAGATTATATCCGCTTAAGACTATTAGTGATTTAAATATATCTTAACGAACAAACCCAAACAAGGAGAAGGGAATGTACAGGACTGGGAAACTTAGCATGTACAAAACTAACTATGATTCAGAGAGGCAAATTGAAGACTAGCCATAGCGCTATATCATAATGCTTTTTGAAAAAGTTTGTTTAACTGTGCCGAAAATGTAAATATACAGAATGAAAGCAGCAATAATAGTAGATACAGTCATACAGATTCTTTGTACTATTTTTGTCAATGGGACCTATGTCCATTCCTCACCATCTATTGAGAATTTTAAGAATCAAATAACATTCCTTTGATCAACCATAACCTCTACAAATCCACCAATAGTTTATTATGTTTGTATATGATGATGCTGAGGCGCATTTTACTTTCATTCCTTTCATATTTTTTCCAATATTATGCTTTCTGTAACATATTTCTATTCATTTAGTAATAGTGATTATGATGGGGTTAATATGGTGCTCATTTTGACATGCTTTCACACCAGGATGCAGCCTCCCTCTTAGTTGCAATCTTGAAGAAAAAGTTCCATAAACGGATTTTCTTGGGCTGTGATAATCATCCTTTGTCTAGGTTAGGTGATCGCTCTTTAAGTTATTGAATGGCAATTTACTTTTGCAGTATTTCTATTTAAACTTCCGATGTTATATCGAATGTCGATATACCATGTTGTTCTGATCTGATTCTTTGTAAAGGAATCTTACATTGTTCTCATTTTTTGCAGGCAAGAAATGATGGATCTGGTGAATAGAAGTGGTAAATTCAGTAAAAGTTTTGATATGTTTAGTGGTAAGTTCTATGTTTGTTAGTGAAACATACATCTCTGTGGCTATCGTGTAGCAAGACACGTAAATACGATAACCACAAAAGAACATATGATTCTAAGAGCATTGTTACATTTTATCTTTTCTTTTTCAGTAACGGATGGCCCTCTAGGTAAGAGATTAAACAACACAAGAACTCGCCAAGAAGCTGGTTGGGAACCTAAGTACCCTAGTTTTGCTCATTTTCTCGCGACCATCTGACAGTTTCCTAAGTGTGTTGTTGTTGTTGGCTCTGATTAATGTGAAAAAAAGAAACAACAATATAGAGGTATATTAGGGAACGGTTGCTGTGGATGGAATGTTCATACACACTGGAAATCTAAACTCTGTATATTTTCCTATTTCTTCATATTTGGCATTGTGTACAACGATGATCAGTTGTTGAATTGTCCTAAAAATGCATCTAAAGTAATTAAATGGAATTTTTAAATATGTTTTGAAATAAATAATTTTAAATTAAGCTTTAGTAATGTAGTAGCATTTGTAAAATTCTTGTATTAGTTGCTGATCAATTGCTCTCTCTTGAAGGCTTGTATTTTGTTGTTCTAGAAAAATATAATACCACTATCTTTCTATTTGAATTGTCTATCAAGAATGTAGTATGATGTACAAACTTTGGCTTTGAACATGAAGGCAAGCCATTTCTTTTTTGGGTGCATGATTAAGTTTCTTATATTTTAAACTCAGAGGTACTACTAACATTTTTCTATTGATAAGAGTGGCTATAGCCTCCATCAAATTGGGACTAAAAGAGAATTGTTGGAATTTGGAAAAAAAAATTGTGTGGTGTTTAAAATGTTAAGTTTATGAAATTACTACTTTATTGCGACTAAGTGATACAGTTTGTAGTATGAGCCCATGCAACATAAAATCAACGTTTTAAACCGGTAGAACCATAAATTGACATCGTCTATAATTTGGTTATTTGAACGGTTCGATGTTAGTTTCACTCTGATTCGAGCACTGTACAACATTTGAATAATAATTTAGTCTTGTATATCATACCACGATGGAGTGACGTTAATATGAGATAGATAGATTTTCTTCCTTTTGTTGTCTGAGAGATTTTATGCTCTTGAGCTCCTTTATAAGTTGCATAGAAATAGGTGTTTCGTCTCTCACTCTCAATGTTTTAAAATACACAAAATATCAAAAGATATATTCAGATTTGTCAATTCAGACATGTAAAATACACCTCTGTATCAGCCAATCTAAAATATTTTTGAAAAGACATAGAGTGGAAAAAATAAAGCTTTCCACAGAAATTGTTCTCTATATTTATTTGATACGGGAAAAAGTGTTTAAATGGAAATGATCTAAGCATAAATTGAGTAGTGGCCTTGGGTGGGGGGGGCCTCAACACTTTTCTTTTTTATATATAATCATGGGCCTCAAAACTTACTGTAACTAATGATATTCAAAATGCTTAACTATTTTAACATGTTGTAGCTTTCACAACATTTTATTATTTATTTCCATAAAAAATAAAAACAAAAATAAAAACTTTTTAAGTTGATCCAAATATTATTGTGATTATATTGTAAATAAGACAATATCTAACAGCAACAAGTGTTTGTAGTCCAACGGTTAGGATAATTGCCTTCCAAGCAATAGACCCGGGTTCGACTCCCGGCAAACGCATAGCTTACAACGTTTTCTTTTAAAGATGCGCAACTTTGCATTTTCCCAATATTTGGCTAAAGGTTTTTTACAATATGGTTTTAAATTTACTTTTATGTAGTACAAGATAGTTGCTAATTAATATTCAAAATTTAAATGTACGGGAATAATAACAAACAAAAATGCTTCATATATATATATGCTAATTGAAGGTTCCATATTAAAATATTCAATAAATGGTTGTCACAACAAAATTTGTTTCATACACATCTAATTGAAATATTGAATATTGATAACTCTTTGAAGCATTTTCTAGACAATCGTGTAGATCATCAGGTACAAGTACAACTCTTAAGAACCAAATAATATCTACCCTTTTCTTCTTTGGGCCCTTCAATAAAATGTACCCATCTGTAAGCACCTTTCTTCATCTCAAAATTGTAAACAAGATACATTTTTCTTCCCCAATCCTGTCTGTGTTGACAGCAACAGTTGAAACATCTTGGGAAAACATAGGACGGACAATTTGGCAGAAAGCATGTTCCGAATCTAAATGCTTGGGGACCAAATTAAGTTGATGATAAACTTGTAACAAGAATGGCGTCATAATCCACCTAGAGGAGACTCATTTGCATGTTCATCCACCAACCAGAAACCATAGTCACGAAATCGCTTTATCTTCTTCTCAAAACCGACTATATAGTTGTTATGAATTATAACGTGCTTTCCTTTAGTTTCCTTTACCCATGTCTTGTTCTTGAAATATAATCCGCCTGTAGGGAATGCTGCTTGTGGAAGAAGGTACAAGTCAACCTGCAAATGAAATGGGGAAAATCATGAAAAGGAAGTCTTAGGACCATTGAAGCAGAACATTTTCTGTTTATAACTTTTTTGTTAAAAACAAGGAATTTTTTTCAAAACAGAATTGACATGCAAAAACATATTTGATCTCTTGCCTATGATGGCATGAGCTACGCTACTTAATCAGAAACCAAAAAAAAAAAAAAGAACCCTATTTGATCATCACAATGCTCTAAAATAAATTCTTAAGACAAATAATTTCTTGTATATTAGTATAATTAGTGTTCGGAAAGTTTACAAACTAGAAGGAAATAAGAAAACTGTAACATACCTCTTTAACATTCTTCATTAAAGCCCAGTTAAAAGCAGGCTGATCATTAGATTTTTTGGTTCTGGACCATGACTCAAGCTGAAGTTCCTCAAGCCACTTTTTTAATATTAGCTTTGCTCCATCGGTAGGGCGAAGAAAAATCATGCAACTACATATATACGGGCGCCCCTTTTTTCCTGGTGGTGGTAAATCATGAGAATGGTCCAATGGTTTGATCTGGTCTCACAAAGAAATTGAAAAGAGTCAGCCATAAGAAAACACAAAACAAATCACTAGAACTGCAGCACATATTTAAACAAAATTATAAGTCTTATGTTCAATCTTTTAACCCAACAAAATTATAAGATGATATTATGATAAAACAGATAAACTGCATCACACATTATAAAATTACACTTGATGAAACACAGAGAACCCTGTATTAATATTTTGCTGAGGCTCTTCAACAAAGAGAAATGTTAGGAATACATTATATGACAGACTAATAGAGAGAGTTTCAGAAAGGGCTTAGATTATTTAGTGAAACCTACATTAAATTTATCCATTGATAAAGTGTGTGAATAAAATGTGTATCAAGCATTTCACTTCTAACTGATAGAGCCAATATGAATTCTTTAGAAACCTGGTACTTAATTAGGAAGAATAAGGAAAGTCTCTCCTGAATATAGCTACAGACTTACAGAACATTTAAGGATTGCTCCTCCCTACCTTTTCTAACTGCCTCAGGATACTAACTACCAACTAACTAATATGGTTATCGAACAGAATTGTATACAGTTTTTTTTATCAAAACAGAATTATATACATTACAGTATTACACACGCGATAAAATCATTTTTGTAGACAACAAGTTTCTGGGATTGATTAGCTTCAAGTTATTATATTATAATAATTGAAATATAGCATAAAAAATTAAATTATATGAGTACTCACTGCAGTCATATCATCTGTAAAGTACACATCATGGTTCCCTTGCAGATAAGGAAATGGATCAGCTAACCAAACCATGTCAACATCATTGTACATTACACTATATCCAAGCTCCAAAATCTTCAGCAGATGGCTTGGTCTCCTTGCTGTAAAGTTGAAGAAACCCTATACAGTGGAATAAACAAACATGGATTCTAAAACTCAGCACCACCCAAGAGAAAGAAACGGATCCAATAATTAATAAAACCACAGCAAAGATAAGCTCAAAAAGTTACCACCCATGACGACAAAGTGTGCTACATTTCCAAAAATCGTCCAAGATAATAACAATAATTCAAAACGCACACCAGATAATTAAAGCACATAACGTAGTTACAAGCCTATAATGAAATCACATCAATGGTTATCAAATTGAGAATCAGGTCTTATGTGAATCATAAGATTCATTATCAATAAAAATATGACACTTTTAAGTACAAAAAAGTGACATAGATAAATTGTAAGTTGATATATCATATATGGACCTCAAATTATTCAAGTTATAAATCAAATGACAAAATAAAAGTGGTTAGCTATATGAAGTTGATAAAAAAAGCCGCTGGCTGCCTGGATACACTAAGTTTAGATAGTAATTCATTAGAATGAATAAGGATTCATCAGAGTGAATCGGGATTCATTAGATTAATGATGAGATTCATGTCCAAAATACACCGATAAAGTTTAACCAAAATACATCAGAGTGAATAGGCATTACAGATTCGTATTGATTAAGTTTAATTTTGCATCAAATCAAGAAATGACTGGCATGTATAGTAAGATACACCGATAAGTGATAACCATGATCACATTATTAAGCAAGACTAAACATCTAAGCAATGAAACTAACTAAAAAAAGGTATCAACCAAAAACCAACATCATCAACCATGAAATCTTCAAGACTACCAAAATATAACAAAGCTCAATGAAAAAAAAAGGACAGGATTATCATTGAGTGGCAAACCTTAGAGCCAAATTTATGAGCAGCTTCAACATCAAGCACAGGAGGAATAAGAACAGCATGACCAGGCCAAAGTTCATTAACCTTATAGAGTGAAGGGTAATCCTCAGCAATAACAAGAACCATATCTTGACGCTTCTGCATAGTGATACTAATCAACCAGTTATTAAGAAAAGGCAAATAAGGTTGGCTAACAATACAAACTATGACAGTTCCATTTTTTGCCACAAAGGTAAGTGCTTGGTCCAATGTGTAGTGACCCCATTTGGAAATTGAAGGTTTTGAAGTAAAGAAAAGATTTTGGGGCATACCCAACCAAGGGGAGAAAACGCCGAGCACAACTATGAGGGATAATAGGGAAAGGAGAATTGTGGGACTGAAAATTGAAATGGGTTTCTTTGAATTGGTTGAAGAAGAAGATGAAATTGGGAATGGATTTGAAAAAGGGTTGTGGAGACTTCTTTGATGTAGAAACCCTGACATTTTGAATGTTGTGGGAATGAGATCTAGTTATGGTGATGGATAAGAAGATTCAGAATTTGATGTGGTGATTATTAGGGATTTTAGAATTCAGAATTTAGATTTGAGATCAGGGAAAAGTGTGTTTGGTTTTCCCGGGAGAGAGTAACAGTGATGATGCTCCGGTACCATTGGGAATTCATCGTCAGATTATTAAAGTTGCGTTTGGTTGGAGGTGTTTGGAAGTGAGATTAAGTTTTTGTCTTTGGTTTAAATTTTAAAAAGGGAAGGGAGTAAAATTCCATTTAAGTTTAATTTATTATCTCTTAATTTTAGAGAATTTGGAAGAGACCATAGGAGAATTGTTCAATATAATTATAAAAATATTATTTAAAATATTTCTCCTTTGTTTGAATTAAATATAATTTTTTTTTATTCTTTTCATTTAAATCAAATATATTTATATTTCTCTCCTTTTAGCTCCACTTCATTAAAATCTCTTACTTAATTGAACAAGACACACTTTAAAATAATTTTAGTTTTAATAACTATTGAATTTTTTTCATAAAATGAAATTAAAATACTATAAACTCTTCATAAGAGTATTTGTCCTTAAATAAGGGCATTTGTCATTAAATAAAAAGTTTATTTTAAATTAATAAATAAATATATTTAGTATTTTTCTATACAAAATTTTTAAATATTTTATTCTTAAAAGAGAAACACCACATCCCTTATTAGTATCTCGAGACAATTTAACACAAATTAAACTTTTATAAATAAAATAAGTATATTAAATTTATTTATTTTGTGTACTTGTGTTTCAAAATTGTCCTTCTATTTGATATTTTAGTTAAACA
>JBBPBQ010020323.1:10305731-10327742 GCA_037974755.1 Cicer yamashitae
TTTAATCATTTAAATTCAATTTAATTTTTATTTAGATCTGTTAATTAAGTCATATCAACTTAATCAATCGAACCTTTCTTCTTCTGAAAGTGGAGGAATTAAGATAAAGAAATTTGACAAAAATACATTTTTAATCATTTAAGTTTAATTCAATTTTTACGTAGGTTCTTTAAATTATTTATTTTTTTATTAGGTCATTTAAGTTGTATTTAGTTCGCACCATTAACTTTTAAGTTATATTAAATTTCGCACTTGATTTTTTTAAGTTTTACAATTTTTTCAAATTACCACTATGAAATGTTAAGATATAACTAAATAAATAGACTTTTATTACTAAGTTTTGAGGGCTATACATGTATCTACATGAATGTAAAGAAAATCAAGAAATGTATACTATTTATAAAATTTTATGAATGTTTTTGTGAATAATTAGTATGAGAGACAAATTTTTTTGTTACTTGATAAGGTTTCTAATGACCAAATAATTTCAATGTTTTTGATCTCTCTGAAATAACAAATATGAGCGAGATTTATTCGAATTGATCAACTCAAAGGTGTAAGTACTAATTTAAAACTTTTCAGAATTGTTTAAATTTCTAGATTAGATGTAATAAGTGAATTTTGAGATAGTTTACACCTTCCAGTCAATCTCAAAGCATAAAAAATTCTGAAAAAAATCAACTTAGTATTTACACCTCTAAATTGATTCATCCAAAGAAATCTCATATGAATTGATTGATTTAAAAAGGGTTAAAATTGGGGAAAAAAGTATTTTGGGGGATTTTTGAGAAAGTTAGGGGTGGGATGAGAAATGTACTTAATTACTTCACTTTAACCCAGATAAAATCTGTTTCTATTTCTTTTGTTTCTCAAAGTATGAGCTCTCAGTTGTGCATTTGGTCTTACTATCGATAGTGGTAGGTAGAAGCAGCCACAGGTTCCACATTTTTCACCCGAGAGAAAAAGCTATCAGAATTCAACCACAAACTTGAACAAAAATTAGCTAACCCTTTACCACCTTTGGCATCACCACCTACTTCTTCACAAACAAAGACGGTAATAATTAGTTGGATTATCAATTATTTTTCTACCGATTTCATCATGAAACAAATGATAATATTAATTTTTTGTCTTTTATTTCAATGTGTATGAGTTATTATTAGAGTACGAGCAGGGTGTTGTACCTGAGTGAATATGGTGCAGATCCAACAGGGTCACAAGAGGGTAGTAATGCCATTTTGAAAGCTGCAGAAGATGCTTTTGAGTTGCGAAAGGGTATTGAATTGCAAAAGGGTATTCAAAAATTTGTACCAAAGAAGATAATTTTTATCTTCTTTCGGGGACATAACAATGGAATTTACTATGAAGACATAACTTTCAGGGACATCTCTTTGATTCAAGCTACATAGGAGGGGGAACTTTCATTGTTGATTCCGCTAGAACCCAAATCAACAACTGCTTCTTCCTTCATTTCACCACAGAAGGAATTCTAGTACAGCAAGGGCATGAGACATTCATATCGAGCTGTTTTCTTGAACAACACTCAACAGTTGGTGGAGACCAAGGTGAGAAGGACTATTCAGGAGTTGGTCTTGATCTTGCTAGTAATGATAATGCAGTCACAGATGTTGCAATTTTCTCAGCAGACATTGGGATTGTTCTAAGGGGTCAAGCTAACATTCTAACAGAGGTGCATTGTTATAACAAAGTAGCATCCTTTGGTGGTATAGGTATCTTAGTGAAATTAGCAGGAAATTTACAACCTAGTAATGACAACTGTTATCTTGATTATACTGGTATAGTCATGGAAGACCCTCTTCAAAGTTCATATCACTAATGGGCTATTTCTTGGGGATGCTAATATTTTACTGAGATCTGTTAAATGTCAAATTTTGGGGTTGAATATAGTGGATAATATGTTCAGTGGTGATCCTAATAAGAAGATTCCAATTGTAAATGTAGATGGGCAATTTAATAATATTGATCAAGTGGTGATTGATAGAAACAATGTGAATGGTATGGGATTGAGATCAACGGTTGGGAAGTTAGCTGTGAGTGGTAATGGCACAAAGTGGGAGGCTGATTTTTCAGCAGTTTTGGTATTTCCTAACCGAATAGTCATGTTCAATATTCATTTCAAGCTCCAGAGGAGCCAAAATTTGTAGCACATTCTATTACCAAAGTGTCAGGTAATGTCGTAGTTGTGAAGAGTGAAAAAGAAGCTATAGGTTTCATCTTCTTCAGTGTTGAACAATAAGAAAGAAGCTAAAGATTTGGTCTTCTTCATTGTTGAATAATAAGAAAGAAGCCAGGCTAAATGGGTAATTGTTTCATTAATGCATTAAACATAATTCTTATAAAAGTATATTTTTGCTTACTTATAGCTTATTGCTGCAGAAATTGAATTTCTGACATGTTACATGTATTTGAGCACAATTTTATGAACTTTATGTAGGAACACGACCTGTAATCACAAAAAAACTGCTGTGTTTATTATACAAAAACATAACTAATGCTTAATAGCTCTGACTTACAAGTTACAATATGTTATTACTCTCTCTTTCTATCTCTGATGATCAATGTACTATGATATATCTAGTCTACCACTGCAGATATGAAAATATAAAGTAAGGATGACTTTTGTAGTAAAAAAAAACTAATAGCTGGACTTTTTCATCCACCGCCACTATTTAGAGTGAATATGTATGAAAGTCGTTTTATTGATATTTATCAGTACATAAGTTTCTGAAAAGAAATTCAATAGTTTAAACATATAATTCTGCATGGTGACAATGGCAGTAACTCTGAGCAAGTCAGCAATTGGTGCTTCAGCAGGAAATATAGAAAACAAAAAGATGAATGAAACACTGGCCACCGGCCACAACATTAACACATAAGCATTGATAATAATTTAAGAAAATGAAATATTGAATTTAACCACATGCATTGATATTGTGTTGGTGTCAAACACCAATATGAGTCGTGGACTTGTCTTTAATCTGAAGTAGGAATTGGAAAAGATAATGGAGGAAAGAACACGGCTAAATCAGTCATTCCACTAAGCATTGTGTTTGGGCAACTTGGCACCCATCATCTAAAAGTTAGGTGATCCTATATATATATTATATATATGGGAAATGCTAACAAGTGCCTCACACTTGTTAAATATTCAAAAAAGGAAATAAAATGTGACTAAATGGTAATGATAATGGAAAAATTGACTATGAACAACTTAATATTTGGTAAGTCAACACTCCGAGTCTTCCATTAAAAGCCTGAAGTCCAAAGTGTGCAATTGAATATGGCAAGCCTTTATCAGGTCATCAATGAGGAGTATACACTAAAAAATTAGCATTAAAATTACCTCTGCCGGATGAAATTAATGTGTTTACATAAAAGGTAATTTTTTTTATTGCTAATAAGTAAACCAAATTGAATCAAAATTTTGATATCAATATCCTAAGTCCACCATGAACAAGACCTATGGAAAATTCAACTCACATTAATTTTAGGCAAAAGCAAAATCCTAGTTTTTCTTTTTCACTTTTAAACTGAAGGATTCTAATGGATATGTATGTATGGTATTATGTTATCATAAGAGTCCAAATTGAGACTAATCATCATCATTAACCATATCCAATAATGGCCTAACTAACTCCTAACTCCTCTAGATGAAGGATTTTCTCATCTGCTAGCTGTCTATATCCTCTTCAGAACTCGAATAAAGCATGAACAGGTGAGTGGATAAGAGAGAAAGTATTAAAAAAGATAGCCATCATTGTAGTTCAGATAATACTTTTATTCTTCCAAACATGCTATGTTACAAATATTATAAAAAATAACAAAAAAAAGCATAAAAAAAGTTTAGTGGAGTCAATACTCACAAATGACAACACTGAAACAATCCATCTGAACACAGAAAATTACTAATCCATAAAAAGGAATAGAACAAGGATGCAGGGTATTGTACTACAAAAGATAGACAAAAAAGAGGAGAAAGTGAATGAGAATAAGAAGTTTATTCCAAACCGAGCCACTCAAGCTGCTCCTAGTTGCCCCTGAATCTGAACCGCTCGGTGCCACTGAAAACAATCAAAGACATAATTAGCAGTCAAAAAATAATAACCACAGACATAATTCGCAGTTTGTAACTAACTAACCAGCACATGTGTTTTGTGTTGCGTTAACTATAGAGATATTGCGGGAGTTATAACCACCGTAATCACAAATCGTGCGATTACACGAATCTGTGGATGTTGTTGTAGTGTTGCCAATTAACACGTTCCTCGAACATTCCATTGACGGACAAACGGACCAACGATTTATGGGTTTTAGTTCAGATGGCTCACATTGTAACCTAATTAAAGACAGAAACCAAATATTTATCAATCAATTAATCACACACTGCACATAGACATAAAGATAAAGTCAATACATACAAACTGTAAAGGAAAATACTCACATAAAGTTGTTGTTACTAGTATTAGTAGAGTCGCATTTACATTTGACACATTCATTTGCAGTGTAGACATAAGTAGCATTTGGTACAAGCAATGGAAAATCCAATGAATCACTTCTCACACTGGAGTTACAAACTAACAAATCAAACAAACATAGCTTCATTAATTCTAAATTATAAAAATAATTGAATTTGATTTGATTAATATAGTAAATAGTAATTAATTACCTGGAAGGGGAACATCGAGAAGCTGACCGGCTTCAAGGGATTTGGGGTCATCAATACCGTTGATGTTCAGAAGTGTCTGTTGATTGGTACCGTATTGTTGAGCAATGGCTTCAATAGTACTCCCTGCTTCCACAATGTGTGCATAGTGTATCACACTGCTCCCATCCACCTTATCACAGCTACACGGCAAAGGAATCCAAAGCGTATCACCAGCGGTTATATTATTAGCGTTTGCGATCTTATTAGCGCTTTGAATCTGTTGATACTTAACCAAACCCGCAAAACGGTTCCTCGCTATTACGTCCAACGTGTCACCCGGTTTTATTTTGTAACGCGGAATTTGGTTCGACGTCCCTGTTCCGTTACCGCATTTACACGGAAACGGAACTTTAACGACTTGGTCGGGTTCCACTTCGAAGTTGTCTTTCGTGTTGCTTGGGAAGTTGTTAGCGCCTAGGAGGTCAAGGAAGTGTTTCACGCCGAACAGGGTTGAGATTTCCTTCAGGGTTGTTGCGTTAGGGGATTGGTAGTCGGTTAGACTACGACACGTGGCGATTTCTGAGCTGCACTTGAAATTTGCCTCGTCTTGAGCTTCTGTTAGTGTTAACGCCACACTTGCTACTGTAACGGTGATTGTTATCACTTTGTATAACCAAACAACCATGTTTTTCTTCTTCCCTCCACTCATTTTTTGTTTTGCCTTTTTTTAGTTTTGGTTGTGATGATTGGTGTTTGTTTTTTTTATAGGTGTGTAGGAGTGGGTCTTACTAAGTGGGGGCGTTGGGTTCATTCAATTCACATTTTGAGATTCTTGGTTGGAGGTTTGAACACACAAAGCACTAGCAGTGTAGAGCGGGCTTGATAAATCATTAAGGTCAATAATGTTACCATTGACTTTGACTCTGAAAAATCAAAAGCAATACTACCAGCTATGTGCATATTTAGATTCTTGGTGCTGAGTTGGATAGAATTACCCTATGCTACCATAGTCAAAATTATATAGTAGTTTCAACAAAATTACAAATTACAGTGTTATTGAGATTATATAAGCTTTGTTTGTTTGTTACTATGGCCAACAATTTTAGTGTTGATGATTCCTGACAGCATAGCTAGCTCTCTTTGGATGAATCATGGAATTATTGCCCAATTATTGCTCGTGAATTATTACATCATGACTCGGTTCATTGATATGGACTAGCTAGTACTAAAAACCATTGCTGCTGACTTCACTTTCCTGAACCATCAAATTTCCTCAAAACACACATTAATACACTTCGGGTTAAGTAGAAACATAATTTTTTTAAGGAAATGACTTTAATTGAGGTTGAAAAAAATAGAGTAATAAGTGATAGATTTAGAGGTTATGGGCAGAAAAAGGAGTTTAATTTAAACAAACACTATTTATGTAGTTAAATTATTGTTATCTCGTGACTCAGTCACACACGTTCAGACAGTATAAGGCTGTCCCTTGGGAGGACTTGAAATAACCACATGGGGAGGAGGTGACTAATCCTAATGTGTTTTTCCTTTCTTTGTATGGGTTGTTGACGTCAAAGGTTTATAAAATTCAAGTGCAAATTAATTTTGACGACTTTAAGGAGACTTTATACAAATTCTAAAAGCCTATAATCTTTGGTAGAATGGTTGGGTTAAGCAATTACATCAAGAGTGTTAGAAACTCTCCATTTCTAACACTTACTCTAATAATTACTAGTATTCTTTTATTAGATGAAATTAATACGAGTTTTATATTTTACAAATGAGTCTTACACTTTTATGACACACGTTAATTTTTTTTGTTGATTTAAAAAAAAAATGACAAATATCACTATAATTAATTAACATAATTTCGAGGTATTCGCACTCGAAATATAATGTCTATAACTTAAGTATAAACACACCTTAATTATACTTAATAAGAAAATCAACGTTAGAAATCGATTTTTCATGAGAACTGTTATAACAAGAAAGGAAAAGTTTTGAACTCATGTTCCCAAAATTGAAATAGTTAAACATATGACACGACTGTGGGCCAGGGATGACTATTATTCTGGAAATTTAATCAAATTTCTAGAAAAAGAAATCACAAGATAAAGACGTGACTGTGCGGCCCAAACACGCCTTCCTAGGTAAGACTTGGAAGAAGACAAAAACGGGAAATAAAATAGCAATATATGGAGCGAGTATGTTAGGCATGCAGCACAATTAACTAAAAGAAAAGTCGTATTAGACGTTGTTTATTGTGTCAAAGAAAATACTATAGTATAATATAGTATCATTGTATATTATTACAAGCATTATGTAAAACTTCAATATAACAACTGTAAAAATGAAAAGGCATAGAAACACGAGGAAGACATAAATCGATACGGTTAACTCGCGTCGAAGGTTTTGACGATAAACAACCATCTGATAAAAAAGTTGTGGTCTCAAATGACAAATTCCCTTTCACATAAATTGTCGGAGACGTATGTTCCTGGAAAGAGTTCCCGAGAGTTCAATTTCTGTTACGTTACCGTGAGTTTAGGGCGATGACCTGCCTATGTCACCATTTTTTCTTTTTGACAAAATTACTCGGTCTAACTCAATTTGGTCCTTAATCTATCACTTACTTCAATCTAAAGCAATTAAGGACTTAAGGATCAAATTAATAATTTCTTTTATTTATAAACATATATTTATTTTTTCCATTTTATGCCTTTTATATTTAGACGGCTTTCTGCTTATTTTTATTGTGTTAAAGTGTATTTATATTTATTAGACTTTTTTTTATATATCATTTACTAGTTTATTTAAAATAAATCTATATTAATTGAAATGACAAAATTAATAGAAAAAAATGGTAGAACAATAAGTAACTCATAGTTTCTATAATTTTTTTAAAAAAAAAACAGTTTTTCAAAGTTAAGTATTGAAAAGTTAAGATTTTTTTAAACACAAAATCTGCAAAGGATATTTTTATAATAAAATAGGATATATAAAAATTATATATTGCCTTTTTTTTTCTATAGATAAATACAGATCATCTCGATTCGAATCCGGAACATACATAAATACATACACAAAGTTATCATTTTTTATATTTTATGCTTAAAAATGCTAATGTGTCACACGAGTCGGCAATAATCTCACCATTTTTAATTTTCATAACTTTTTATAGAAAGAATTTGGATTTTATAAAATAATTTAAAATTCAATTTTTTTTTATCTTATCTCTCTCATCACTCGTTCACATAAGATATGACAAAGATCGGTTAAAAGTCTCTTACTCATTTCTTGTTCATATTATCATATCTTATGTATTATTTTCTTATTATTTACATATTTTTTTACTATCCGTTTTCTTCCTTTTTACTCTTTTTTATTTTCTTTCTCTGTGTTTCTTCTCCGATTTCTATCGAAATATGAAATAATATGAGATATGAGTTTGAATCAAATCTGACATTTTGTATATTTAAATATGCGATAGTAAATATGTAGTGTTCTTCCATCTTTAATTTAGTGGTTTGAATGTTGAGTATTTCATCATAACACTATTAATTTATTGAATGTTGGATATTTGTGGATTTAATTGTTGGGTATTTAGAAAAAGAGGATGAAGAAGATGATAAAGATGGTGAACTTTTTCGAGATTTCAAGAACCTTAAAAATTTAATTTAAGAGTTATGTATTTTTATTACAAAAATTATTTGAAAAATAAATTAATACCAATCATAGGTATACTTGTCACTTCATCTATTTTTAAATTATAATATTTAAAAAGGATAATTTTATAACAAATTTTAAGATGAATGACTTAATTGTTATAATCAAATAAGATAATAAATTTAAGAGAAAAAATAGATAAAATAATGAACTATTATTTATAAATAAGATAAAGGACCACATGAGTAATTTTTCTTATTTTTGTGTTGAAAGACACCATATTATATATAAATTAATAATCCCTCGTATTATAAAATATATAATAAAACTAGACAAAAAAAAGTCAAACATGATCCGTTCTGGGAGAGATTTCTCCTATCCACACCCATCTTTAATTAAACAAAACATATTTATATGGTTTGAATATGTTTTTGGTTCTTGCAAATATGTTTCGTTTTGATTTTAGTCCATATAATATTTTATTTATTTATTTATACCGTTGCAAATTCTAACAAGTTTTTAAAAAGTCCTTTATGAATCTTTTTTAGTAAAAAAATGGTGACATGTCTAATTTTGGACGAAGTGGCACATAGTGACCGTGTAATTGTTGTTGACTATGCAATATTTAATATTTAAAATTAAAATTTATTTTATTAACTCATTTAATCATTTAATTAAAAACTTAAAACTAATTAATTAATTAATTAAACAATTAAATAATAAAAACTCAATAATCTTCATCTTAAACCCCAAATTTTTTAATAAAAACTCAACAACCTTCATCTTCAACCCTAATTTTTTCATCTTCAGATCACAAATTCTCATATCTGATTCAAACCCTAAAAATTCTAATGTTGTGCCATAGCTAGAGATGCTCCTAGCTTTAACCCATTTGATACTATAGCCTTAAATTCTATTCTCTGCTCATCCATTACACCTTATGAGTTCACAAATCTTTTCCTAAATGCCAACCTAGTGATGTTGTTGAATGCCACCGCCCCTGTATGCTTCCTCATCAATATACCTTTCCCCAAATTTTTTGAAGGAAAAACAA
The DNA here is from genome assembly GCA_037974755.1 of Cicer yamashitae. Lineage (NCBI taxonomy): Eukaryota > Viridiplantae > Streptophyta > Magnoliopsida > Fabales > Fabaceae > Cicer > Cicer yamashitae. The sequence goes on from JBBPBQ010020323.1 coordinate 10,315,118, forward strand.
ATTATACAAATAAACATTTGGTCATCAACACCTTATCGAAACTTTTTATTTTCAAATTTGTGCAAGTTAATTTGAAGAGACAATTTTACTATTGATTCTAAGAATTTAGGGTGTGGTGTAAGAAAAATGAAAGATTAGAATTTTTAGGATTTGGATCAGATATGAGAATTTGTGATTTGAAGATTAAGAAATTAGGGTTGAAGATGAAGGTTGTTGAGTTTTTATTAAAAAATTTGGGGTTGAAGATGAAGATTCTTGAGTTTTTTTTTATTTTTTTATTTACTTGGTTTATTAATTAATTAATTAGTTTTAAGTTTTTAATAAAATAATTAAATGAGTTAATAAAATGAATTTTAATTTTAAATATTAAAAATTGTCTAGTCAACAACAATTACACGGTCACCATGTGCCACTTCATCCAAAATTAGCCATGTCACCTTTTTTTTTACTAAAAAAGATTCATAAAAGACTTTTTTAAAACTTGTTAGAATTTACAAGAGTATAAATCAAACAAAAAAAATGACAGAAACTAAAATCAAAACGAAACATATTTGCAAGGACCAAAAACATATTTAAACCTATTTATATTATTTATTTTAGATTTACATATCCTCAACATTCCTTTAAGTTATGTTGAAAGTAACCTTGAAAGGATTTTTTCTTAGTCAAAGTCACAAGAATACTTTTGTTGTCTACTTCGAGAATGCACATGCGACATCATATCTTGTTTGTGAATCGACGACCAAGAGTAGCTCTAATTGCTTAGCCACCAAATGATTTGGTAAGCAATCTTTTTTTTCTTCCATGAAATTGCAACTATTATGGCCCCAAAAGAGTATTTGATGACAATTAAAATCTCGCTCGTTCTCATGAGTTGTTGCATCAACATTAATTTTGAAGATGTCTGGATTCATGAGCTGTTGCATCAATATTAATTTTAAAGATGTCTGGATGATGCAAGATCTAGCACACTTCACTAGTGAGATTAGAGTTATAAGTCTGAGCCAAAAAATAAGATAACGTTAATTTGTGGGAGCAATCCAACTATACATGATCGCTCTCCAAATAAGGTATGCCCTTGTTATTCGACGAAATAACATGTACTTGTTTATGTTTTAAACACATTTTGTTTCCCGCAAACGAAATATTGTGGAGCACAGTAGGTATATGATTTTTGTGTCTTGATAAGAAGATCGTAACATAGCACCTTCAAACCAATTAATGAAGCTTGACTTGATCTCCTCATATTTTGTTCCAATAAGGGATTTGAAAATCTAACTAGCCCATAAACACCCTTTAAAAATATGATCAAGAGTTTTCAATTTCAAACCACATCTAGGACAAAGGAAGAAGTTAGGAATGACTTTGTTATATATTGGATACATTTGGGAGGGGTTGTGATTTTCTTCCAAAACTTCTTAGAATAAGAGTTATCCTAACATTTTAGTTGATCAATCTTCTTTCGGTCTGTAATTTTTTTGACGAAAAAAATAATATTCATTTATTTAAATTGGTAAAAAATTACATCGATTGAGAACAATATAATTTAAAGTCGCTAAAACAAAAAATGATAAATATGCAAATAAACTCACAACATCTAGATTAATAGTATAAAATAACAATTTAGAGAGAGGGGAGAATCTGTTGGAATGCACCAAGAGACTTGCGACAATGGGTGAACATATCCACGGTCAAATAACTATATAACTATGATGCACTTAGGGCTTGATGAACCAACATGACATAATAAATTTATCTAGAGCTCTATCATATCTTTTATTTTTAGTTGAAATTTATATCCTAAATATCAACTGAGTTAGAAATCAGTGTGATATGATAAGAACAATAATTTACTCAATTATTCTTATAAAATATAAAATTGAAATATAATAAAATATAAATATAAAAAAAATATAAAATATAAAAAATTTAAATCTAATAAAATATAAATATAAAAATTAATAGAATTTGATATTAAACATAAAAATGAAATGTTAATAATTAATTTAAAAAATATTTATGATTTTATCACAATGATAGCTGTGTTTTTTTTATATAATTTAATAAATTAATATTCAAAACTATCAAAATATGAAAATTAATTAAAATTTTAAAATAAATATAATTTATTTACAAAAATTTGTCATTTACATATAGTATATATTATATTTTTATTTAAATTATCTAGCAAATAAAATAGAAATTTTGGATACTTAATATTTTTTTAAAGTATTTAAATTGTCTTTTAGTACTATCATGAATAGTATTGAATATAAAACTATTTCATTATTTATTTAAATTTTTTAATATTTTTTATTAATTTATAGTTTTTTGAAAATAATAAATTAATTTATAAAAAAATTACATAATTATTCACAAAGATAATTTTATTATTTAAATATAATATATTATATTAAATTATAATAAGATATGTATCAATACATGATGAAATAAAATATTATTATTTTGTTTAGTATAATGTTTATCATATTTATCCAAACTTTATAATATGTCTGTGTTTTATTATAGGTATCAAACGGACCATTAACTTTCACATTGATTCAACCCCACGCCGCACTATCCCATTATAACTAGGAAGTGGAAGGCAAAAGAAAGAGATAACTTGTTAGTGGATTCAATCATTTCGAGTTCCAATTGCATCAAAGCCCTTCATAGTTCATAAGGTTAGCGTTCATTTGACTAATTTTATAATTTGAACGAAAAGATGCAAAGGCAAGGGAACGTAGACATTTTGAAAAAAATCAAAATACAGACACGTAATTGACATAATTTTTTTTGAAATAATTTGTTTTAAAAAAGGAATTTCGAAAAGATATAATAACTACACAAGTATTACAAAAATCTTAAAAGAAAATCTCATAACATAGTCTTAGTTTTTTCCAAAAAATAAAATTAATTTTAATATTTTTATAATCATATTATAGATACGAAATATCAAAAACCATTTATAAAAAGAAATATTTATAGTCATTTAATACTTACTAATCTCTATCAAATAATATATTGGACATAAAAGGTGATTTTTTTTCCTCCCTATGCAAGAGTTAGAAATTCAACCTCCAATCACTTCTTTAATTAAGGGATCTGAATCTTTTAATTTTTTTATTTTTATTTTATATTAAAATAGATGATAAATTTCATCGTAATTAACTCACACAATTATGACGTCTCAAATTCAAACTCGAGACAAGACGTCCAACCTAATAATATCGACATTTGTCTTTAAGGTTTAAGGGATTTGAATTCCTTACTACTAGACCAATATGACGGAAAAATAATTCATATATAATTTAATAACATTATACAATAAAATTATTTTATTTAAGCTTAAACTAACAAAATCCAAATGATTGGATGGAACATAGTGGGAAATCAAAATTGAAAGATATACATATCACTTGCTTTTTGATTCCTTAGAAGCGCAAATACAAAAAGAAAAAAAAAACAGTGGATTATCAAGTAAGCATCTCTCTCACGTCCACATATGCCCCCAATTAATTTCTCCACCATATGTATTTAAGCACTCATATTTTCCTTTGACTAGAATGAATGAATAAAACCATTGCCTATGTGTCTTAGTGTTATTTTCATGTACCTAAATATGTGTCGCCTTCTCTATGATTCCCATTTTCTTCTTTATATGTATCAAATTCCCTCATTATTAATTACTTTTCCATCTCCATATGGCTGAATCTCATTCTCAATCTCCAACACCATGTGATAACCACCAACATCATGAACAAGTTGGTGGTTTTGATTGGATGGTTCTTGTGGCAGCTATTCTATGTGCCTTTGTTTGTGCACTTGGTCTCAACACTATGTTACAATGTGCATTTCAATGTGTTGGTCGTGTACTCACTGAGCCTATGCAATGGATTGCTTCTAGAAGGTTGAATTCTAGAATCAAAAAGAAAGAAATGGTAGCTTTGCCAACTTCAACATATAGTCACTCGGGTTCTCCTTCTTCAGCTTCTAGTTGTGTCATTTGTTTGGCTGAATTCACTAATGGAGAACAAATAAGGTTCCTCCCAAAATGCAATCATCTTTTTCATGTGGTTTGTATTGATAAATGGTTGCTTTCTCATTCTTCTTGTCCTACTTGTAGGCATCTTACTAAAGTCTAATACCTCAATTCACTCCTTAATGATTGTTATTACTATATATAGAGCTAGCTAGTTATTAATTTTAAGTAGATTAATATCTAGGCCTTGTTTGTAAGGTTAATATATACAAGATTTGAGTGATATATGAACTTCCTCTGATAGTTTCCCTTTAATTTGAATTCAATTACTTAGTAAATTTGCTTTTTTTTTTACATAACATTTCATTAAAATCATCTAAAACCATATGTAAAATCTTCTTCTTCCTAGACATTTTTGTGACCTACAAATGAGAGGATTTTAGTCTAATAAAAAGAAATCTCAATACAATGTGAGGAGATCCTTTCCCTTTTCTTTTGACATTTTTTTTTATCCTTATTAAAGCCATAAACACACTTTCTCTCCAATTCCAAACTCTCATATAAATTTGGTTTAATCTTTCGAATCATTTGACTTTACTTCTTCCATTTTATAATTAGCATCGTTTAAAGTTTTCGTATACATATTAAAAAATGCAATAATTAAAAGAAAAAAGAGAAATCATTTTATTAAATTGTCTATCTTAATCATCGATGAGTTTTTCAATATTATTACTACAAAATATAATAATAATTTAAAAATTGTGTATATAATAATCATTGAAGGGTAATATCGAAAAAAAATCATTAAAATTGCATTGTAAATTATGAATGACATTCATTTTGAGACAATTGTTTTTGCTAAAGTGAAGTAACATACATTCCATGCTTCTAATGCAAAGGAATGACAACTAATTTTTATACTTGTTTTTTGGATAAACTATTATTTTAGTCATTGAAAGTATAAGATGCTGTCATTTTGTCTCTGACTCAGAAAAAAAAATCAAATTGATACTCGAATCATCAAAATGTCAGTCAATTTAGTCCATAAAAATATGATATTATAATGATAATGACTAATTTTGACAATAAATTGTATTTTTCATGGACTTTTATGACTAAATTATATGTCTAAAAAACTATTTTGATACGAAGACTAATTTAAATTTTTTGTTGAGTCAAAAACTAAAATAATTACATTTTATACAATTAAGAACTAAAATAAAATGATAAGTTATCCTGCTTTTTTCTAATATACAACTAGCTTTTTCATTTCATCCATCCCAACATTTGTTCAAGGCCTCAGGTTGGGGGAACACGTCCTCACATTCTCAATCAAGTGTGTACGCGTGTACACACACATCCTTTGACGTTGAGACAAATTTACTTCGAGAGTAACTTTTATTAAAATTATTTCATTTAATAACTCATTAAATAAATTTCACAAATCTAACTTTTTAATATTTTTATAATATCTTAGTAATCATAAATACAACAAAAATGATAGAAATTATATACAACTAGTTATAAGATCTTTTAATAACTTTTTTACTAAAGTTGTATATTTAAAAATATAACATACATTAAATTAAAGTTATTTAATAATGTATTAAATATTTTTAAAAATTTATGAAAATTTATATATTTGATCTATTTAATAAGAAATATGAATTTGATAGTAAGAATATTGAAATTTAATGTACACAAACACTTATTAAGTGAATATATAAAATCTAACAAAAGTTATTCTTCAAGTGTCGCTCGTATATATTTAAGAGATCAAATTATATTTGAAGAGTTATACCAACAATCACATTGATTCAATAACATTTTCCTCAAAGTCTTTTAGGGATCCTGAACGTTTAGTTCATTGTTCCTCTCGACGCTCCCTGGACTCCCCAACAAATGGTATTAGAGTCATGATTTGACTTGGTGGGTGAGTGGGAGTGGATTTTAGTGTTGGATTCATGTATTGAAAGTTTTCTTGGCGATGTAGTCGGCAGACGGTTTCCATTGGTGATAACGGCGGTGCGAGTATATATGATGTGAGAGTCTCATATTTGATGGAAAGATTGATACGTTCAAGTGTGAGTGGTTAAACCTCACATTGACTTAAAATGAGATAACTTTGAGATATATAAGAGTGGTGACCTATATACCTAATGTCATAAGGTTTTGGGTTGAGATGTAGTGTCAAAGTCTTTTAGAGATTCTATATATTTAGCCTAATGTTGCTTTTGACGCTCCTGGAGACTCTCCGACAATAACATTTTTATGTTTTAGTCTATGTAAATATTTTATTTGAATTTAGACCATGTAAATCAAAAATTGTTGTTTTTAGTCTCTGTCGTCAGCTAATTAATCCACGTGACATGATTTTATTGGACCACATATGACATTAGTAACTCAAAACAACAATTTTTGAATTTACATAGACTTAATCTAAACAAAAATACATAGACTAAAACTAAAAAAATACTATAATTGCATGAATTAAAATGAACTAATATTAAAAGTGGTAAAGTTAAAAAGAATGAGATTTTTTTTTTCCTGAATACATTTAAGGGATGAGTGGATAGTTCATCTAATTTGAGCTAAAGTTAAAGAATTGGTGGACATGAGTTCAAACTCAAGTGAAGAAAAACAATACTAACATAAAATCAATTATTAATTTTGATTGTTAATTTTTTTGTTCTTGAATAAATTCATATATGAATAGCTATCGCAGTTGCGTTTGTAGTGACGTTAAGAATTTTGTTGTTTTGGCTATTGCAGATGTTGCATGACTGATTGCGGTCGCTGTAATGTAGAGAATGAGGTAAGGTAGTATCTAAATATAATTTAAAAATGTATTTTTTTACCAATTTAAGTTGAAAAATGTGGAATTCTTGAATTTTTTTCTATGTTGTTTCGTAGCGGACGTTACAGTCTTTTTTTTGCGAATTTCCTTTACATCCTTAACATCGAAAAAAACAATATCGACAATTATCTTTACTTTTTTGTTGCGACCGTTTTCTCAATCACAAACCATTTTCTTAAAACCTTGATAAATATTATTTTAATAACATCTGAGTTTAAAATTCATATATTAAATTACCACCTACTTGTTTTAATATATATATATATATATATATTAAAAAGACAACGAAGGTTATAATTAAGGAGGAAGTAGTATAACCCAAAGTATCAAATTAAAGGAAAGTAAAAGGCTGTTAAAAATATTAAGTCTTAATTTAATTGAATTATTAGATTGAATATATTTTTTAAATTTGAACTCAGAAATTTAACAAATAGTAATGTTGTGAAATTGAATGTAGTATCTCGAATTAGAACATAAAACTCATAGTTGTCCGCATATAAAAGTAGATGGATATTTAATACAAATCGTAAATTGCGGATTAAAGTTGTTAATCGAGAACTATAATTTAGACATCTTCTACTGCAGCCTACAAGTAGTTTAAAATTTAAATTTAAACTAAAAACTGCTCTTTCTCTATACTGAGAGAAAGATATTGTGTACTAGGATACTTGTATCACAAGAACAAGACAAGGGCTCTCTCAATATTAAGATATGTATTATTTTAGTAAAAAAAATTGTTTCAAAAGAAATATCATTTTTAACTTTTAAGTAATTTTAATTATTTTTTTTATATTACTATTCAATAGTTACTATATCCATAATTTACAAAATATTAATGTATTTTATATTAATAATTATGAAAAACTTATAAATAGTTATGATATGTAATTTGATAAAATAATTTTTTTTTTATATATGCAAAAATTTTAAACCATGGGAGATGAAAGGAGTATACCACACCCACACCACTGTCTCACTATTATTTTAATCATAATTTGTATTATGTTTGAACATTTATTGCATTTTTTCCTTCATGTCAAGCAAAAAGGATCCCACCTTAAATAAATAACAGCAAAAAGTGTTACTTTCTGCCATAGAGATATTTTGATCTCTTGGAAAGAAGTAGCGTGCATAGAGTGTCAGAAGGTTGTCGTTTGACATGGAAATGATAATGATTTCTAAATAGTGGTGCATCATGCAAAACCTATTTTAAACCATTTGATTCACCGATTCTTGTTCCTCAACTATTGCAATCCAATTAATCACAACGAGAATAGTATTCATCCCCAAATAAGGAAGCGCAAAACTTTCTCCAACGATAAAAAGATTACATATATATATGGTCGATGGGGCGAAGATTTTATTTTAGGATTCATAGTTGAACCAATTCTAATTTAGCGCTCAACTTATTGTAAATAAACAGATAAAGGTTAACAAGTGTCCAAAAGAGTATTTGAGAACTTGTTCTTTTTAAATAAATATTTTACTATTTATAAAGGATTCAAATATAAAAAAATTTAAATATAAAAAAAATTTAAGTAGAAATATATTAAAATTTGTATTTTTAACTATTTACAAGTTTAAAATTTATTTTCTTAAATAAAAAATATAATTTTTTATTTCTTTAATGAGTGTACTAAGTACCCTTGTTTTTAAGTCATTTGTTACCAAAATTCGTAAATAAAATAGTATAATAATTTCATAATAAAATTGAGTGAAGATACATTTTAACTCAAAAAAAATTATAAAATACATCTTTGAAAAATAAAGTATACTTTAGTTATGAGTAAAATAAATTAAGATAATTTCGTTTTTATTTGAATCACTTTTTTTTTATAAAATTTGAATGACTATTTAGAAAAAGAGAAAATTGTATTTTTTGATAATAATTAAAGAGAGACAATTAAGTCTCAGATAATATTTAAAAGAGATATTTAGATTTGTGACAACATTTAAATATAGAAAATTTAGTCTCTACAACAATAAAAATTCTTAAATAATTTTTCCATCAACCGACCATTTTTTAGTTTTTACGATAAACGATTTTAAATTAGTAATATACCATTTATTTGATTAAAAAACAAATACTATTTGACAACCATGGTAACCCCTCCTTGAGAAATAAGCTTATACCTATATAAAATAAAATAAAAAAGCTTATATGAATTAAGATTTTATTTAAGAGAACCAAGTAAATTAATAAGTTATAAATATGTATACTGGGTAAATTAATTCAAATAACTCAAAAATTGATAATAATTTGTTTTATAACAATGTTGTATTGTATTTTTTAAGGGAATTGTTACTTAGCAGCTTATTGCAACTAATTGCAAAGTCCTCATATAAAATAACACTTACACAAAAACAAAAAGTCAAAGTGCAATTTGACGCTATTAATTAAAAAAAAAATTGTAAAAATCAAATCGTTTATTTTTAAATATTATCATAAATTTACTTGTCCATTTTTAATTATTGTGTGAGACCACTAGTAGAAAATTGAGTTTTTAATACAGCGAATTAAGTTGTTTACGTGTCACCAGAATTAACAAATGAAGCGGAGGTATGTTTAAGTCTGTCTGCAACAAAATGAGGTGGTGATAATTTTGTAAATATATGAAACACCCTTAATGGTTATATTGACAGATTTAAGAGAGACCGTAAAAATAAAAAATTAATATATCCCATCTTCCTCTATTTTTAAGTGAGTTAATTGGATAAACCACTTAGGCGATGACAATTTTGTAAATATTTGAAACTCCTTTAATGCGGTTATATTGATAACTGATTTAAGGTAGACTTAAAAAAAATATAAAAAATCTCATATACTTACAACCTAGGTTCTCACTCCATATTGCATTTACAACCTCCACCATCTATTCCCTAACCTCCATATTGTGAACACTTACAACCTAGGTTCTGACTTTCTGGCCTCTTCTAACGTGTCGACTTCACAATCCACTGCCTTTTTATCGTCACCACTTCGTTGAGACATGTTTGATTCTCAAGTTCTTGCTCATTGAACATTAAACTTTATTTATATAGAGATATCATTGTGAGTAATTTTCTATAATTTTCTACTACTACAATTGTTGATAATTTATTATGCAAATCACATAACAATAATTGTTCACACCTTACGTTGTTAAAATTATCAGTATATATAGACATAAGTTCATTTCCAAATAATAACAATATTAAGTTACTTACTTACTTTGTGTGGATTGAAATTTGATACTTTATAAAAAAAAACTTATTAACAAATTAGATAACACAATTATTAATTAGAAACTCCTACTTATATGATCTATAATTGAGCACATATAAGATCCATAATTGAGCACAAAAGAGTGACCAAAAACTAAACCAAGCCCACTTTAACCATTAGAAAAGGAAAATGGAGATGATAAAAGCTAAAAACAAGTTATGTCAATTGTCACGGCCAACAATAACATGCATTACTACATATTTTAACTATCAAGAATTCCATAACACAACACAACCAATAGAATGGACACGATAAGCAATGCAACCAGCAGATAGCGAGTAGAGAATGCAATTATAGATAACACTAAAAGCACAAAATAAAATAGGTGATCAGTTTTAAATAATGTATAGATTATAAGTGCCATGATCCGTTGTAGTCTAGTTGGTCAGGATATTCGGCTCTCACCCGAAAGACCCGGGTTCAAGTCCCGGCAACGGAATACATTTTAATTTTGTGTTGTCTTTTTCCCTTTTTCAAACTTCAAAGAGAAAACAATTATGATGTGAAAAAGTGGAAAGGTCAAAACTAGGGGCACACGTGGTCGTAAATGTAAGCAACAGCAGAGTGCAGGTTGATAATCACACCCACTAACTTGCCACGTTCTGTTCATGCAAACAACTGCTCTCTCTTTATAAGCACTCATTCTGTAACACCGGTTTCAAAATCATTCTCAAATTCAATAGTTTTGCATAAAAATGCCTGGCCTTACTATTGGAGACACTATTCCTGATCTTCAAGTTGATACTACTCAAGGCAAGATCAAACTCCATCAATTCTGTTCTGATACATGGACCATTCTCTTCTCTCATCCAGGTGATTTCACCCCAGTTTGTACCACGGAACTTGGTAAAATGGCTCAGTATGCTTCTGAATTTAATAAAAGAGGAGTTTTGCTATTAGGTATGTCTTGTGATGACTTGGAATCACACAAGGAGTGGATCAAAGACATTGAAGCCCACACTGTGAGTCACTCTTCCAATTTTCACTTACACGCCAAAATTATATATATAAGTTTCTAATTGTGTAAATTGATTTTTACTGAATTATTTTTTTAAATTGATTTTGGTTGATAGTGACTTGATGGTAAAGTTATCATGTTTGGATATATTTACCAAGTATTTTTTTAAAATCAATTTATGTGATTACAATTGCTACGTGGAACCAAAATTATGTGTGTGAATGATTGTAAATATGGTGTATAAAAAAAAATGTAATGTAAAAAAATGGTGTAATTACAGCCAGGGGCAAAGGTGAACTATCCAATAATTACTGATCCCAAAAGAGAAATCATCAAGCAACTCAACATGGTAGATCCTGATGAGAAAGATTCCAATGGGAACCTACCATCAAGGGCTCTTCATATAATTGGGCCAGATAAGAAGGTGCAAAGCAAAAATCTTTTACCTAAATTAATAATTTTATAGTATTTTTTCTTCCTTAATAAATGATGGGTTAGTTAATTTATTTTTTTGTAGATCAAGCTAAGTTTTTTGTACCCTGCAACAACTGGGAGGAACATGGATGAAGTGCTGAGGGTAGTTGAGTCACTTCAGAAGGCATCTAAGCATAAAATTGCAACTCCTGCTAACTGGAAACCAGGGGACCCTGTTGTCATTTCCCCTGATGTCACCAATGAACAAGCCAAGGATATGTTTCCTCAAGGTTTTGAGACTGCAGATCTACCATCAAAAAAGGAATATCTTAGGTTCACCAATGTTTGATGTATGTGCCACTTGAAGGATCTATATCCCAATGAAACTATATATGTCTAGTTCAATTATATAAACCATAGTATATATGTGTTGGCCACACTTTTAAGTATCTTTTTGTTCGCTGTGGATTCCATGTCTACAGTTTTCATGCTGTAAAATTCCATATTTTAATTTTAACTTGTTTGTTCATCCACTTATAAATTACTTTTTTTTAAGGTCTTATATAAGTTTTCTTTAGAGAAGAATCGTTTATTAGTAATGGTAATTGTGGAGAGCCGAGAGGAAAAACAAATCCAAGTTGGGACAAGGGGTAAATCTAAGAGTTTTTGATAGTTTTTTGTTTTTGTTTGACAAATTACATCTTTAGTTACACACGGGAAATATTAAATTTATCTTTTTATTTTTATTTTTATCACGCCGAATTATTTTTAGTCTTAATTAATTACTTTCATTTTGATTATTTATTAGATATTTTTAAAATAATACTATAAATTGTTAGTAATTATATAAAAAAAACAACAAAATATATTTATATGTAATTTTGTAACATAAATTGAGATAATTTTATGTTTCAGAATTCTAAAATATATTTTTATGTAATTTTGTGACATAGATTAAAAAAAAAATTACATTTAATTTTAAGTTTAATTTTAATTTTAAGCTAAAATGTGAACTTAGACACTAAATAAACTGTTATTTTTCTATAATTTATATAGGATATATTTTACTTTTTTTATTTTTTTTATCTTGGAAGTTATTTTGTTTAAGAGTTATTAAAAAAAAAACTACATATAAATTTTTTTTTTTTT
>JBBPBQ010020323.1:10333738-10348654 GCA_037974755.1 Cicer yamashitae
TACATAATTGATTTACTTAATATCAAAAATTGATTTTTTTATTTAGATTAAACAAATTATATATTAAATTTTGTTTGTAATTTTTTTTAATTAACATTTGTAACACTTAAGTTTCTAAATCAAAAATAATTTTTTATTTGTATATTAAATAAAAATTTAAATTTTCAATTAAGAACACCTAAATTTGACCATTAGTAGAAAAGTTATTGATAGATTTCACTTATCTTCTTTGTTTTTTTGTTTGTTTTTAATATCTGTTAATATTCGTATAAAATATTGAATCAATGAGACTTTTAGCCAAAAAATTTAAAAAATATGTGTACTAATATTTTTGTACAACTTATTTGTATTTTCAATATTGATATCCACATTTTTTAAATTTTTTTAAAAAACAAAATACCGCTTTTGCCTATTTATAATATTTTTAACGCTATCTTCGTCACGTTCATAACCTTATACTTCCCAAATTACGGTTCATCTAACAGTAAATATAAAATTAATAGAATTACAATAGTTATTTTAATATAAATATAAAATTTTGGATGACATATGAGAATGTTTCCATAAGAATTAAAGAATTTTTATTTAGCAAATTATTAACGAGGTGATCGTGAATACTCTATGAAGATTTTACGTGAACATAAGAATTCATAGGTAATATGTGAATATTTTTGTTACTAATGTTATACGATAAAACAGAGGAAAGCAACCATCACAAACACAAATTTACATTGATACTCGAACTCGAAAAAATGAAAGTCAGATGATATAATTGTAAAAATTTTAAACCTTATAAATTTAAAATAACTCATTCGCACAATCTTAGTAAGAATTTTAAATCTTATAAATTTAAAATAACCCATTCTCCTAATCTTACTCTGTCACAACTTACAAATAGATTGCGTGTCTAATTTTATATTCTAGCTCATGTTATTAGACTTCATGAAGTATATAATAAAGACATTTTATATTCAAACATGCTAAGCATATTGTAGTGCCTACTTGCCTTTAAATTTTGAAGTTAATCAATGTAGTTCTTTATAACGGTCGTAAGCCAATTCATAAAAAAGGTGTATATAATTAAATGTTGTAATTGATTATCACAATTGATTAAACTATTTCATTTGTGTTAAATGTAGGAAGAACTAAAGAAGCATATGGTATGGGAGACAAAAAGCTCAAATAATCCTCAAACAGCTCAAGATTCTACAAACTTGAAACGATATTTACTCAAAAGTTAAAAAGAAGAGGACGCGTGCGTTGTCTTAGCAAGATTCCCTAACATGCAAGTTCTAGTTCTCACTCTCGTGCTAACCATAGAGTTAAAAATATTGGAGAATTTGCTTGTAAATCTTGTTTCGTTATTCGGTTTTTTGAAGATCCACAAATTAATGAGTACTTACAAGTTGTAGCTGAACATGTATGATTTATAGACATAGTTCAGACTCATTGATAGTTGAATTTGTACCTAATATGACAAATGCACTTGAAATTTGACAAAACTAATTAGCTATTGGAAAATAGATATGAAATTCAAAGAGTTTTATTATGTCATAAACATATTTTGATTGCGGTTATATTAGCATGGTTTATAACTTAAAGAATACTATCTCAAAGTACTTTTTTTAGTTTTAGGTTTAACTATGGTTTTAAAAATGATATGTGATTGCGGTTATGGTCGTGTCATCATGGTTTTTAAGTCTCAATTACCATAAATGAGACTTTGTCAATCATATTAGATTGTAATTCTCAAAAGTATCAAAGATTCTGACTTGATTGCGATTTTGAAATCTTGTGTTTAAGTGGTGTCTTTTATTTATTTATTTATGTATGATTTTTGTTAATTTTATATATTTTATTGTGTGACAGAGCTTTATGAGCTAATTTATCCAATCTGAAGTATTTCTCAAAAGCAAGTGTTGCAGGACAAAGAATAATGGAAATGATAAATAGAGTTCCAAAGATAGATTGTAAAAACATGGAAGAAGAAATTTTAGAGAAAGTGTCGGGAGAAGTTGAATTTAAGAATGTTGAATTTGTGTATCCATCATTTAGGACACTGTAATCCTAAATGATTTTTGTCTAAAAGTTTAATCAGGTAAAACATTGACATTAATTAGAGGAAGTAATTCTGAAAAAATCAACTATTGTATCACTTTTGCAAATATTTTAAGATCAATTAGTGGAGAAATATTTGTTGATGGAATTTCTATTCATAAGTTTCTAATGCTCTAATTTCATTTCAATATTGCCACAAGGATATGATACTCATGTTAGTGCTATAATTAAAATGTTACGAAGGCAAGTAACATGCATTTAATGAAATTAGTAAAATTAAATTATATTTTATTGTAAGTTTTAATAGAATTAGTTAATAAAAATAAATTAGAAATTTAAATTAAATTTACTGGTATTAATAATTTAGAATTACAATTAATAGTGATATCAAATAAATTTAATTTAATAAATAATAATAAGTTTTAGTGACAAACAATACCGTAGGAAGAAATCGATTATTTATTTATATATATATATATATATATATATATATATATATATATTTTTTTTTTTTTTTGTGACAGTCATTGTAATAGGTAGAAAAACATGTAGTGACAATTCTCAAAATATAGCAAGACACCACTTTAATGTTGACGATAAATTTGGGTGTCACTCAAAATATTATTAATCTTTATCTATGACTTTTAATGACAAATCTATCACTAAAAGTCAATTTTCTTATAGTGAAAGAAGGTCGCGTGACCGAGAGAGAGTGAGACACATATATGGTCGTCGTGAGGGACTCTGACAATACATTGGTATCTATTAAAATAAAAAAGTGTTTACCTAAGATAAAATGCGCCAAGTAAATCTCTATATACAAATATGTCCCAATCAAATAAATAATTTATCATTTTTCCTAAAATAATCATTCTAGTAAAAATAAAAATAATCAAGTCTTGTTTTTTTTGTACATTATTGAATGTCTCAAATGCAATAAGAAAACAAAGACAACAAATAGGAATAGCCTATGTGAAATGAACTTTGTGCGACTCTAGGTAATATTGGATTCAATTCAACTGATTAGTGAAAATTAACGGAGAGAAATGTCCCAGCAATTTGGTTATATCTTGTGCAAATTTGGAGCAGAGTTTTTCACTATATTGCCCTCAATGAAGATTACTCTATATAAGTTAAATATCCAAAGTTCACATTCATTTGGATTCACATAGACATATACTTTATAGTGTCATTCAACAACTCATCACTCAATATGGGAATAATACACCCAAATAAGGACGAATCCTAAGAGACATACACAAAACAAAACCATAACCATCAAAACATATACTAATAGACTCTATACCTATGTATTATACAATATAACAAAATTTAGAGTAATTAATGTCTCTAATAACTAATTAATTACTGCATTGATATGTAGAAAGATCACCCACAGTCTCAGGGTCACCTTCTCTTAAGCAATTAATTGGAGGTATAGTCAATGTCTCTTGATTCCCATAAGCATTCCAACAAAAAGGGTCATCCAACAATTCTCCTTCATAAGGAAAAAGCTCAACCTCAGATAGTGTTATGTTTGTGCAAGCCACAGTGTCACTACAAGCAAAGTGAATAGGAGCAGTTCTAACATCATAAGTACCCTTAATGTTTTTGTAGGACACATCATTAACATGAACAGCTGATGTTTGGTTTAGACATTCCTTTGTCAAACAATAGTATTGGTCTATAAGGATACAATTTCCTACATTTTCCATTTGAATGTTCTCAAATTTTAAACCTGTCACTGATCCCATTCCACCTTGCCATGTCTTGATTCTTAGTCCATTGTCTGATTCCCTTATCACTGTGTCACGGACTGTTAAGTTTGAAACACATGCTTGGGAGTTGTGCACACCAAGGCTTCCTATGCTGTACAAAATTAACATAACACAAACTTAGTGACTCATGATCAAATTTAATACTAGAAAAATTAGAATGGACGACGGAAAAAAATAAATCACTGTGATTTTTTATCACTAAATTTAGTGACGAAATTGGAGATTGGTTTCATATTTCATCTCTCTAGATTCCGTTGATAATTTAACTTTATTTTTTTATAGGAAAAAGGGTATTGCAAACTAGTAGTGGAATAGCTTAATTGATTTAAGTTAAAAGTGAAAAGAGTTCGAGAAGTCAAAAGGTTTAGATTCAAACTCTGATAAAGTATATACTACGAAGCTGATATTAAAAGGTTAAAAAAAAATTCATGGTCATTGGTTCGATGCAGATGAACCCCTGTTGAACTTTTGAACTAAATGTCTCAATCGGTTTAATGTTTGGTTTGATTTTCCAAACATTACTACATAGTAACATTTGTCTATGATGATGCAAAAACATGTTGTTTACTTGATAGTGGCACTAATTTTTATTAAATGACAAAAATAAGATACCAACCTAATCCCGTGGCTAGGACCACAAGTTACACCAGCTATGTCCACATCTGAGGTTCCGGGTCCAATTGAAATGCAATCATCCCCTATTATTATAATAGAAATAGTGAAATTAATATAGAAGCTAATAACCAAACAGGGTAAGTAAACATTAATTGTACTATAGCCATTAATACCATTGCTTATCATGGAGTTATATATTCCAACAGCCTGTGAGTTTTCAACATGGATTCCATCTGTGTTGGGGCTGAGTTTAGGTGCAGAAATGGTTAGCCTATCAATCAACACTCCTTGGCACCCATCGAATTTCATGTGGAATTGAGGACTGTTTTGAATGTGCAGTCCACTCACCATCAAATTCGAGCTCATGAAGAACCGTATCATCTACAATTTTTTTAAAAATACTATTGGATTAAATTTATATTCAATATGCACTATAAATTTTTTACTTGGTCGATCAATATTAATCTTGTTATTATTTATGGAGAAAGTTAATTAATGGTTTACTCACAGCTGGACTACCACATGGTCCTGACAAAGTTTTTCCATCTGGACCCTGAAAAAGTTAAAAATTATTATTAGTGATGTTTAAATGTGTAGTGTATGATTTAACAGTAGATGCATGCAACAACAATAGTAACATGGTAATTAGGAGAATGAATTGAAAGTGTCATTCATTGTACATTGTACTTGTACTATTTGTGACAAGATAAAAATATAATTACCCTGTGAGGTTTGCAGGGGAGATCCCACCACTGATCTCCATTACCTTCAATAGTTCCTGTACCATTAAGACTCATTTGGTCAATTCTATAAAATACAAGCCATTGATTTCTGCTATCTCCCTCTGGCCATGAATCAGGTCCATCTGGTGCTATTATCATACCATCCACCTAGTTACATTTAAACCTTGTCAATAATAATACTACCATCATGATATAATAATAGTAAATTTTACACATACGTCTAATCATATCTTATCTGGACTCTCTGATAGATATTTTAAGAAATAATGTTTGTAACAAAATAAAATGATGTGATGAAATTGGAAATTGAATATAAGTTATTATCTTACTTGAAATACTAATCCTGGCTTGCATGGACCTGAAAAGATAGTTGAAGTGATCTTAAAGATGTAACTTTCTGGAACAAGAACAACTCCAGACTCTACACCACAAGCTGCTTTCCAAGCTGCCTTGAATGCATGTGTGTCATCAGTTGAACCATCTCCAACTGCTCCAAATGACCGTACATCGAAAATACAGTCTGAATCGGAGTCTCGAGGATCGTTTGGATAAGGATCAGAAGGAACACTGGGAGAAGAACTGGAAGGATTTTCTGGCTCATTGGGAGACTTAGAAGGAGCAAGGGAGACTTTCTTTTGCTTGGTGTGAAGATGGTTCCTTCCTTCCACATTTCTCAAATTATGGTTTATAAGTATCAACGTAATCCAGAGAATAAATAGTGTATGAATGAGATCCATGATGAGATCAACAATATGGAACCAAAAAATGTTGCTAAATTGATGATGTTTCAATGTATATAGACAAAAATTCCTGTTTAAGAAATAATTGGAGGAGATTGAAATTGAAGAAAGAAAAATGGCTAAGGTCTAATTAATGTAATGTAATATTCAGAGGACTCATAGCACATTGGCCTAGCAAGGATCATCTCTTATTTATAGTACTAAAAAAAAACATATATGATTGTTCAGAAATGGATTCATAAAAGTATAATAAGGTTGCCACGTGTCATGTTTTTGTTGATTAAAAGTATAAGGTTGGAGGGTTTCAAAAACCCTTTTGGAGGGTTTATTTTGGTCTCTAAGACCATTAATTTTCTTTGCAGCTGGTAGAATGTTCACTTTTTGTATGGTCCCTCGTGTGATACATGACTTGGTTGGTTCTCTTCTTATACTTCAATACAACTCACTAAACTTATTATTTTCTATCTTGTTTCTATATCCGTGAATTTTATGTTTTCAGAAAATTCCAAAACATACCATGAGGCCTAAAATTTCTTAAATATCGACATAATGTACAAAAAAACTATATACAAAAAACTTGTGACTTTAATTAGTACTCCAATTTTGTTCAATCATGTAATATGTTTCTATGTGGTGGGAAAAAGCCAATTTACACATGCAGCTTCTGAAAAACAAAACCAAGCTAGCTAGCTAAGCATTAATTTTTATGGTGAATCATGTACACAACCAACCAGCATTCTAATTTGAGCTAAGCAAAACTTATCTTTCCATTTTATGAGAGCTAGAGACTAGTTATTTTTCTTGTAAAATTAGTTAAGGTAACTCACGCATCATTGAATTATCATTAATTACATTCATATTGTTATGACAAATACTTTGTTTGTACTATTCCACTCACAAGTGAGCATGTAGATTTGGAGAAAATGAATTAAAAATGCAAGTCCAAAATTGATGAATATGCTATTGATGTAAAGAAACCAATCTCGTGACCCTTTGTTGTTGTTTAGCTTCTTGTGGCCAAGGAATTGTATAGGCAGCATATATTAGGTGGGAGACAACGAAATTGAATCCTTCACGGGTAGAATATTTGAGGGTCATGTTTAGGCATGGTGGGTTTTGTCTCCCGCACCTGACTAGTCGTTGAAAATTTATCCATCTATATTTCTTGTCGATGTAAAATTTGAGTTTCCATCGCCGTTTTTTATGAAGTTTGGATTTCTCCGTCCCATACCGCACTCATTCATATATATATATATATATATATATATAAAATAATAAATTTAAAAGTTATATTTATGATAATTAATATAATAAAATTATTATTATTATACAATAACAAAATAAAAATATTAAAATTATATTTTCTATAGAGAAGAAATTATAATTTAAAATTTCTAAAAAATATTAAATATATTGAATGTAAACATGTATATAAAATTTAAAAATGATAATCATTTAAACAGCAGAACGAGTTCGGAGTGGATATCAATGCTCGCAAATCTGCCTTCACTCTCGAGTTTTAATTTCAGTTTTAATTTCGGATAAAACTCGCACCTAGTCAAAGCGAATTTTCTCCGTTCAAATTAGGACATATTTAAGTGGATACTCGCGAGTGATAGTTGTATTGTCGACATCCTTAACTGGTCATGTTTGAATAAATTCCAAAATGGATTTTATATAAAATTAAGAAAAAAAAGGAAAATTAATGATTTGATGAGTGACCCTCTGTCAAACCAATTAGACCACTCTGATGCTCTATCTATATATATCTAACAAATAATTAAATATAATTCACCTATTTGGATTGCCTACTTTAGAAACACGCTATAAATGATCGGTAATATAAAATCATACTATTTAGATTATACAATAATATAATAAGTTTTAAATAATTTAGACTATTAATTTGAAATAGACAATTGATATAAATAACTATGTGCCAGAGAATGAGGGGATTGAGGGTGAACGAAATTTACTCTTGAGTATGCATGTGTGTTTGTCTTAACTTGTCACATGTGTAATCTCATTACTTATTTAATTAAAACGAGAAAGAGTTGGAGAGGAGATTTCATGTCAAAAAGTTTCTTCACCAAGATGTTAGATTGATTAAATATGTTTGACAACAAATTATTATATGTTTTAAATATTATGAAACTCTACTTTGTAACAATCTCTTGTTAGAGTTATCAAAAAAACACTTCACTTCAATGCATTTTGTAATATACATTTAGTTTGTAATCTAGTGCCGAATAGCTCGACCATAAACACTTTCTTGTACTGAATCCACTAGACTTTTCATGACTGAAGTAATTACACGTAATTATGTTGAACTATTATAAGTAGATTTGTGTATATCTTCCCTATCTCTTTATTTTGTGTTGATTTATCTTGTAATGTACGTAATCATAATTTTTACTCTTTGATATCATTTTTTCAACCAATACTTTTTTTAACATCATTCTTTATATATAATATATATACGTCCCTCATGATCAAAACTGTTTTAATGTTGGTACAATTCATTATACTAGTTGCAATTCATTATCCTATTTGAATGATTACAACGCACAACTTAAAATTAATACTAGTGATTATATATATTTATTTCATTCCAAATTAAAAGTTAAAATGGGATACAAAGTGTCATTCTGAATAATGATATATCACTGATATGAACCTAAATTCTATATCAAATATCAAAAGAATGAATATATATTAATCCTTCCAGTCTTTTGCATATACAAGCTGTTTATTATTGTGTATGGCGTTAGATGCAAAATCGACCTCCAAATTATTAAAATGTTGCATAATATTGTTCAAGTAGTGTTGTAACCAACCTCATAGAAATAATGTTTGGTGGAAACTCATTTACTTTACTATTATTTAAGAATCGAGGGTGAAATTTAAATTTTGTTGGCACATATCACGCACGTAGTCGATATGATAAAATTTTAATCAAGTTATATATAGTATGTATAAATATTTTGTCTGACACTCATTTTTACTTAGTACAAATGTGGATATCCGAATTTTTTTATTAAGTATTAATATGTGAACGAAAAGATAGAAAAAAAAAATGGAATATATACAAAAGAATAGATGAATAGAATTCTGAGATTGAGAAAATCATTATGTTGATAATTTTTTTTTGTCTAAGTTCAAAATGATAATATGAAGAATTTATAATTTATTCAAAGAGTAATTTTGGAACATTACATATTTAACATTTTGTCAAATAATAATAATAATAATAATAATAATAATAATAATAATAATAATAATAATTGTTTGTTAAAAAATAATAATAATATATGTATGAGAATAATTTGAATTATATGTAATATAAAACATATATAACGCATAATCAAAGTTAAATTTACAATCTCTTTGTATTTTTAATATATATAATATTCATTCTCGAAAGAGTATTTTTTTATACATGAGAGATGAAAAAGAATGTATGTTCGATACATATCAAATTAACGTAGTTGTAAAATAAAATATTTAACATATATATGAAATCTGAATTGAATTCAAAATAATGTAAAATATGATATGTGGTACTATCGTTGTATACAATATATTCATTCATTGTTACTATAGAATAACATCATTCCCAGAACTCCTATTAAACTTTAGTAGTACCAACAACAAGTCATTAACAAAGCATCATTGAGTCGAGAACCGAACATTATTAGTAATTATGAGTTGTGGTATTTGGATTGCCTACTTTAGAAAACACGATCTAAATGATCTCAATCGGTAATATGAAATCAGACGATTTAACTTCTACAATAAGATAATAAAATTTAAATAATTTAGACTATTAATTTGAAATCAGACAATTAATAGTAAGAACTATGTGACATGCATCAACTCTGATTGTGTAAGCAAAATGTGGTGAAAGGGAATAAGTTGGGGATTGAGTGTGAAGGAAATGTACTCTTAAGCATGCATATGTGTATTTGTTGTTGTATCTTTTGTTGGGGGTATACTACAAATCTTGAACAAGAAGAAGATGAAATTGATGATGATGAAAGTTGCACAAATAAATTCTAAAGCGTATGTATCACATAGTTTTAGGTTCTATTCGTCACACCAATCTATATATATTGAATGCAAATGGATTAATCGGTGAATCTCCTTCATGATACTTTGGAATCCTTGAAGTGAATTGCACATTCACATCAAGCATATCGATCAATGATAGTTTATTAAATAAAATTCCTTCATTTACTCTTGTGCACAAGAGAAAAGAAGAAATGAGTCATAAATATTTTTGACAGAAATTTGACTCATGTAAACATAAAATTCGTATTCTTTTTTCTGTTTCTAAAATATCTCTATGTATAGAGAAACTTATACCAATTGGTGAAAGAAAACAACTCTTGAAGAAATTTGTAACTCTTGGCAACTTAACAGATGCATTGGTTTGATGGCTAACAAATGCATTAAACTCAAGCATTGCAACTACTTGATCAAGTGATGCATTAAGTTATTTAATTTCGCTATATTAATATAACTATTAGAGAATTTCAAATATATTTTGGAAATTCCCTGACAATCCCTCACCATCTTCAAAATATATTTAAATTCGTTATTCCAGAAATTTTATGGTTTCAAATAAAGGTATCTTACGATTTGAATCATTACTTAACAAATTATATTTTCACTCATTTCCGAATAGATTGGTAGACAAGTTTTGAATCAGCTATTCATTAGAACAAGTGTATACAACGTACACATGAAATCTCGGTACCATTGATCGAAATATAAATATGACACATTTGATAAGGTTCTATGTCTCATATCTTTTTCATGATAATTTAAGAGTTAAGCCCTTGAACTCTATGAAGCGGTTCGCTTCATTCTCATATAGGTGGAACATATCAGAAATGCACCCATAATTATACATTCCAACAAATATATGTTATACTTATATGTCCATTAAGAGGAAACCTCATCCTATCACTTTTAGTTTATGGTCCAGGTACTTTTACCCTTTGATATGTATCTATTGTCAAATACTTCAATCACTCTAATAGTATGCTTTCATCGTTGAACTTAAAACTTGATGTTACTCAAGTGTAAGTTGATCGTTTCCACCATTGGTGATTATTTAGAATGAGCTTGTATCACATCCCTAATGATGTTTTCAATGACTTGAACATCATATCCAAAGACACCATATCATTGTCAACTATTTCGTCAAATAATTGCAAGATTTTTCAACTTTAATAAACTTTGAATATGCATTCAACCACATAGCTACACGTTTTATATATTCTTGATAGTCTTGACCAACTATCATCAAACCATGACACTTTTGCCACTTAATCTATTCACATTATATCACATACAATTAATAAGCATCTCAATTTAAAATTCTAATTCTCTTTTCAATATATCCAAGTCCAAGAAATAATATATTGAATGCATTAAATATATATTGTCACAAGCTAGCAAAACATGATCATAAAAATTTCTCATAATCAAATATCATAAGGTGGATCCAAACATGTAAGTCATCTACTTTTTAACAAACATGAATTCATTTCATTTATATTAAAGAAACTATTTCTTCATAGTTATACATTAACTAATACATGTATCATGGATTCTATTTGTTAATTCAAGTTTCATATTTATATATGTTCAATAGTAAATCCAAATAAGTATCACAATAGAAAATAAACAATGAATAAAATCATTAAGATTTTCTATTATTTTCTTCCATGAACATTTGTCAACTTACAATAATTTTAAAATCTATAGCCAAATTATTTTTAATATCAAAATAAGAAAGAAATTGACATATACTTTTGTACTATTATGCGCATATAATATAAAATTATCAATTATACATATAACAATTTCTTGCATGAAGCAACAATTTTTATTTAAGACATACATCTGTTGATCTAATACCACATATTAAATCTAATATATATATATATATATATATATATATAGAGGATAACCATTCTACCTAAATAAAGAAAACAAGACTGACATTGACAATGGTACAGTTACGATCCATCGTGAAACAACATAAATCTTCACCAAACTCTACATTGTTTCAATCAGACACTTTAAATTCACATAGTTATTTTTTTTATCCAAAATTATTTTACGCGACTTTTACTAATAAATCAACATGGAACATTTATCAAGAAGAAATCAACATAAATGCTCCTAAGTTCCTAATTTTATATTTTCGAAAATTGAAATCATATTATATAATTTACACGGAGAAGACAACTTGAAACCATGGCCTCCACCTATGTTTCTAATGCCCTGCACTGCACTGAGTTCTATTTCAAACATATATGTTACTTTTCCGTAAAAAAAAATTTAATTATATTAAAATTTTGACAAAATGAATCAACCCGTGCGAGTATGAACAACATTATTATATCAATGGATTAGCATAACATTTATAAATGACATACACTCTTTACATATTATAACATAATCGAACATGCATATTGTTCACAATTCTAAAGCGAGTGTATCACATTAAGATTTAGGTTCAACTCGTCATCATCAATCTATATATATATTAGATGCAAATAGGTTAACTGACAAATCTTCGATACTTTAGAATTCTTGAAGTGAACGACACATTCACATTTGACCAAATGATACATTAAGATATTTAATTTCAGTACATTAATATAGCTATTAAAAAATACTAAATATATTTTAGAAATTTCGCTCACATTTATCTTCGAAAATCAAACACAAATCACAAGGTTAAGTTATAAATAATAGAAGAATAGTCGGTAATAATCAAATTGATTATATTATAGGATGCGACCAACTTCTTTGAGCTCTGACACTAGTTACCAACATGCGGTTTTCATGTCAGACATACATCATTATATTGGTTCATTGCTTCACGAGTGGTTCATCCTCTCTCTATATATATATTACCGTGATTCATAAAGGGCAGAGATACTTTTTTTTGTTCAACCGGTGAAACTCTTTAATTTATATCAGTTAAAAAAAAAACACATTAATATCATCATATGCAAGTCTTACTACAGTTTTATATTCTTTTCTTTTTTTGAAATGAGTATAGGTTAAGATTTCCGCACACATATTAAGTGTATATAATAACTATCGAAAAATACAATTAAAATAAAATAATTAAATATATTGAAAATTAAAAATAATATCTAATTTAAATAAAATTATTAAAGTGAGACTTATTATCAAACATAAATTATATACATTCCGTGGCATATGTTTATACATATACATACTAATTATGCATTTAGTATCGTTTTAGCAAAAAGTTTATGTAAAGTTAATTATTTTTTTCAATTATATAGTACCTTCAAAACATTATCTCTACTTTGTAAATCTTTGGCAGTATATGTATATGTGTGTATGTTTGACTCAACCAAAAATTGATTTTACAAAGTACCTATAAATTAAGTTTAATCATTAAGGGAAGCTCGAATTTAAGTATATATGTATAGCACTTATAATGTAAGCTTGTTTTACTGATTATATATAGTTTGTATTGCCAAAACTTTGGGTTCACGTGGAATATTTAATTTTTTGTTTTTGTGTGTGTCACGGGCTATATATGGGAGGGGATTGATTAAAAACAATTGGGGTTTGAGTAGATTTGTTTTGGGGTTGTTTCTAATGACAGTTCTTTCGACCGTGAGACACTAATAAAGACAGTGTATGTATTATATTATAAAGAATAAAACAGATGTGTCACCTTGTTCACGAGCTATTTACTATTATTTTAAGCTTAATTAATTAATTAATAATTGGAGCGATTGGCTTAATCAATAGTTAATTATACACAGACATGCACCTGGACGGAGGAATCGGCTCGTATCTGTGTTTGAGGAGTACTGCTGCTACCGGGTGGTACATATTCACATGCTAAATACTATTTTAGGTGGGTGGGATCCTAAATATGAATATCGCTTTTGGTAAATATTTAAATTCGAATTCACCGTATTGTAGGCAGGACTCGAGGGTAAGGTCACTAAAGCAATTGATTAAGAACTTTATAAAAAATAAAAAAAATTCTTTATAAAAAGGCTTTAAAAAAATTTACTTAATAAAAATGACTCAAATTTTAATATTTTTAAAATTAAAACATATAAATCTCTTCTAAATTTACTATTGTCTTAAAAATTGAAAAACAAAATATTACATAACATCAATTATATTAATTTAATAATGTCATGTTAAAATTTAAAAAATTCATTTTATTTCTTATATTAAAATTCATTTTAGACCTTCAAACCGACCTTATTGTGAAAATTTAGTCTATTTTGTTAGACGCAACCTCTAATGGTAGGTAGCTATTATTCTATTCAACCACAAATATACTTGCACATTCTATATTCTATATTGATATTCGCAATAATTTAATTGTTAGATCTTGTGAGAATGCTGCAACAAATTGAACAAGCTCATTCTAATTTATCCTATAAATTTTTAGACGATACTCATTCTAAATATAAAATAAATAAATAAATTGAAGTATTTAATTCAAATTTTTTCTTATATTTAAGATAAAAGTAGTAAGTATTATTTTTTTACTAAGAAAGGAGTAGTTATTAAACTTTTTATATATTTGCAAACAAATATGATCTTTGGCTTAACAAACATATATTTCCATGTAAAAAAACATATTAATACTATGTATACAGTAATGATAATTTAAAATGTCTATATGTATTTATGAAATAATTAAAAGCTAGCTCAAGGAGTAAAGATAGCTCCATCTCATCTCATGCTTGTACTTTTTTTTTATTTAACCCTCTGATCGGTAAAGGAAATAAGCTCATAAGTCAGTTTCATGCTTACATTACAAATTTACAATCAAATGTGCAAATGTTCTTGTCATTTCTTAATAATAGTTAGATAAATGGCTTGCAGAAAACATTTTATAATGTTTTAATTTTACAAATGACAATATAATTAAAACTCCCCTAAATATATATA
>JBBPBQ010020323.1:10348947-10367696 GCA_037974755.1 Cicer yamashitae
ATATATATATATATATATATATATATATATATATATATATATATATATATATATATATATATATAACGTAAAAAAATTTATTTTTAAATTTTGATTTAATTTATATGTACTAACAATGTAAATTATATTATTAGTTCATCACAATCGGCAAATTAATAGAAATATTTGATTTTAACTTTGATGATCTCTAAAATCACAAACATAATTTGTTGTAATGGATTGACAATATAAAACTTTTTACAAAAATAAACTCTTTAAATTTTCTCAAAATATTTATTGTTATTAAACTTTTGATAGCTTATGTCAATATTTATACATTATTATAGTGGTGGAATCATTAGATTAAAATTATAGACTTGCATGATCTGTAATAAATTATACGTACCGATCAAAAAGACAACAATGATATCCCTCCAAAGTGCACGACAAGTTTAATGCATCTATCTTTATTTTATCTTCTTCACTCTTCAAGTTTGCTGGTTAATTATTACTTCGATCATAAACTTAATTAGACTGTGACAATGACGATTAGGCTGAAGTAAGCTAGCTAAACGATACCATAACCACCAATATAACAACCAATTAAAAGGAAATTAAAGCAAACATTAATTAAGCGTATGAAAAGAAAGTTAAGCATTTTCTCTACTCAATGATTAGAATTTGACTTTACGAAAAAAGATCTAACTTTGTGAACAAAGTTTAATTCCTTTTAAAGAAAATTGTAAAATAGTTATTAGTATTATTTTAATTAATAATAATTATTCTTTACTCCAATTAAAAAGAAAGAAAACAATATTTTTCAAAAAAACAAGAATATCCTCAAATAAAAATCAGATACAATGAAAGAGATAAAATACATAACATATTTTTACCTTTGCAAAATAAAAAATAAATATCAACCATGATTCTAATTCATAGATTCTCTGCATTCACATAGTAACTAAAATCAAATTTGATTACTAATTTATAATATTTTTATTAATTTGTTGGCTATTTTAAATTTGAACCATTCGGTTTTAATCTAAACATCTAGTACAGTGATAGCCTTGACCGTAGAGAATTCAAGTCCCACAAATACTACATGATTGTTTTAATCTAAACATATAGTACAGTGATAGCCTTGACTGTAGAGAATTCAAGTCCCACAAATACTACATGATTACAATGAGAGTGTGGCAGTGGCCTTCTACTCTTCTACTATGTTTTCAGTTGTTTTTTTTTTTACATAGCTATGCTTTTAATGATTGTAAATTAAAATTGTATTAAAATAATTATGGTAATCTCTATGCCTACAGTCAAAATCTAGCATGGATTATGTCCACGATAGATATGTACATAATAAAATATTTGAAATTTCAACACAGACGTCGTCTCTTAAATAACAAATCAAGTTATTGGAATATTTATGTGATGTATTGCTGCTATGCAACAATTAGTGACCATGCTCCATCATGCCATCCCTGGTTATGTGCTGTAAATACGCCACCTTTCAAACTCCTCTTTGATGATTGAAACCATTTCTTTCCGGAGAAAAGCATTGATTATGTACTCCAGAATATGTACAATGTCAATCTTATCGGCAACTTGTATACCTATGGAAGGCTGTTTGGAGCATAATTCAACAGCTCACCACAGTATGGAGGTCATCCATTGGCAATTTGAAAGCTCCCAAATCTAGGCATGGCAGAATTATACAAGGAAAAACAAATTCTAGCCATTTTAACTGTTGGAGCATCGGAATAAATCTATTCCCTGCATCAGAATGTCTCATTGCGATGCTATGCTACCAATAGAGCCTTTCCTCAACAGAATACCAGCCCCGGACGATTTCCCATCTTCTGAACAAACAATGACTAAGTGAGATTCATCACATATTTGATCTAAAAGATATTTGAACCCATCTTCTGAACAAACAAAGATGACTAAGTGAGATTCATAACATATTTGATCTAAAAGATATTTGAACCCATCTTCTGAACAAACAAAGATGACTAAGTGAGATTCTTAACATATTTGATCTAAAATATATTTAAACGAAAGCATACCGAGCCATGAGATTTATTAGAAAATTAGTGAAGTTATTAAACATATGAAAATTTTCTCCAGTTATCACATGGTTGCCACTTATGATTGTGTTTGTGAACAATAAAAGGAAACGGATGTCTGACCTTTAGATGGCACGCAAAGTCACGATGGCAGAACCTGTCCAAAAAAATATTTGCATAATAATATGGATCATCCAAAACCAAACCCTTCACTAGCCTCGTGGATGGCAAGTAACAAACGGTCTTGAAGCTGTTCCTTAGAGGTATACTCAGGAAGATCTAGTTGATTGAAGCTGAAGAGCAATTGCAAGAGAAAAGTATTAGCATGGCTGAGATTCAATGTGCTGTGCTAACGTAGTTTGTAGTAAGTAACCAAAAGAATATGGAAATAGAATTATTCACCAAGTATGAGCAGATGGAAGTCGATCAGGAGCTCCATATGCCTTGTGAATCTGAAACCTTTGGGGACCCGAGATGCCTTGCAAGGCTTTAAAACCCTCCAAAGGAACCTGGAAAAACAAGTTAGGAAAGTTACAGTTGTTACCAATCGCATTCAAAAGATATTAAATACTCAACAAGGCTTGTATTTTAACCGAAAACTGACAACCATGACTCTAGGATGTGATCTAGCAAAAATTAATGAAACAAAAAAAAACACTCAAGTATATGATATGACACAAATTCTGAGAAAATTACCTTCGATGTTCCTGTCACAAATTGCAGTAATCTGGCCATGTCTTCCTTGTTGAAAGATTTGACCACCTCCCAAAACCATAGAACAACATTTGATGCAACAGTGTATCCTGTATACTCGGTGTTTGCCTTCAAATCGTCCACTACAAGGAGAATGACATTATTCAGATGCTTTATAGAAGATTAGAACATAATTTAACTAATGAAGAAACCAACTCACAATCGATTTCTGGAAGACCACTAATAAGTAGCTCAAGCTCTTTGTCATTAAAGATCGATATAAGTTCCCGTGGCACCATTTCATTAAAACCTTCTAGAAAGGAATTGATTTGAGGACGGATGGCATTAGTCAAGAGATGCTCAGCAACAAGGTCAACGTACTCGTGCTTTGTTTCTTCTGTGACCCTTATGTTCCTTCCTCCAGGTTTAAGCTCATAATCAGTGACCTATTTCACAATTTTGGAAGGATGGAAAAAGCAATAGTAAGGAATACTCAAGAATTTCTCACTAGTAAATACATTGGAATCACCTCACCAAAAAAATTCAAAATGGTAGCAATAAAGTTTTAACAAGTTTTTTATGTAAGGTTTACTTTCACGCAAAACAATGCTCACTTACCTCATTCTTCTCATAAAGTATCAGCTTTTCTTCATCGGCATCCATGCTAAATGTCAAGTCAGGAATATTACTCACATCATGCTGGTGCACACATACAAAAAAAAAAAATTAGACAAAAACTAATGTATGCAGAAAATAAGTGCACCATGAACTCCAAGAAAATGTGATGGCCATTTTCAGCACACCATGTAAGACAGTAAGAGATACTGAGCAGTATAAACTTATACTGCTTATAGTATCCAAGATCCATACAAGTAAGGATAATGGTTTTGGATCACCGTTCAATACAGTGGTACATAAAATAATCTTCATGGGGAATGCCAAACGGTAATGATCAACCATAAGCCTTAGGTATTATTTGGTCTATTTATGTGTTTTCTTTGCTTAGCACACCATGTAAGACAGTAAGAGATACTGAGCAGTATAAGCTTATACTGCTTATAGTATCCAGTATACATACCAGTAAGGATAATGGTTTTGGATCGCCATTCAATACAGTGGTACATAAAATCATCTATCGAGGGGAATGCCTAACAGTAAAGCTCAAACCCAAGCCTTAGGTATTATTTGGTCTATTTATGTGTTTTTTTTTGCTTAGCAAATTGAGTTTAAAAAAAAACTACTTGGAATAAATTTGGTACTGTTTTTCTATCTAACAGTGAATTTTTATTTTTATATTATACAATCTAATAAAGTCTGCCTAGAGACACAGCATAGGATAGTACTATACAATTAAGAAGGTTATATATTGATGCAACACAGACACTGCATAAAAAGATTTTCCAATCCCAAAGATAACTAGATTGTCCTATTCGTAAACCCTTATATCTTATACACCCCAAACCTTTATACAGTGCACCGAACAGTGCCTAAGGTGAAAGAGACAATAAGTGGTCATGATTTTAAATCAGTACTTACCTCCAACATCCATTTCAAATTCTTATAGTAATCAGGATCAACCGCTTCAATGTCATGGTATGTAACCTTAACACCAAGTATATGCTTATAGAAAGATCGCGTAAAGTAAACATCCAATAGTTGTCCATCAAACAACGCCTTTCCCACCTGCATGTAAGATCATAATAACAACTTTCAAAGAACAACTCAACCTGAAAGTGCATCATATAATATGACTGTAAGAGGTGGCTTTAATTATATATCTCAAGAGCATACCACTCGGCCAACAAACTTGAAGTATGAGAGGTGCTCAGTCTGGTAAACAGAGTTGGCGTTTGGTTGGAAAGTTGCATTGTTGCCTACTGTTGTGAAAAGTAAAGCACCTTTGTCAAATATGACCCTTGATAGTAGCTGATACCACTCTCTGGTCAGACCACCGGCATCAATACCCTCTTCGCCTTGAAATTGCACATTTAATCGCGCTTTGAGATCTTGAGTAGGACGCATCCTTAATTGATTATATGAGTCCTCCAAGATGTAAGCCCGCCTTACACTTATACGCAGTGGCCCAGACAAGTGTTGGTCATGTTGTTGCCTGATTCTTGAGCGAAAATAGGCTCTCTTGTTATCAAAGTCAATCAGTCTTGGTGCCTTAAGCATCATGGACAGAGATTTCTCCAACAGACCTGGATTTTGCCTAATGAAAGCATTCGCAAGTCGGCGATGTTTCTCGGCAAACCTTGTAAATGTAACAGCACCATCCAGCTTTAGCTGTGAATCTCCACAAAATTTTCCACTCACTGAAGCAGAACAACCAGCAGACTCCTTGATTTCTCTAGCAGTTGCATTGTCATGGTCTTGCTGCATGATAGATTCGTTTGCTTGTAGCTTTTCACACAAAACAAAGAAAGCCTCAATGAAAGGCAATAGTCTCTGTGTCCCAGCAGGAAGAGGTGGTGAAGTAGAGGAACCGTGCAAATTTTCAGCAACATTTATGTTTGACATGTTGGGACAAAAGGAGCTTTGGCCAAGTTGCATCTCAGCTGCACTTATACAATTACTCAGTTCTTGCCACAGTGGCTCGAGTGCAGTATTCAAATTCCAAATAATTGCTTTGTCATCATACTGATCTACATCACTTTCCATATCCATATCACCGGAAGTATCAAGCGAAGTGAGTGAACTTAGAGCTTGCAGCACACGTAGAATGGCAGCACCAGCCATAGAACCAGCACTCAAGCCAAGCATATTTGTTTGCTGCAGGGTTACAAGCTCGCTGACAGCTGAACCTGTCAATGCATGAGATGATTCCGAAAGTTCTAAAACAAAGAACTTCCTATGAGAGGGAACAACGAAGGCCAACTTCTTCAGCACCTCACCAGCAAGCATATACATTTTATCCGAAAGCCTAGAAAAATGTCAGATTAGTCACCTTTTTGCATCACAACTCAAAATTTAAAAAAATATTGACCAGGAAATGGAAATTAACAATTGAGACAGTATTAAGACAAATTTTCAACCCACATGTTCATGATGGCATACTTAACAAAAACAAAGGAGAAATATGACAAGGCTAAGAACAATACCCTTCACGACCAAGAAGACAGCACAAATTCCGCAAATCAGATTGGGGCAACTGTAGGAAGATATTGTACATATCTACATTCTTCATCCCATTGGAATGAGATGGTTTGATATCAGCGTGCGTATCTTTTTTATCAGAGTCTAACTCCATTAAAGGAGGATCCTTCTCAGCTTCATTAACAGACAAATTTTGGGTATCTGCAATTGCTTGTTCAGATTGAGATTGACTTTCTAATTTTGATGCAGCAATATCAACTACAACTTGAATCAGACCCATGATCTGCTCAAGATGAGCAGTGCTACGAAAAAATAAGGGTCGATTCAAGAGCTTCAAAAAGAGAACAACGGGAATATCTCCGGCATGAGTTCCAGAGGGTTTTGGTAAAGGTCCCCCTTCAATAACCTTCTCCTTCCCTTTTCCATTCATATGTGTCATAGACGAACTTGAAGAATCTGGAATTGATTGGTCAAAGTGAAACAGCATTTTTGCAACAGCAGAATGATTTGTGGCCAAGTAAGTCAGAATCTCAAGAATTCGGCGGAACACAAGGGGAGGAAGACCTGCTATGAAAAAATGGAAGGAGAAATCAGCATGCAATAAACTATAATATTTTGATAAACATATGAAAATTATGTTCTGCCCTCAGTGCAAATATTACCATCCAACAATTGAGATTGGCCATATACTGTATTGGAGTGACAACCATAAAGCCTCTGGGAATTTAATGTAGCTGGTCTGCTTACAGAACCTTCGGCTTCTGGCTTAATCATATCAAGCAAAAGATAAATAAGAGTAGCCCTTGTTACACTATGTGCACATAAGTTTAACAGGAGTCTTTGCAGAAGGCCTTTTCCAAGGGGCTGACAAGATGATTCAAAAACAGAGCAAGTTATCATAATCAGAAAGACACCAACATACACATTACAATGAAATACAGATGTAAGATAACACAGCGAATCTTATCAAAAAAATCTACACAGTACTCATTAGGAATTTGATTTGCAAAAGAATACATAAGTACCGGAAAGTATAGTACGGGACAAACCTTTAAGTTACTTGACAATTTTTTGTGACGTAGTGTTTGTTTGACAATAGACAGGACAGACACAATAATATAAATTTTCTTTCAATACCCTTTATGATATATATATATATATATATATATATATATATATATATATATATATATATATATATATATATATATATATATATATATCATATGTAAAATGATTTTATATAATATATAATACAATATATGAAGAGAGGGAATATCTGTTTTTCCAAACTCTTTACCCTCATTTTGTTCGGCCCCGGGACTAGTTTTTAAATGAAAAATGGTACAACTAGAGTTTTGTAGTCTACTCCTTACTTTTAAGAAAATCAAACTCACCCTAACATCATCATAAAGAGAATCACACTTTACCTGTGCCAATCGTAGAAGCCGGATCAAAGCTTTTAATGCATTTGCATCAAGTAGAGGCTCACCTTCAATCTCCTTCACCTTCAAGGCATCCATAACAGCAGACCTCCTGTCAATTGTAACTCCAACACCCCGATCTATCACAGGCCGACGAACAAATCCCAAGCCATTTCTTCGATTATTAAGCCTATGACTGCTCCCAAAAAGGTTGCGAGCTTGATAATGACTCATTGCTCGGTCCCTCAATATTTGGGCTTCAGCAAGCAATGGAGATGGCAGTGCTGATAGAACTGCTTCAGAAGAAGTTAAAAGCACCTAGCATAGAGCAAAGTACAAGCATTACAATCATTTAATATTTCCATTAAATACAATCACACAGTATGTTGCATAACAGAAAAGTAAAATTTAAACCTCTTCACGCAAATCAGCAGGAAACGTAGCAATTATAGATGCATTATCCATGTCACTTGGCTGTCCTTCAGCCTGCTGGGCAACCCTTTGAGCTCGTTGTTGGGCCAAAACCTCTGCTTGAATATCTGGAGGAAGAGCAGCTAAAAACTCAGGATCGATATCTTCTGCGGAAGGTGGTGCATAAACTGGAGGTTGAACAGATTGAGCTTGCTGGGATGCCAAAACTTCTGCCCGTAGATCTTCAGGAAGAGCCTCCAAAAATGTAGGGTCAATTGTATTAGCACCAGAAGCTTCATTATTTGCACTAGTTTGGTCAGTCTGAGTATCATCTGGAGCAACCTCTGGGTTCTGAGGGGATAACAGCTCAACCCTCCTGTCTTCAGAAACAATTGGTTCCCCTGATTGATTTCCATCAGCATCAACACCACCCATATCAACATCAACACTAGCATAAATAGATAATGCAGGGAAATCACTTGGATTAGGAGTCTCAAAATCAGAGCCTGATAACTCGAGATTAGTAGCCAGCTCATCAACATTTGATGTTCCATTGCAGCCCATTGGTGGCATGTTGTGGTCGTTAGTAGGTACATCAACACTAGACTCAATAAATGCGATAGCAAATTCCGGGGGAATTGCTACATTCTCACTGGGAGTAACATTTATTTCATTTTCAGTGCAATCCACACCATTCGGTGTGATGTTCAGTGAAAGTGGTTGAGCTGACATGGGCCCATTAGCTTGCAGGCCTTCACCTGTCTGTTCAACACAAGAGTCTACATTTATCTCTTCCTCACAAGGAGCACCATCAACTGAAAGGTTAAATTGCTGCGCTGTGATTTCAGTACCATTTTCCTGCTCCTGACCAGCAAACTGCTGACAAGTAGAGTCGACCCCAGCAGTCAATACTGGACCATCGTGTGATGGAAGAGCATCATATTGTTCTTCAGAATTACGAGCCTGCCGTTCAGTAGGACTGCTTGCAGGAGCTATGCTACCCATCTGAGCTAAAAATTGTTCCTCCACTGCTTGTGCAATGGCAGCCGCTTGAGCGCCTCCTTGTGGTTGACCATCATCAGTCCACCTACCATTACCTAAAACTCTTCTTCCAGGTAGGTGCAAGGAGCCCATACCCACAGAATAATCTGTCAGAGGTGGTGGTGCTACACTACCCAGACGATCTCCAAACACACTACTTGGCACATGATCAAATGGAAGAATAGGTGAATCAAACATGTAGAAATGGGAAACATCAAGATTCCCAGAGGACACAGTTTCCGAATCTCGGGATACAGAATTGCCACCTGATGACCACATTGAGACAAAATCACCAGATTGTGGCGGCCTTACAAGAAGAGGATGCTGAAAACCATTAATTTCAGAAGCCGACCTCTCAAAGGAAGATCTACCTTGCTGGCGGCGACGTTCAAAACTCTGAAGATGAAAAAGGTCATCCACGTTAACCCCTTCAAAAGGTTCAGCAGCCACATCTATAAGACCACCAGCACCTCCAGGCTGCCCCAGTATCTGCAAGTGATCCAATCCATCTAGGGCTTCCCTCCATCTCACCTCTATGACGCGATTCTCATGAAAATCATCATCGTCTTCACCAATCATCCCATCATTGTATTCATCCCCCAAGCCAACATCATCATGATCCTCCACATCAGTATCAGCCAAAGACATCATACCCCCACCATCTTCTGCTATATCCTCATCTTCATCCTCTCCATCATCATCGTCTTCATCATCATCGCCATCATCGCCCATATCATCATCTTCATCGCCCATGTCATCATCTGGCCTACTCTCAACATGAAAAGTCATCTCAATTTGCTCTGGGTTGTGCAAAACACCGCCATTTCCCATCTCTTCACGCATGAAGTCCATTCCTAGTTCCACTGGTGGATTTTGGGCAATTGCCTCCCCTTCTTCTACTCTCATATCTTGTTCCTCTAACTGATTTGGATTATCAGCTTGATGAACCCCTTGAGAAGTTCTTTGATCATGTGTATTATCCATTGTTTCTCTGGGTGCTTCTTGACTGTTGGCATTCTGATCATGTGCCACAGTTTCAACTGCAGAAGGTGCTGCTATTTGATCATCAGATCTTTCATTCAAACCAGTAGATCTTCTCTTTTCAGTCTCGTTTGATTTTAAGATCTGCTCACTAGCATTAGCAGCTCTTGTAAGACATTCTAAACCTTTAAGTATAAGATTCGCAAATTTGGGTGCATCGGGATGATCCAAATCAACCACTTGCAGGATGCTAGTTAGACATTTAATTATTCCACCATCAAGCAAACTTTTTGCAACATCAGGTGAATATCCAGAACCAGGTAGGCTACCAGATGACGAATTTTTCGACAAAATAGAATATACAAGATCAACAAAGGTAAAAAGCCTTTTATCTGGGGATAAGCTGCTTTTCATAGAGTTGCTCTCGAAATTGGATAAAGACATCAATTCTTTAACAATTTCATTTGTCACTCGCTTGCGACCTTCACCAGACCGACCACACAAAACTACCAGAAACCATGAAGCCTTTTCAGACAACTTACCTCTCCAATCATCAGGTCCAGCAGATTTGTCAACAGAAAGCGGTAGCAACCGATGTAGTAAATGATGGATAATGCCATTATGTCCAGCTGGTTGATTAGATACACGGAATTGACACATTTCAGAGTCGCGTCTGAGTATGACACCAACTGCATGTCCATACATTAGAAGAATGTCACTCAATAATTTAAGGACAAAAGTCACCTTCACCAGTTCTGTAGACCTTTCAGATTCAGGCTCTAATATCACCATCTCTTCAACCTTCGATTTTCCCTTCACCTTCATAGTAGGCTCATCTATATCCATTAAACAAGAGTCACACTCAGAATCTTCCTGGCCTTTCATTGGAGGGTACTTCAACACAATCTGAAGAAGCTGATCAATTACTTGAGAGAGATTTATTGGAACCTTTTTGTGGCTTTTCAGACATTTGCTTGATCCATCATGTGACTTGCTTTCAGATATCCGGACACATTCATTTGAAGCCTCAGTACTCGATGATTTTGATTTTTCCTTTTCTTTCTCCTTCGACAACACAAGTACCGCTCTTCCACCTGATGTCTCTAACTGGCAAATTGCAGTAGCAGCCTTCATGAAAACAATAGGATCTCTAGATATAACCGGTGCTAAAGATGTCAAAAATGATCGGGGAGAAACACGCCCTGAATGGCGATTGCCACTTAAAGTTTGTCGTATCTCCAACTCCATGGCTGTTTGTAGTGTTTGAGGGTCTTCAAGAAGATGCCTAACTATAGCCGATACAACAGTGTCATACCCAGGGAAAAAGCAATTCCTCGGAACACTAAAAAGAGCTGGCAGGCCTCCATTTTCAAGGAACTTCATAGCCAAAGCATGTGTTTTTGTTAACCGAGCACATAACTGTAGAACAGCCTGCATGACCACAGCAGGGACATGTTGTTTTATCAAATCACATACAATATCCAGCAACTTATGACTCTCATCAATAGTTGCAAAGCCAGTAGATTTCCCCAGTACGTTCTCAAAGCCCATGCCAGGTTCTTTTTCATTCCCATCTATCGTTATTTCCTCCAGTGAAACTGTGTCAGGAAATTGTAAACCATGCTCCCCAGATGAATCAGGCAAGGAACCGGTTTGCGTTCCTCCTTCAATATTTGCAGTCTTTGGCCTTGACTGCAGCATTTGATCCAATATAAGTAGTAAAGCACTAATGCATTTAGAGACTGATAGTTCTTTCCCCAACTCAGGTCTGCTTTTTAAGTTTGTCAAGATATCTATGATGGTAGATATAATTCCATTCTGAGCTGCAATTTCCCATGTACTTCCATCCTCAAAAAGAAGCAATGCAATAATATGTGCTAACACACCCAATGCACAGTTACCCATGGAAAAGTCCAACGGACAAAGTTTTAGCTGCTGCAGAAGATATGATATTACTTTGGGACGATCTTCACCTTTGTTCTGGTTGCAAAGTGTTACGAGCAAATCTGTCAGCTGAAATGACACCAAATCACTACTCTGAAACAACTTTGCAGATGCAGCAAGTATATCATCAACTGGAGGTTTCTTCATGTTTCCCTCTTCGGTTGGCACATCAATAGTCTTCTCAACACTGTCAACTTTAGTAGTTTCAGAACTATTGCCTAGGGAAAGAGCAAGTGCCCGTGCAAGTTCATCATTCTCTTGGACAGGATCATCGGCATGACTGAATAGCCACTCCATCGCCATTTCAACGCTATTTGTTTCAACTCTTCTCAGTGCTTCTTCAGCCCTTGCTCTTGAAAAACCCATCTCAACAATAGTAGCAATGGTTGCCTCATCAAGTGGCGGGGCCATGAAACGTTGGTTTGTGTTACCCAACATGTTATTTCTATTTCGTTTCACATCTCCAACTCCAGAATATACATGTGTAACAAGTGAAATAATTGATGCAATGTAACCAGGGCTGCAACTATAAAACATGGGATGGTTCCAGACTGGTAGGATTACATCCAGAACCTGAGATTGTAGCATACGCACAAAAACTTCTGGGTCCCTTGGAACTGGAAAGAGCCCAATTGACAAGCCAACAGCAACTGGTTGAATCAGAAACTCTGCCTGAGATGCTGAGGTTGGGGACAAAAGCAGAGAAGAGTTTACAAAGTACTCAAGCAAGCGGCAGTAGCTTTGTAATGTATCAAGTAGCCATGTGTTATGGGACAGTTTGGCCCCTTCTCCTTTCTTTACAAGATCAGTATCTGATGATGGGAAAGAGTACGGAAGAGTCCATAGCAATTGACTAGTAGCTTCATATGTCGTTAGTAACTCTTTAAATGTTCCGTGTACATAAAAGTTAGTAACCATGGTAGTATAACAACTTCTACGCCTGCTGTCAAATGTGAGAGCCGCCATATCATCCACGACCTTCCCAAGATATCTACATTTTACTGAAAGTGAAGTTTCAAGTCCAGCATAAGTAGAATGTCCAGAAAAACTAAGGGCCTCAAGAAAATTTGTAGCTAAAACATTTCCAAGAGCCTTTGAAGCTATGCTAAGTGACCCTGAGTCAGCTCGACGACGATTTGCTGAAGTGAATCCCTTCACGAGAGCTGTGAAGAAAGAGCGCATTGTTGAAGCCAGCTTGTTAAGAATCTCTAAGGCAAGAATGTCAGGACTTTTCTTTTTCAAATCTTGGGACGAAGATGCCTCAAGTACACTAGAAGATGCTTCAGAATCAATGTTTAAAGCTTCCAAGTAACGAGCAGTCCTTCCACTACGCATGCGGGATATACCATGCCGAGTACGACGGTGCAAACCTCTTTCCCCAGAACGAACTACAGAAAGAAAATCATGCTCGCCTCGACTCCACAGAGAATGTGAACCAGTCCTTGCAAAAACTGGGTTTGTGTATCTAACTGTCTGCATATTTGTGTCGTCGTCACTCTCTCTTTCCACAACAGTAGATGAATGTGCCTGTGAAATCTCAGGTTCTTGATCATTATTCTTCTTTTCCTCTGTCTTGGAGTCATTACACAGAGATATTTGCCAAATTATTTCTTTGTATGTTCTTCCAATATCTTTTAATACATCAGCATCAGAAGTGCTTAGTTCAGAGACCATAACAGTTGTTCCCTTCAACAAAAATACAGAGAGAGCCAAGACACCTTCAAGACTAGAAAGGTATTTCAACACCTTTGACTGCTTTGCAGATTCAACTTGAGCAAGGTTAGTTCCCCCAACGGAATCTAAAAGCTCATTGGTAGATTTCAGATTTTTCCTTAAGAACAAGCATACAGCACGAGCAAGGGAAACATAATGCTGCGGAGAAAAGTTCTTGAAGGCAACAGAGATGCTATGCCCAACCGAAACCGAAGGAGGCATTAAAGGCAAGGTAAATAACTGGAGAATAGCATCAATCCCTTTTTTCTCAACAAATAATCGGCATGTGTCAGCATTTTGAAGAATTGTCTCAAGAAGACGACCAATATTGTTAACACAATCTGGAAGAATTGACTCAATATTCATTTTTGACACACCAGGAGATGACTCATTGATCTGCTCAGCGTCATCTGCCTTTGATGACTCCTTACTATCAGACAATATCAATTTCTTGTCCCCACCATTCATTTCCATAGAAACAGAGGTTGAGGAGCAAGGATCAGGACACAGAGATGAGGGATCCACAGCAGAACCAATTTTGGAGATAATTTCCAGAATCTCAACTAACATATCCACTCCAAGCCCACGTAATGAAGAAGCGTGGCGCATTAATTCGTCAAGTCCACTAGATAATGAAGCAGGTGTGTCCCCTGTAAGAGCGCGCAGATATGTTCTGGAAGTAAACACTTTCACAAAGCACCTCAAAGAGTTCCTATCTTTCACAGCCTGAAGGCCGTTACTGTTTAAGCATAAGGCATCCAAACACTGGGGAATGCATGTAATGGCTTCTGCAGAGTTGAGAACATTATCCATTATAGCATCCAAAAAGGCAGATGGAAGACCAGTTGCATCTAAAATTGGAAAACAAGTAGGATCTTTTTGTATTAAATCACTCAGGACAGTCGCAGCAAGCGAGAAAACTCCACCACCAAAATCTTTTGCTCGTCTGAAAATTATACATAAGCACTGAGGTAGCATATTTTCTTCAGATCCATATATACGAGCAGTATTTCCAGGGGCATAGGTTCCCAGTGATATAGCACGCAGTAAAGCTTTCATCAGCAATCTCCGATGATAGGAAATTAATGGTTCAGAATACAAAGGCTGCATGTCATCTAGCCCAATTGAAGAACCTCCAACCATATGCACACTTCTACTAAACTCAAAATTTTCATCTGGCTGCTTTCCATGTTTTTCAACATGGGAGACTTCAACCTTCAGGCGAGAGATAGTATCATCTAAACCTCCCAAATCTCTGAACAACGCAGCAGCTGGATTACTGTAATCCATAAAAGCTTCTAAAATACGCACAGCTTTTTCAACCAGAAGCAAGTGCTGTGGATTTGTATCTTTAAGTAGAGGTAGAAGAGTAGGAATGAATCCTGCTTCACGCATGGCAGAACATCCCGACGATGACGAAACCAACACAGTTACAAGAGATAACAGAGCTTCTGCAAAATGAACTGACCATTTTGATGTATCACTGATAACAGAGTCAATGGCTTTTTGCATCAGGCTAGATAAAATGCCACGGTGCCCACCAGATGTAACAGCAGTGAGTACCGAAGGTTGACGGGAACGATCTTGGCATAGAGCAGCTAATGAATGCAAACATAAAATCCGGATTTTTTCCTGAACTGCATCTTCGTAGCTCAGTAGTGTGACCAATTCATTGATAAACTCGGGCTCAGCATTGAAGAATGAAACCAGGTCATCAGCATCACCACACGCTTGAATAAGAACTATGAAAGCATACAAGCGAATGCATGTGTATTTCTGTCTAGAAGCCAAAGAACCAAAAGCCCTAGCGAACCGCAATCGTGCCGATAAAGAAAATCTTAAACTGGAAGGTACTTTATATTCTGTAATCAACTTGTGCAAAAGTCCAAGATCAGTTTCCACACATTTGTTGACGTCACTTAAGTGAATGATTTGCAACCCTTGGACCAAGGGTTTGGGGCCTTTGATGTCACTTTCTGACTCATTTACTGCATAAAACTCAAAATGAAGGGCACAACCCAATTCATGCACAATAGGGTCGCAACCATTAGGCATAGCTGATGCAATTAGTCCGAGTCCCTCTTCCTTTCCACCCCATCCTTGTGCAAGAGCAAACAATTTTGAATTCAAAGAAACGTCTCTTATGAAGTACTTTCCAACTGTTTTCTTCAAAAAAGTAGCCAGAGTGTCCAGGGTAGCCTCAACCACATCCGGATCAGTAGAGGCAAGCAATGAAGAAAGATGTTGCTGCAAATTCAAAGGAACCATTCTAAGTATAAATAAGCAAGATATACAAATATTCCAAGTCACCATCCGGATCACTAAAGGATAAATAAGCAAGATATACAAAGCTAAGAGTAACACAGTTTAAACTTCAAAAATTATTGAAACACAAATATTCCAAGTCACCAACAAAGAGAAAAAAGGAAAATTGGACAAATACGCCCGCATAAATAAAGGCATCAAATCATTCTTAGCTCGCATCTTATTAAGTTGACCAGGGTGGAAAAAAAGTGATAGTAGGGAAGATGCCATACCTCATACGAACTGTAGAAATGCTTATTTGAGCAATTATCCAAAACTATTCTAATGACACAAAGAATTTGGAGAACGGCTTCTCTTGGGAAAGGAGGATCTGAG
The DNA here is from genome assembly GCA_037974755.1 of Cicer yamashitae. NCBI lineage: Eukaryota > Viridiplantae > Streptophyta > Magnoliopsida > Fabales > Fabaceae > Cicer > Cicer yamashitae. The sequence continues at coordinate 10,364,936 of JBBPBQ010020323.1, forward strand.
TCCAGAAAATCGTCATCAATTTGTAGATCCTTCCTTGGTTTTACATACTTCTCAAAGAATGAACCAAAATGGTTAAAAAGATCAACCCAGTGATGAAAGTCTCCCTGCTCAGAGAAAAGAAACAGCAACAAATCAAACACATAAAAAAAAAAACGAATTACCAATGTAAAAAGAAAAAGGGCCAAAGAGCAACCTTATCAAACTCCCATGTGAAGGGTTTTAAAGGTTCTTGTATCTCCTCAAGTGGAACTGCAGTAACACTGTTGATGAAACATCTAATTTTTGGAGGCTGCAACAAATCAAAGAAAAATTGATCCATCATCTAAAAGGAATCTGCTAAAACCTCTTCTATCATGTTGACATTAACATAACCAGCTAACAATACATAACTGGTGAAGTAAAAGTGCAGCAAACAGTTAACATAACCCAAAATGCGTTTTTGAAGTTCTCATCCGCTATCCAAGTTAGCAAAATTATAAGTTCTGTATAGTGAATACATATTTTTACACACTTGTCTCCAGCTAAAAATGATAATTTTAAATTTTGTTAACATTTGTATGAGTTATTACTGGAACTTGAACTTGGAGTTGTAACTTATAAATATATATAGAGATTATAGACTCACAGTATTAACATTTGTAAATATGATACATGAGGAATTATGAAACTGGGAACTCATGCAGATGGAAAACTAGAAAAAGAAGAATACTCGTTTTGCAGCATACAATCACATTTAACCACGATAGTTTGACATATAAGAATACAAACATAAACCCCAATAACAAAAAAAAAACTCAGTTGAATTAAAAAAAAGGGGAAATTTATAAATTTGATCAAGGAAAAGAAATATCGGTGGAAAATTAAAGAATCAGGATTAAAATACTAACCACTTCGAGTGCCCGTTTCCTTTTCAACTTCATTTAGGAAGTGAGAGCATCGCAAAAATCAGAGGAAAGGATTGTGAAAGAGAGTGGATCAATTCCCCAAACCTAAAATTGAAAATTGATCCTTGAATCACAAGTATTGAAGGGAATGAGAAGATTGATTGAAGTGAGAGTAGATAGAGAAAGAAAATCCCTAGTGGATGAATGAAGTTAGAAGATTACAAATGAATTTGGGTTTTGGAATTTTAGGATTTGGATTTTGGTGAATTGTTTTGTTGTGTTTATTTTGAGAAGAAAACAATCCCAGTCCCAGCAAACACTTCCGTCTGAGACCAAGCTTTTTACTATGACACAAAAAATAACACAATAAATGAACAATGCTTTTTTTTATGAACACTCAAAAAAATAAAAATAACTCTTAATATAAATATAGTAAACTTCCATTTTGGTCCTTTAACGTGGACCACGCTGTAATTTGATCTCTGCCTTAATTAAAACTACCATTTTGGTGGGTGGCTTGTTTAAATGTATGTTATTTTCGTTTCTAATTTTGGTAATTTGATTATGTGAACATAACAAAAATTTGCAAAACATATTTCTTCATCTTTAACATTTCTTCGTCTTCAACTTTAAACCTAACATTTATTTTTCCTCTAATATTTTCTTCATATTCTTCCCCAATTTATTGTTAATGAATTTTAATATTCCGCTCAATAATGACAAACTTATAGCACATTTGCAAGGAATGCAATTGAGGTAGGGTTATGGAGTTAGAGAAAATCGGCAGAAAAATGCAAACACATGACAAAGTCAAAAGTATCAAGTCATAGTTATGCAAAATCTTTGCCAAACTATTCATGACTCATCTTTGAATTTGTTTTTTATTTTTTAATTGTAATTTTTAATATCTGTATGACAAAAGTATCAGTTGTATTTATTGTAGTAACTAGCAATTGGTCACGAGAATGAAGTAGCTAACGAGTATGAAAACATCAATAATGGCAAATATGGATAATGCATAGTTTGAATAAGTTTTGATAGAGCTTGATATACAAGGTTATAACTTAAGGATAGTTGTGGTTTTGTGTCATGTCATTTTGAATGTGTTTTTTTTTTTATTATTAAAAATCATTTTGAAAGCTATGAATGAGATCCATATGTTGTTTTTCCTCCAAGAGTTTGATTGTTAAGTTTGCAATGTGGAGGAATAAGGGAAGATGAAGAAAAAATTGGGAAATTAGAAACGTTGGGTCTAGGGTTAAGAATGAAAATGAAGAATACAATAGGTAGTAAGAAATAAATGTTTTAGATTTTGTGATTTTTTTTTTTTTTAAATTTTAGATGTTAGTGTCGTGTTCGCGATATATTCAGCTACATATGTGATAATGAACTAAGTTAACACATGTAACAATCAACTTAACGTTAGAGATAAAATTGACTTAAGTTTAAATGAGTCATAAATTAATTTAGATTTTTGACTGAATCAAATATTAAAGTGACAATAGTATATTCAAGATTAAAATGGTGGATTATTCATATAAATATATTCATTTTTAATATAAAAAATGTAGGTAAGAATGACTTGAAAATTTATTGAGATAGTGTAATCAAAAAAATATTTTACAGATAAAGTACAAATAAAAATCTTCTACATTTTTCTGAAGATATGCATAAATAAATATAAATAGGTACTTGTATTAAATCATTTTACAATATCAATAAATAAATATTAATAAATTTAAACACTCTTATTAATATAACTTATGCGGAGTATAGATGATATTTTTTTCAATGATAAATTATTTTTTATATGAAAAAAGTTACATATGTATTTCATTATATCCTACTACGTAGATATTTGTGGGATATTTTAAAAA
>JBBPBQ010020323.1:10368090-10379872 GCA_037974755.1 Cicer yamashitae
TAATTTTAATTATATTCTACTACATAAATATTTGTGGAGTTATTTTAAAAATTAATATAATAAAGTGTGACAATAATAACATATATAAGTGTCATTAAAATTATGCCATGTATTAAAGTGTCATATCTGTCAAGTATATAAAGATTTTTTACATTGAAATGTAGATCGATTAAATCCAATTTTAATACAATTAATATATCATATTGGTGCATAAAATAGCAAGTTTGTTATAATACTTCAAAAGAGAAAACAAGTTTGTTATAAAATTGTAAAATTATTCGTAAGATCTAATTGAACTGTCAAATGATAATATTATTAGGCTGTCAGTTTTGTGTGAATTTTTTTATGATTTTATTTATATAAAATAATTGTTAAAATTATTTCCAAACTTGTAAACTGTAAATAAAGATATAGGTTTTTTATTAAACTTTTCATCCAAAAATATTGTTTTTGAGTAAATTATAATGTTATAATAATAAATGTTTAATGTTGACATAGAATATTTAATTTTATTAGATTTTCACATTAGGTTATTTGATTTAGTGAAATTACTATTGTAATTACAAATACAAATATGTTGGAAAAATTATTGAGAAATGTAATACTATTCAAATTAGGGGTGTATAAAGAACGGGTTTGGTTTCTCTTTTACCCAGTCCCAATATTTGATCGGGTCAAATTTTAAACATTAACTCGTCTCTTAAACCAATCAAATCTGATGTCTCTTAAACCAATCAAATCTGATGAATTGTGGGTTCATTAAGGACAAGACAGATTAAAGACGAGATTGGATTGGTCCCAAGACGAGACACCAAATAGTAATCCTAAAACTTTTTTTTGAAACAACAATTAAATATAAAAAAAAACACTAATAAGTCACATATGGTTATGGTTACTGCTTGTCAATTCATTCAACAATAGTAACTCATGATATTGTTTTACAAACTATAAATTATTAAGTTAGTGGATAATTTTTTTAGAGAGGGTTAATCAATAATAATCTAAAATAATAACAAAAAATAATCATTTGTTCTTAAATTAATTTGGGACAGGACGAGTAACCCGAAAGGTAACTTGAATTCGGTCCTTTTTCTACTTGTCATTGTCTTGTCCTTATATTTTTTGGGATCAGATGAGGCTCGTCCAATTGATTATAGGATAAGACAGATTCGCGGGACGTACCGAATCTTGTACACTCCTAATTTAAATATACATAATGTGATCCTTTTCTTTTTATTATTATTTTGCAGTTTAAATCATTGTATATTTATATAAAAAAGAGTGCTTGAATGAGGGTTAACACATGAATTTTATAACTAGCGATGAGTTTTTCTAACAATGCAAAGGTAATCTAGTCAAGTGCAATTTGTGACTTGGATTGTAAACAAAATATGGTGTAGATAGAATGAATTGGGGGTTGAGGGTGAAAGGGATTTAATTTATAAGATTTGGAAAGAGAGAATAATGGAGTTGTTGAGTATGCATGCGCATTTGCAGAGTTTATTTGTAGTGTTTATTTAACCAAAATTAATTAAATTAGTTTGATATTTTTTATAGATTGAGGGACTAAATCAATAAATTCAAAGTTTATTGATTTGAGATATTTCACATAATTTTAAAATATATCACTTAATACTCAAATTAAACAATTATTTTTTGTCAATACTACATTAATATTGATATCTTAAACAATGTATTGTGTATAAATGTATTTTAATTATATATATTGTTTGTAATTAAGAAAATTGTATTAATAATGTAAAAATTTGGATTTAATTTGTATGCATCAACAATATAAAAATACTTTATACTGTCAATTAATCATAACCAATAGATTAATAAAATAGTTTGAATTTTATCATAAATCCTTTTAAAGTCACATTTATGAAAGTTTCTTATGTGCTCATAGTGTAAAACTTTTAACATTGACAAAACATAACAATTAAGCACTAAAAAATTTAGTGTTTGAAAATAATTAGACTTTTAAAAAATAATTTTTAATTATTAAAAATGTCAATCAAAATTTGATATACTATATCTATCTAATAAATGTTAAGCATTTAAATTTAAAACTTAAAATTCTTTTATACAATATAATATTACATTTTGTTATTTATCCATTAAAATTTAAAAAATGTGATCACCCAATGTTAATGTTTAAATTCAAACTTCGCCACTGTGCATGCGTGCGTGTATGTCTTTGTCACACGTGTAGTTTCACTCTCTCAGAGGAGTAAGAGAAAGGATTTCAAAATTAAACAATTAAACACAGAGAGCAAGTTCACCATGCCTGCTCAAATACCTCAAAAATGTGTGTGGACACGCTAAATTTTATGAAAATCTCTCACAATGTGTAATCCAAAAAGTGATTTTACAATGTATACTATAGTTAGTGACAAATACTTAATTAGTTTGCCTCAAAAAACAGTTCATGCTTTAAAAAGTGATTTTACAAAGTAGGTATACTATAGTTAGTGACCAATACTTAATTTGTCTCAAAAAAACAGTTCATGCTTTAGTTAGAGACACAATATTCATCACCCATAACCAAACACAAACATGTAACTAATTAAAATTTATTATTCTGAAGACTCAAATTGATTTGAAATATAAAATAGACATAATTGCTACCGCAGTTCTTCAAGTTAATTTCATATAACACTTCAGTCCTTTATCTTTTTTTTTTCCGATTTAAATTTTTATTTAATTTTAAGTAACAATTTGATCTTTTATGTCTTAAAATATCAATGTTATTCTTTTTTGTTTTATAGAAATTCATCAAAATTTCCAAACAAAATTCACAAAATTAACTAGGATCTTCAATATAACGCAAATTTCATCAAATTCATAACTCAAATCTTCAAATAAATTCATATTTTTATTTTTTATTTGATGAATTTGATGTTGTTAGAGATGGAAATATAATTTTATTTGAATATTAGAGTTATGCATTTGATTAATAAATGAATTTTCTTAAAATTGATATTGAATTTTATGGGTTTTGTTTAAAGATTTTGATGAATTTTTTAAGTTTCTATAAAGAAATGATAACATTGTTGAAATTTTAAGATATAAAGAATCAAATTGTTACTTAAAATTAAAAATAAAAAAAAGACTAAATTGAGAGAAAATAAATAAAAAACCGAAGTGTTACTTGAAATTAAGTTAAGAGACCGCATGGACAATTATGTCTACAAAATATATGCACACACGAAGATCTGGAGTAGTAGAGTCGGTGATAGGAAAAAGGAAGATGAATTAGTGATAGGTGGAACATGAATCAACTAACAAAAGTTGTATAAAGAAGCTAGTGTCCTCCAAAGAGATTGAGTAACAAGAAAAGGAAAGTACAATTCTCAAACTAACTGAAAATGGTTCTTATAACTTATAAGGTTTAGTACCATACAAAATTTCTCAAGGAGCAACAGTGCCTCTTGAAATAGCGTTGCCCTCTATTTCCTCTTTTTACCCCAAAATAGCACCCTCACTTGTTTTCTATAAATCCTTACCTCAAAAATTAGCATTCATGAACTTATCAGTTGTCAGCATCTCATAGTCATAACGTATTCAGTCACCGATCCAAATGATAAATCAAATTGTCAAAAACCCTATACTGATTTGGTACAAAATTTACACCGTAATGCTTCTTCCAGTTTTTGAAAAATCACTGAGAATGCTCCTGCAAAGAGAATAGCCCACAACAAAATAATTTATTCACTCATTCTAGAGGAGACATTGCCTCTTGAACTTAACCATTACAATTATCAACTAATCATCACAGGGAACAGTTTACAAGGGTGAAAACATAATGGGAAGTCAATATGCATGAGAGCAGAAAACAGAAAATCCCATTAAAGTGGTTAGCAAACAATCAGCAGACCAACAATTTTTTTAATACAGACGAAACCCATAATGAAAGATTAATTATTTCAGGGCGGAGCTTCTTCAGGAAATTTCCAATAATTTTTAAAAAAATAATAGTTTTATTTAATAAGAGACATTTAAATTATAATTTGGTCAACAAAGATTAATCTATTTTATGGACCAAATCAAGCTGACCCTTAACCCCGTGCAACTAGGTCACTCAACTCAATCAATTAGGGAGGGTCCTAATTGTTTGTATAGTATAATTGAACTTTTAAAAATTCCATTGATATCCTTAATCTTTTACATTCTAACCACTCTAAAATCTTGTATTTGTATTTTATATCTAGAATATTCAAATTATGAAATTACTCTTGTAATCTCACTGAACATTTCTCTCAATCTTTTCCTTATCTTCTCCCTATCTTATCTCTAAACATAGTAACCCTACTTCTCTCATCTCCTCTCCACATCCATCACGAGTCAGCTACTTCTCTCATCTCCTCTTAACTCTTTGAAATAATATTTGCGTGGATGAGTATAGAATGGTTATATCTGACATATGATTTTCAAGAAACTTTTACATATAAATTTGATTGAATGTATAGAAGTAGATAAATTTTATAAGAAAAAAATATTTATGTTAAAAAACTTTGAAAAAGAAATAATTATTAATTGTGAAAACCAAATTATAAAAGTCTACAGGATAATTGTGGTTGGTATGATCTGATATATGCTAATCGATTGTGATGATTTCGACTAGACTTGGCATGACATATGTTAATAGATAGGCTAATCAATATAGACATTGTGGTGTATGTTGTTGTAATTTTGGATTCTGTACAGTATTATACTTTTGTTCATCCATTAAAATTTTAAAAATTTGACCACCTATATTTCAGTTCAAACTCCGTCACTGCTTAGGGTCTGTTTGGTTTAACGGAAGGGAGGGGAGGGGATAGAAATAGAGATATGTTTGGTTTAAAAGAAGGGAAGGAATGGATTTTAAATGATTTATAAGTTATATTGATCCCATTCCAAAATTGATCCCCTCCCCTTTTAAAAATTGAATCAAACACAATTTTTTAAAAATATTCCCTCCCCTCCCCTCTTAAAAATTGAATCAAATACACATTTTTTTAAATATTCCTTCCCCTCCAACCAAACAGAACCATAGCCAAGACGGACATATCTGCAAACACAGGTGAAAAAATACATTCCTCCAAAGCTAATTCTAGAGTCAGCAGTAGACTAAAATGCTACTAAAATAATGAAAAAGACAATTGGAAAAGCAGTTTGGAAGAAAAACCTGATAATAGGCAATTCCTATCTTGTAATGAACCTTTCACCAACAGTGTTCCAGGGATTTGCTGAAAAACCTGTAAGATGGAAAGAAAAACACTAAGATCAACGTGAATCTGCCGATCAAAGTTATTTCTCAAACTGGCAAAGAGTGCAAGCATACCGATATACGAAGGCATGACCTATCACGAGAGAGATTAACACTTGATCCATTAGATGTCTTCTCTGTATGTTGATAATCAATGGATTGATTGATAATGGGTAGTTCATTCTTCAAGATTGAATCACAGTCATCTTTTGTTGCCACAACCTATCAAATTGCAATAACGCTTAATAGCCATCACTAGGAAATTAGATCGGAATCTGAGAAACTAGTCTTACATCCACTGTGAAAGAGGAGGTGTTCAATGTGCAGGACAGGCCATGCAAGGAAAAGTAAGACTTGACATCTTCCAACACATTAAAGGCACCATTTTGGCGTTGAAGACCCTGTAAAGTAAATTTGTATAATGACATCAATGACAGTTTTGAGAAGAGCGTGTTGCTAGCATTGCTCAATTATAAATTGAAGGGTCTTAGTCTTCACGATTCATGATATCCTCCTTATGCCTTAGTACAAAAAGAAAAATATATATAGACTATGTTGTCAACAATACGTCAATATCTTAGTGTGATATATAATGAGCAACTAGGAACTAGGATGGCTACAAGAATAATACATCAATTTTCACTATGTGAGATAACAGTCAATTTTTTAATAATAAAAATGAATTGTGTGTCAGCTCAAAACAACAATTGTTAGATACTAAAAAACAGATAACAATATACCTCAAGCATGAAGGACATGGTATTCTTATTCGGCAAAGAAATCGACGACTTCTGTACAAGAGGCAAGAAAGACCAAGCAAGCCCCCATCGGGATGTCCTGCCCTGGACAAATTCAGTTGTCTTCACAACAGTGACTCCAACTTCCCAAAGTTTTGATATAAGGTTCTTGAGATTTGATTTTCGACCTATCATTGAAGTGAACCACCTACGAACAAGTTGAAATAGATGAGCACAAACTTATAACAAGTGAATATCAACACTTAAACATAAGAAACACGAACACTATCCTTTATAAAAAAAAGAGATACCTAAGCTGATGTTTCAGTTCAGTACTATCTTCAATAATACGAGTAATGAAGGCCTTTTCACCGCCAGAGCAAACCATTTCTTCAGAAGTGCCACCACAAGAAGTTTTGGGATTAAGTCCAGCTTCGTCCAAGCTTTCAAAAAATGGCGGATTACACATGCAAAAATCAAACTTCTCATCATCCCTGACTACACCAACAAGTATGGGAGGTCCATGATAATTCTTATTCTCACATCCATTCAAATCAAGAGGTAATAACGGCAAAGGCTCTACCTCCGTGTCAGTTCTCCTGCACAAATCTATCTTGCCACTAAGGACTGACTCTTCATCATGCAACCCTTCCACACGGGGAGTAGTTGCATTGCTTTGAACCCTCCTAATTTCAATCAACTCAGAAATATGGGGATTACTATTAACATTTTTCTCCGCCCACTCAATAGCAACATCAGTTACATCTGCATCCGATTAAGCAAATTTAAAAAAAAACCATTTATTTTATTTTTACAGCAACGACAAGATAAAACTAAAATCCAACTAGAATAACAAAAACAACATACAGACCTGATCCTACAAAACTCCATCCCAAAAGGGACGCACCAAGAAGTGGGTAAATGCAATTGGCTCCAGTTCCTATATCAAATCCTCTGACCTTACCTCCAGTTGGAATGGTATTTGGAATGATGTTAGATGAGAGAAGATCTTGAAGCCAATGAATGTAATTAGATCTGTTAGGTACAGTGGGACAGAGCTGCCCATCAGGAATCCACCTAGTAAAATTTATTCATTAGTAAAATGTCAAAATATGATGATTCGCTGTCTCACAAAGCTTGTTAGTTAACTCAAGAATCACACAACTCTTAGTTGAGAAGACAAAAAAGAAAATACCAGTTGAGAGCATGGTCATGGTGGAGCAATACACGGGTGAGTTCACGAGTGGCGTTGAAATCGGTCCAATCGATTCTAGGGTGCCCAATACGCGAGTATTGCACAAAAGGTTCGAAGGATGAGTAGAGAGAAGCCAAATGGGCAAAGTCAGGTGGGTTCTCTGAATACTTGTTGTTGGGATGAATGGTGGGTTTCTCAACCTCTCTCTTCCTCTTCTTGTTTTTGCCCCCCATTTCTCAAAATGAGACTTCTCTTCCACAATTGCAGTGAACCTACCAAATTGTTAAGGAGAAAGGCAGCGCCGCTTGCTTAGTTTACCTATGGCTTTGAAACGCCAGAGCAGTCTATATATAATTAATCAAAGCGCAAACAATTATTAAGACAAACTAAAGTACATAAGATTCACAACACAAACAAAGGTTGTAAGTGAATACTGAATACAAATTAATCATGCTTATTACATTCAATATCAAACAAAAGTTTTAACATAATTCCTTGATATTTATTTATTATGACATCCTCTTACTCTAAGCTCTAATATTTAATATTTTATTATTTCTTAAAAGGTCTAACATTTAATTCTAGGGTGAAGAAATGAACAAGTTCTGTATCAGGTTTTGCGTAAATTTTCAAAAGAAACCGGTAATTAATTGCAGTATATATATTCAATAATAAAAAACTAAGTGAGATTAGTAGAGTTGATTGGAACTGTAACACATATAAATGAATCAAAATGATTAAATTCACAAATCAACACCATCAAAACATAAATCTGTGAGATTCAAAGACAGTTCGAGGCAGAAGAAAATTGAAGGTTACCTAATAGTACTAGAGAGTGTAGCGACAACGGTGGCGGAAAGATGGTGAAAATTGGTTGGGTGAGGGAAGCGATTGCGATGACAAAGCGGCACTGGCCTTCTACAACTCTACTCAACTTCTACAATGTGTTCAATAGTTTTTTTTTAATAGTTGTAAATTAATATTGTATCAAAATAATTTTGTAATGGCTAAATTATACTTTTATCTTTTATGTTAGACTCAATTTTTGGATAAACCATTTATGTTTTTTTTTTCCATCTAAGTCATATATGTTAATTTTCATAGACACATAAATTCTTTAAGATATGAATTATTTACAAGAAGAGTTGATTAGAATCTACACGAAGATATGAATCATTTACAATAAGATATAATCAAGAATTGTTTACAAGAATAAACACTGACAAGAAGATACATTTATTATTTGCAAATATATGATTCAAATTTTGCAAGGACAAAGGAGAAACCCTAACATATTCTATAAATAGATACTCAAGGCTGAAGAAGAAAATAAGAGAACTCACAAGCAAAAAATTTCCTAAGTCATTAGAGTTCATAAGGTTAAGGTCTAGAGAAACACTTGTTCAAAAGAAATATTTTCTAAGTGTTTTCTAGTGTGAGAGTCATTGTTACAATAAGCTTGTTAAAAGCAAACTAATTTGTTCCAAACTCTTGTAATCTAGCCCGATAGTGGCTTTTGTGTTCCTCATGCAATTTGTAGGTTTTCAGGATATGTTAAGAATACTTGGCTTGTAGAGTTAAGGTGTTTGTGTTCCTAAAAAAGTTTGTAGGTTTCAGGTTGTTTTGAGAAGACTGGCTTGTAAGGTCAGGTGTTGTGTAATTCAAGTCTGAATTAGTGGATTAAATCCTTCTGAGTGAGGAGACTGGACGTAGCTACCAAGTTAGTGGTGAACTAGGATTATTCTTGTGTCACTTTAATTCTGCAATTCTTGTTTTACTTCTGCATTGAATCACTTAACCCAATTGCTACTACTTTTATTATAAGTAAGTCACCAAACCCGAACCAGTTTTAAATAAATTAACAAAAAGAATCCAACTTAGTCAAACACAATTCAACCCATCTTCTCGTGTTTGCACCTTTAATTGACATCGAGAGCTCGATTTCAAAAATTAGCACTTTATAATGTTTGAACAAAGATCCAAGGATTCAACAATGTCTGGATTTGGTGAAGAAGTTGCTGGAGGAAACATCAACAGACCACCTTTGTTTGATGGTGAACGATTTGAGTACTGGAAGGACAGGCTGACGAGTTTCTTTATCTCACAAGATCCTGAACTTTGGGACTTAGTGCAAGATGGCTACACTACTCCAACAAATTCTGATAGTACTGAAATTTCAAGGAAAAAGATGGATGTTGAACAGAAGAAGATGTACAAGATACATCACAAGTCCAGAACCTTCATGATCAATGCAATCACCTTCAAGGAATTTTATAAGTGCACTGACAATGAAATAGCAAAAAGCATCAATGACAATTTGGTTCTGACTTATGAAGAAAGCAAGCAAGTTCAAGAAGCAAAGGTCAACCTCCTAGTCAGAAAGTATGAGCTGTTCAAGATGGAAGATGAAGACATTGAAACAATGTTTTCCAGATTCCACACTCTGATCACAAGATTAAAGTTACTTGAAAAGAGTTATACTAGTGCTGATCATGTGAAGAAAATTCTTAGGAGCCTGTCAAGCAAGTGGAGACCTGAGATTACAGCTATTCAAGAAGTTAAGGATCTCCATACTCTTAAACTGAAAGAATTGATTAGCTTCTTGAGATCACATGACATTGAGCTTTCTGAGGATGAGCCCAAGAAGAAGCAGCCAACTTTGGCCTTAAAATCCAAGCAGAAGAAGGTTATGAAGGTAACAGCAGAATCAGAGGATAAAGATTCAAATTATCAAAATATGAACTTAGAGGTTGAGGAGTTGGCTTTCATATCCAGAAAAACTCAAAAGATGTGGCACAACAGAAAGAAACAATTTCCTCAAAGATATTCCAGACAGTCCAGTACAGGAAGGGATGAAAAATTTCACAAGAAAAACATCATGTGTTATGGATGCAATGAACTTAGACATGCCAAGTTTGAATGTCAAATCTGGAAAAAGGGAACCTTAAGAGGAAAGGTTCCAGACCCAAGAAGAGTGTTCTGATGGCTACATGGTATGATTCTGATGAATCCTCTTATGATGAAGAGCAAGCAGATTTGACTCTGATGGCTCATACCAACTCTGCCTCTGGATCCAACACAGACATTGATCCTAACTCTAGAAGTGAATCGGCTGATGAAGAAATTAAGATATTTTCTGACTTAACCCAATCTGATTTAATTAATGTCATACAAGATTTCTTAAATAAAAACCACAAGTTGTCTCTAAAATTAAAAGCACTTAGGAAAGTAGATGCAAACTTAACTAAAGAAATTAATGCCAGTGTCTCCAACAACATTTGAACAAATAAATTTCTAACAGCAAGATTAAATAAATTACCACAGATGTAATCTGCAACCTGCTCAACGTGTCTCGAATTGCTTCCTGAGATATATAAGAGGGAAAAGTAAATATTTTGGCCACTCTGCCACTGTGATCCATAGCATACCATAAAGCAATAATATTTTCATGCCATCACAAACACATGCTTCTAAAATGGAAGAAACCACCAGATTCTAATAAGAAAATGGCCAGATAGTTGCCACCGAAGTAGCAAATTTTGAAAAACAAAAATCATCAAATGTAAAGTGAAGCAAGGTTAGAAAGCATGCTAATTTTTAGAAAAACAATTGATACAATTAATAATTGAATGTAGCTCTATAATCGATTGTTTGTTAAAAATTAGCATGTTTTCTAACCTTGCTTCACTTTACATTTGAGTGGTTTTTGCTTTTGAAATTCCATTATGTAAACCATAATCTGGTTCACGATTCAAAATCAAACTCATACAATACACAATTAAATATATTCCACACCTGATCAATGTCAATTTTATAAGTTGGCACATGAGGGTACTTCTTGCTGAGCTCCCCAACTATAGGAGAAATGAACCTGCCTAAACAGAAATATTTCACTTAGAAGAATAAACCTGAAGCGGAGCAAAGGGAACGGGAGTTATTGTGGAAGGAGAGGTGAGAGGAGAAAGTGGAAGAAGCGATTGTGGCGGCAAAGAGAGAGGATTTGGAAATCCGTGAGTGAATCTTTAAGAAAGGACGTATAGTGTTCTTTATTGCATGACGAAAGGCCACTGAACGAACGATCAAGTTTCTGGTTCCACCCATTTTCGCTCTCTATGATTCTAATGCTTTTTTGTGTTATTAGGGTTTACCCAAGTTTTTTTTTTACAAATTCATTCCTTCTGCAAAATTCATCACACAACCAAACAACCTTTTACTCCTTTTTTTTTTAATTTAGTTACTAGTAATATTATGAGAACATAATATTTAACAATAACATTATTCTTAATTTTTATATAAAATAGAAGTTTTTAAACTTTCACTCAAAGACATACGTGCTTTAAATTATTAAAGTTATTTAATTTTTATGAAAACTATTGCTAAAATTATTTGTATAAAAAGTTACGATGAGTCAACATTGTAAAAATTTTTACATTTTATATTTTTATAATTTTTACATGGTAATTTTATATTTAAAATCTTTTGTTCCATTATTATTTTATGAGTTTATCTTTCATGCATCAAATATTTATTTTATTCAATTATTATTATTATTTTGATAAATATGAGAGAGGGATAAATTTAATTTCTAGCACATGA